>JAVJIF010031417.1:0-243996 GCA_038442645.1 Agave tequilana | reverse complement strand
TCCCTCCCTCTTAAAAAGAACTCGTCCTTGAGTTAGCTTCTGGATATAGTTACTCGATAGGGTAATATCCATGGAGATCCACCACGTTGAATATTTTGGACATTGTCATGCCGCTTGGAAGATCTACAACATAAGCATTATCATTGATCTTTCTTATGATCTTGAATGGCTCATACTTCCTTAGCTTCAACTTGTTCTAGGACCAACAGGAGTTCTTTCTTTTCTCAAGTATACCCTTACTATGTTCCCTTCTCCGAAGACATTTTTCTCCTCTTTTTGTCAGTTGCGGTTTTATACTTCGCATTAGATTTTTCCAACTTCAATTGAACCTCCTCTTGAACGTTTAGTATTTGTTCTGCCATGGCGCTAGTTACACTACTAAACTTCTCTCTAATGGACAGCTTGGCTAAGTTTAGGAGATGATGAGGTACCTTCCTATAGACAATAGAAAAGAGCGACATACTCGTTAAGTTGTTGATTGAGCTGTTGTAAGCAAACTCCGCTTGGGACAAAGCTTGATCCCACGCTCTTGAATTGTCTTCATATATGCTTCTCAATAAGTTGCCTAAGGTGCGGTTGATAACTTCTGTTAGGCCATCAATTTGAGAATGTGTCGTGCTATTGTATTTCAGTTATGTGTCAAATCTCCTCCAAAGAGTAGTCCAAAACATCGCTAATTGTTGTCTCGATCCGAAATAATGAAACTCAACATGCCATGTAGTCTCACAACCTCTTGGAAGAACAACTTGGCCACATCTGGTGCATCGAAAGTCTTTCAGTAAGGAATAAAGTGCACCATCTTAGAAAATCGATCAACTATCACGAAGATAGAATCTACTCCCTTTTGTGTGCGAGGAAGTCCCAACACGAAATCCATGCTCAAGTCTTCCCAACTATCTTTTGGGATGGGCAAAGGTGTATGCAGGCTCGTATTTTGATTTTGTCCATGGCAACTTGACAAATCAGACAACTCCTCACAATTGTAGTCACATTCTTCTCCGATTGGGGCTAATAATATTTCTCTTCAAGACTTGCCGTAGTCTTGTTCCTTCCAAAGTGCCCTGCAAGTCTGCCTTTTGCAAGTCTCTAATAACTTTCTCCCTCAACAAAGTTCTTATTATACATATCAGGCATTCCTTGAGAAGAAATTCGTCTAGGATATGAAAATCTTGTACGGGCTATCGTGATGAACACTTCTCCTAAATTTCAGCAAAGTCTTCATCCTTTTTATATAGCTCATTCAATCATTGGAACCCAATGATTTCACTTTATAACGAGACCAACAGTGAAACTCTTCGACTCAATGCATCGGGAACTTTGTTATCTACTCCAGATTGGTGACGCGTCACAAAATTGAATTGCTCGAAGTAGGATGCAAACCTTACATGCATCTTGTTTATGTTCTTTTGGTTCTTGAAGTGTTGGAGTGATTGATGATTCGAAAACAACACGAAGTATAGCTTTCCTATGACTTCAATGAGTGGTATACTGCATATAATTCATGTTCATATGTAGACCTCTTTTATCGTGTCTCATTTAACTTTTTACTGAGGAAGGCAATAGGTCTCTTTTCCTGTGAAAGTATTGCTCCAATGCCTACTCCTTAAGCATCACACTCTTGATCGAACACCTTATCAAAGTTTGGAAAGGCTAAGATAGGGGCATTAGTAAGCTTCTCTTTGATGAGTTCAAAGCTCTTCTGGCTTCATCAGTCCAGACGAAAGAACACTTCTTCAAACAGTCTGTCATGGGTGTTACTAAGCTACTGAAGTTGCGAATGAAACGTTGATAGAAAGTAGCCAAGCCGTGAAAGCTTCTTACCTCGGTAGCACTCTTCGGTGCAGGCCAATCTGGAGTAATCCTCACATTCTCCTCGTCTATATGGATCCCTTGTGAGCTAACAAAACTTAAGAATATCAAGCTTGTAGTAATGAAGTTGCACTTCCTTAAGTTGATGTATAACTCATTGGCTTGCAGAACTGTGAACACGTTCTATAGATATTGGAGATGCTCGGCTTCGCTTGAACTGTAGATTAGGATGTCGTCAAAGTAGACAACCATAAATTTTTTCAAGAAAGGCTTAAGCACTTGATTCATCAATCTCATAAAAGTGCTTAATGCATTGGATAGTCCAAAGGGCATGATCATCCACTCATACAGTCTTTCTGGAGTCTTGAACGCCGCCTTTCACTCATTTCCCAACCTAATGCGAATTTGGTGGTAGCCACTCAGATCGATCTTTGAAAACTTGCATGACCCTCCTAATCGATCCAACATATGATCAAGATGAGGTATCGGAAATCAATTTCGGATAGTGGTCTTATTGATGGCTCGGCTGTCTACGCACATGCACCAACTTTCATCCTTCTTTTGCATCAAAAGGGTTGGTACTGCGCACGGATTCATGCTTCCTCTAATATGCCCCTTCTGAATCAATTTTTCGACCTTTTCCCTTAGAATTTCACTCTCTTCTCAGTTCATCCGGCAGTGTGGGAGGTTGGGTACTCACTCCCGGGATCAGATCAATGTAGTGTTGGATATCCCTCATGGGCGGCAGTTCGTCTGGTAGCTCATGAACTATTCTTTGGAATTCTTCCAGCGTCGGTTTCATCTTTTCAGGAATTTCAATTACTGGGCTGACTTCTTATTTGACTACCAAAGCAAATCGTTGCTTTTGTCTCCTTGGACTCCACCAAGAATTCACCTCGGTTGCTTATCGATATGAACTTTAGTTTTTTTTCTTAGTCAACTTCAGTGGTGGTGGAATATACTTCATGGTAATTCTCTTGCCCTTTCAACTGAATATGTAGGTGTTCCTCTTGCCTTAATGGGTACCATCGACGTCATGTTGCCATGGTCGTCTCATATGTGACATGCATCTATATCAACAACATCGCAAGTTATTGAATCTTGATAAAACTTGCAGATTGAAATATAGACTTGATAAAGATTCATTATTTTTATGCATGGGTCCTTCTTTATCCACCTAATGGTCCATGGATGAGGGTGTAGCTCTGTCTCTAATTTCAAATAATTCACCAATGCAATAGAAATGATATTTTTGCAACTGTCATTGTCAATGATGAGATTGCACATCTTGTTCTTTACCGAGTACATTGAGTAGAAAATATGATGCCTTTACATAGTATCGGGGTTCTTTTGGTTGCATAGTACCCGTTGGACCACGCATGTGGCTACCTCTCCATCTTCTTCAATAAAGTTTCAATCTGCACTTCGTCTTCTTCCTCGTAGTCTGTTATGTTGACGAGCCTTCTCTTCGAGCACTCATTGGACCTGTGTTCAGGTTCGCCACACCTGTAACACTTGCCAACCCTAGGCTTGGCATTTAGATTCTCCTTGCCCTTTGTAGTGGGGGTAGCTGCCATCGCCAGGTGTGCTGAAAGGGGGTCAATCGCCTTATGGGTTGGAGGTCGTTCGCTTGGTGTGAAACCTTGCTGAGCTCTTATGTTACCGAATGTCCTCTCTGTTGCTCCCTTGAAAGATAAAGTTTTGCTCTGCAACCTCTCAATCTTCATGACTTTATTCTAGGCCTTATCGACAGCGAACACGTTTTGAAGGGCCACACGTTCCTAGATGGAGTATTTCAGCCTATTGATGCATTTTGAAGTCTACTCTTCCTCGGTCAAGGATAAGTCGCATCGCGACGAGAGGCGGTAAAACTCCTCCGTGTATGCTGTCACAGTCCTCGTACCTTGCCTGCATTATTTAAATTGATTGTAGAGGATTTATTGATTGTCCGGTGGAAGGAATTTACTTTATAGGAGTTGCTTCATGCACCTCAATGTCATCATTGGTGGCTTGCTTTGACCCCCTCCATGTGATTTGCAACTGGTCCTATCATGCGGTCGCTCCTCCTTTGAGTTTGTAAGCCACGAACTTGACATGCTTTTTCTCGGGGATGTAAGCCATGTCAAAGAATTTCTCTTCATAGACCCAGTCCAAGGACTCGATATCAAGATTCCCACTGAAAAAAGGAATCTCGATCTTCATCCTATCCACGTTAGGGCTTGGGTTTCCTTTCTCCTATCTGGATTAGAAAAAGAAAATCATTCTCCCCTATTGGGATTAGGATTCGCCATCAGCCTAGGGCCTCGCCCATAGGCCGTCCTTCTATCATAACCTTCATCTTAGAAATAGTCTTCAGGGTAAAAGGTGATGATGAGTTCTTCCTAGTCGATAAGATCTTTGTATGGAAGATTTTGTAGAGGACGTCTTGGTGGTGGTACGTGGTTGTTATCGTGGCTATAAAGTTGGAAAGGAAATTGCTGTGGTGGAGGCTATGGATGATGATTACCTGATGGTGGTGGAGGTGGAGAGAGATTGTTCGATGAACATTCACGCTCGCTCTGGTACGCACCATCGACTAGGCCTCGATCATCAAATTTAAGAGATAGCCTCTTGATTTTTAGGACCATACTGTCCATGGTCGATTCCAAAGCACCAAGTCTCCTTTCAACAGTGCCTACTTCACGGAGAGGATGGACTGCTTATCGTTGTCTCCAGCCATCATCGGAAAGTTTGTCGAAGTTATGATACCACTTGATGTAGACGGGGAAGCGAAGAAGAGTAACGACGCGGGTTAGATATCGTACTAGTACTGACGAATCCTGAAGAACCCTTCAGGTACGGGATAATCACTCGAATCCACGAGCAAGCGAGCCGAATCCACGAGGCAAAGAAAACAACTCGAATTCATGAGTAATTTGAGTGTAAAAACTCAATTGTATTAATCAAAGTTAGATGCCAAAAACCTAAGATACAATTACCTTATATAGACAAATAAAAGAAGAATACTACTCTAACTAGAAAACTAAAATAAAAACAAAAGATAAAACAAATTGGAATTCAAAACGAACCCAGAAAATAACTCTTTAACAAACTAGGATACTCTGATACGCAGTAGGCCTGTTGATCGGTTACTGATATTGTACATTCATTGTCACATTCTCATATTTTATCTTAATAAACTCTGTTATTTAATAATATTTATTGTTTAATATTATGCAGGCCTTTACTAATGGAGCGAAAATGAGCCTAATAGCCCAATTAAATTCAAAATTAAATCAAATCAAGGAATGTGATAAATATTCAGAAGATAAGCTGAAGATCAAAGCAAATCGAGAGATAACACCAAATAAGGTGAAATTCGAATTTCTATAAATCTATTTGGTTAACTTGAAAATCAATAGGATATTACCAATCCAGATGTTAAACTGAAAACAAGCAGATAAAAGAAGATATTCAAGAGAGAGAAGCACATCAGCCCCCGATCTGGCCATCCAGTGAGTTGGTTAAATGGACGGCTGAAAGTAGTGAGATCTAGACATTTAGAAACCCTTACAAATCAATTTTTGTTAGGTTTCAAATGTTCTGCATGATTAAACTAACTCACTATTTAGACCGTCCGTTTTCTCCCTACTTGATGCATGGGCAAAAAGTATTCAAAACACTTGATTTTTGATTCATAGATACTTGAAATAATATAGATCAATTTCAACTGAGTGGATCTTGTATTCGAATGTCGGATGTTGGTATTTGAGTTAGAAGGATTCGGCCTCAAATCTTTTTGGAAGGACACAACTCTCTCTCTCTCTCTCTCTCTCTCTCTCTCTCTCTCTCTATTTCTATATATATTGCAGTCTGGTTTGTACTGAATAAATAATTGTTTGTACTGAATAAATAATTGTTTATATCTACGCAAAATATCAGAGTCTTAGCAGTGGTAATGTTAATTGATTCATTCTCATCTGTTTCTTAGACATCGCCCAGGTTGTTCTGAATCCATCAATATCAATGACATTTGATAATAGTTCTATTTTGCAGTCAGATAACCACTTTATCCTTCTTTAATTAGTAAATTAACTGATTCATGATCTAGCTAGCAAATATTTCTTTTTATTGAAGGGCTAATTTCCAACACTATGGAAGACCAATGGAGCATCCTCATTCTCCACTTCGAACTAGTAATGGCAAGACCTTGATAATATATTATTCAATTGTATAGTGAATAATTGGTTTGCATCTCTCTGAGATTACAATTAGACTAGCCTCCTTGGCTGAAAATTTTCCCTGGTAAATCCCTTTGTCCCAGAACAGTATGATTTAGCCTATCAACTTCTGTCAATCCTACCAAAAAAATAAAAGCGTGCTTGTAGCAGAGGAAGTATTTTCATGTTGGACAACTTTTTCTATGAAGGGAAGAGCTTCTGAGCTTTTGAGAATTTTCATGTTAGAACCGCCATTATCTTACCTCCAAAATTTGGAATATAGTAGTTTGGCGATGATATTACCCACCATTTTGATATTTTGAGCTGATGGGTATGCAGATCAAGTAATTTTACAAGCGTGCATAGACTTCGTGAAGAAAACATGTAAACGAGGTTCTTGTAAATACGCTCATCCTGATTCACAAACTACAAGGACAAGCAAGCAATGCATACTCATCGTTTGCAAATAAGAGAATATCAAGCAACTTTGATAGAAACCTGTTAGTGTTCCTTTGCCTCTTTTCAAAGGTCTTTATTAAGAAGAATGGAGAATAAAATATATTATGAAGGATTAGATTCTAAAATGGAGAGAGGAAATAAGGAAGTGCTTTTTACAACTATAGATTTGCACACTCATTTCTGAACTTTTTTTTTTTTTACTTCCTCTAAATGCATTCCAGCCCAAATTCACTCACCACTCATCATGATTTAACTAAATTATGATTCAGTCGCGTGCAGGTTACCATCACATGAGACTATATTTTCAAATTTCTATCCTTTAACGAATTTCCTGTTCTAGTTTCTTTAATGTTTTTAGTTGAATGCTGATTCTTTCTTGTAAGTTTACTGTGAGGCACTCCTGCGTTTCTTCAGTCCAACTGGTAATCTTCGTGACCTCCTGCCGCCCCCGCCGCCTGCTGCACTTAAAAATATGATGCTGTTGAAACTTTCATGGCTACTATGATCATCGGTCAGTGTTTAATGACTGTCGTTCTCATCAAACCAGTCACCTGCTTGAGAATTTTTTCTATGTACGAAGGTGCTTTGCATGTCTTGGAGCAGAGATCAACTGTATATATTGTTGGACAACGAAGAATTAACCAGCGAATCTCTGAGCTGAATTAAGGCGAGATCCGTTGATAGAATCAACCGGGTAACGGTTGGAGTGTGTTCTCCTTCCATTGGGGATGAACGTGATATATTTGCATGTTTAATTCTGTTTTAAAATGAATGAAATATTTCAGTCTAAAGTTTGCCTAATTCAAAAGTTAAAGGGGATTAAAAATAGCTAAAAACATTTAGTCCCACGTTGGATATGAAATAAACAATTGAAGTGTATAAATAGAGGAAAAAAGGAATAAAGGGTGTGCCCTTTGGGTACATGGAGTTTTCGCGCGCAATTGGGGGAAACCATGCCCACACACCCGCCCCCGTTGCCCGCCCAGCCCGACTAGGCGCCGACTAGGATTCTGGTTCGGGTGTGGGTCCAACCCGACTCAGTTCTTTTTGAACCAGGTCACACAGGTTTGGTGCTACAGCAAGTCTCGACCCGCTCTGCTACCCTCGTACTGCAACTATTCCTGACAGGCTATTATTCCCTAATGATACTCCCTGAAACTAACTATTCCTGACAGGCTATTATTCTCTAATGATACTCTCTGAAACTAAGAATGTCGAGGGCAAAAATGAACACAACTGAGAATCAAAGTTGATTTTGAAAAGTTACTGTGTGAAGCTTGTTGACTTGGCTTATAATAACGGTTGACAATTTGAGACTCAGTTCACTGATTAGCCAATAAGTCCGATAAATCTTTCGCTATAAAAGATTCATGACCTAGTTCACCTATCCGAATGCAGTTTCTTTTCTAAAGTACCTTTCATTATAGAGTCAGTTTCTTTTTCTTTGTGTGTCAATTCCTTGAATCTCCATTCATCAGTTCACTGATTAGCCAATAAGTCTGATAAAACTTTCGCTATAAAAGGTTCAAGACCTAGTCTATCTATCCAGATGCAGTTTCTTTTCTAAAGTACCTTTCACTATAAAGTCAGTTTCTTTGTGTGTTAATTCCTTGAATCTCCATTCATCAGTTCACTAAGTGGGGGATTGTTGGGAAAATAAAGAATTAACCAGCGAATCTTTGAGCTGAATTAAGGCGAGATCCGTTTATAGAATCACCCGGATAATGGTTGGAGTGTGTTCTCCTTTCATTGGGGATGAACGTGGTATATTTACATGTTTAATTCCGTTTTAAAATGAATGAGATATTCAAGTTTAAAGTTTGCCTAATTCAAAAGCTAAAGGGGACTAAAGATAACTAAAAGCATTTAGTCCCACATTGGATATGGATGGACAATTGAAGTGTACAAATAGAGAAAAAAGGAACAAAGGGCGTGCCCTTTGGGTACATGGAGTTTTCGCGCGCGATTGAGGGGAAACCATGCCCGCGCGCGCCGCCGCCCGCCCGGCCTGGTGCCGGCGCCAGCGCCGAGCTCGGGTCCGGGCGTGGGTCTAACCCATCCCGGTTCTTTTTGAACCGGGCCACACAGGTTTGGTGCTACAGTGGGTCTCGACCCGCTCTGCTACCCTTGCGCTGCGCTGCAACGGTTGGAAGGAACTGTTGCAGCGGTTCCCGTCTGGAGCAGTTACAATGGTTCAGACATGAACCGTCGCAACTGTCCCTGGACGGTTCTGCCTGCCAATGGGTTCCCAGGAGCACTATTTATAGCGCTCCTCTCCGTGGATTAATTAATAACACAGCGAAAGCGCTCCTCTCCGTGGATTAATTAATAACACAGCGAAAGCATCTCCTCTTCCTCCTTTCTGAATTCAGAACTGAGAAAATAATCAGTCTGAAAATTCAGATTTTTGTAAGAAAAATCTATAGAGATTTGTTCTGAAAGAAGACTTAGAAAATTCAACAGATTCTTAAATAAAATTGTTGTCTGAATCTCTGTCTTCCTAAGACATTAATTCTTCTCTCCCTCTTTTCTCTACAGTGAATAATCCTCCAAAGTTAAGACAAATATTCTTTCTGAAATTTGTCTTCGTCATGCTGTATTGAAATCCTGTGAAGGTACTGATTAAGTACAGTTCGATCATACGGTTATTTGATAGTGCTATTCAATTACTGTGAAGGAGTGTTGTATCTTGAGTGACCAGCGTCCAATAATTCGTTAGCACTGAAGCGGGGGACGTAATTGTCTTAAGGAGATTCGCTACATACGTACCTCACTCTAATTACTGTATAAGTAAACTAACATTCTTTATATAGGGGTTATACTGAAATATTTATGCTCATAAATATTACTGTATATTGAGACTGACTAATACTAGTCTAATTAGTATTTAACCAAGGAAGGTAATTGAAAGGTGGCTTTGTAATTAATGAACGTTCTACTGAACGAAAAACCTCCCACCTGATATTCACCAACTTAGCCAATTAGATCGGTGACATTGAGTAGTTGTCAGATCGATTCCTGTACCTAACAATCTTAAGACATTTATCATTCTTGAAGTTACTTACTTTTGTTCTATTTGAATTGAAGAAAATGTCTGAGACTAATCATGACAGTACCAGTAAGGCACCGAACATGCAAATTCAATAGATGATGGTGCCTGCTCCACTTCCTAACCCGAAGCCGAAGAAGTCAGGTAAATTGAATGGCACTGAATTCAAGAGTTGGCAACAAAAGATTCTCTTCTACTTAACCACTCTGCATTTGGTCAAATTCTTGCAAGAGGATCCACCAGAACTCAGAACTTATCGGGACTCTGTCCTTGCAGTTGATGCATGAACGCAAGGTGACTTCCTTTGCCGAAATTATATTTTAAATGGACCGGATGACTCTCTTTACAATGTCTACAATCCTATCACAATGACAAAGAAGTTATGAGCCAGTCTTAATAAGAAGTACAAGACTTAGGATGTCGGTACCAAGAAGTTCATCCTGAGACAATTTCTAGAGTACAAGATGGTGGACAGCAAGACAGTGATTAGTCAGGTGCAAGAATTCCAACTTATCTTGTACGAGATAGAGGATGAATGTATGATTCTACCTAAAACTTTTCAGGTTGCTACTGTCGTGGAGAAACTCCCACCTATGTTGAGAGATTTCAAGAGCTACCTGAAGCACAATCGCAAGGAGCTAAAGTTGAAAGATCTCATTGTGAGGCTTCGGATTCAAGAGGACAATTGTAAGTCCGAGAAAAGAGCAACAAGAACTCCTATGAATCTAAGGCCAATGTGATCGAAGACTCAAAGGGAAAACGTCTATTTTCAAAGACTTGAAGCGGAAGAAGACTGCTCAGGGGTACAGAGGCAAGGACGAAGAAAGCAAGAACAAGCGCTTCAAGGGAACTTGCTACGTTTGCAATAAAGAGGGACATAAGGCGAATGAATGTCGCAGTCGTCCCAAAAAAACAAGAAGGACCATCCACATACAAACATGACCGACCATGTGTTGCCAAACCTTTCAGCTGTGGTATCAAAAGTGAATCTGACAACTAACAATAAGGATTGGTGGGTAGACACTGGGGCTACTTGACACATCTGCTCTGAGAAATTACTATTCTCTGAATATCAAAAACTAGAGCAAGATGAGCAACTCTTTATGGGCAACTCAGCCGTCTCCAAGGTTGAGGGAAAAAGGAAAGGTCATCCTGAAGTGGACATCTGGGAAGGAGCTCACTCTGAACGATGTACATGTTCCAGATATCCGCAAGAACCTGATCTCTGGATTAATCCTTGTAAGAAAGGTTATAGAATGATTTTCGAATCAAACAAATTTGTATATACTAAGAGTGGGATGTATGTGGGTAAGAGTTATTTTGTTGATGGCCTATTTAAGGCCAATGTTGGTGTAGTAGGCAAAAAGTCCGTGTATCTGTACCAAAAGCTTATAAATAAAGGAAAATCTCCTGTTTATTTGCTTGAGTCTCCTATTTTATGGCATGCTAGATTAGGGCATGTAAATTACAAGTCCATGCAAAACTTGTCTAATTTAGGATATATTTCTAAACTCAACTTGAAAAAAATTCGCAAGTATGAGATTTGTGTTGAAGCCAAGTTCGCAAAAAGTTCATTTCACTCAATTGATCGAAACACAGAACCTTTAAGGATAATTCATAGCGACTTGTGTGACTTAAAATTTGCGCCAACAAGAGGCAGAAAAAAGTATTTTATTACTTTTATTGATGACTATACAAGATACTATTATGTGTGTCTTCTAAACAGTAAGGATGAAGTAATGAATATGTTTCAACATATAAAGCCGAAGTTGAGAATCAATTCAAGAATATAGAGATTCTAAAATCCGATCGAAGCGGAGAGTATGAATCAAATGAATTTAGTGAGTTATGTGCTAACTTTGGTATATTTCATCAAACTATAGCACCATGTACTCCTCACAAAATGTAATTACTGAATGAAAGGACAAAACTTTGAAGGAGATGGTCAATTTCATGCTCGTAAGTTCTGGAGCTCCACAGAACTTATGGGGGAAAGCTCTATTAACTGCAAATTATATTCTAAACAGAGTACCCCACAAGAAACTTGGTCTTATATCATTTGAGTTATGGCATGGAAGCGCACCTTCCTACCATTACCTTAAAATGTGAAGGTATCTTGCAAAGGTGCTAGCACCACTGCCTAAAAAGACTAAGTTGGGAGAAAAAATAATGGATTGCATATTCATAGGTTATATCTTGAATAGCACTGCTTATAGATTTCTGGTACATAAATCAGAAATACCAGATATTCATGTAAACATGATTATCGAATCTCGAGATGCTGTGTTATTTGAAGACATCTTTCCGTACAGATGGAAAAAAGATAAGACTTCTGGGAAAAGAACACACGAGATGGCGTACAAGGATGAAACCTCAAGGAACTAATTGTTAATGCAGAAATTGAACCAAAAGAAGTCAGAGATCAAAAATCTCAAAATCTTTTGGTTCGAATTTCATAGCATATGCTATAAAAAGCGAGCCTCAAACATTTAAAGAGGTTATGTCTATCCCAAAAGCACAAATGTGGAAAGAAGATATAAATAGCGAAGTAGAATTCATCCTAAGCAATCATACTTGAGAATTAGCAAACTTGCCTCCTGGCAGTAAACCAATTAGGAATAAGTGAATTTTTAAAAGAAAATTAAAACTCGATAGATCTATCGATAAGTATGTTGGCCCAGAGGCCTTCCACTCTAGTTTGGTGATGATTAACTCATGTAATTATGTTTACTAATAATCTTGTGATTTTAGTTTTAGATCATTAATCAAGATATTAGTTGGTGATTAGCTTCAACAAAGGAGTTTGGAAGCTTTCACATGGTGATTCCAGAGCCCGAGCATCAAGATCATACATTACACTCATTGGAGTCAGCTCGTGGATCACGGTGTTTTGGACCGAGTCGGCTTGAAGATAGAAGATCGTCAAGAAGACTTAGGTATCCATAGTTTAGTTTAGTGTGTTTAGATCTATTTGTAAAGATTAGATAGTTGATATGCTCAAGTGCACAACACACACGTTTTATGTTTGGATATTGATTTTTCGTTTTTGGCTTAACCAATATTTGTTTTCATGAATAGTTGATCAAAATAAGTTTAATTGGTTTATGTATAGTAGTTTCATTCTATACATGCATGCTTAACTTTTAAACAAACTTATTTTGACTTTCCTATTCATGTATTGAAAAATCCAAGTTTGATAAAATACATGTTTTTGCTTTTTGGTAAAAATGATAGACACAAAAATAGTTCAAATTGCTTGATATTTGAGTTGAAATTTTATCACATGTTTATATATCAATGCAAAATGTTAAAACTATTTTTGGGGCTTTTAGAAGTTTTTATGTAATTTTTAGAATATTTAAAAACCTATTTTTCTGACCCAGACTGTGGCTGACAGGCCAGGCCGGTCGACCGTGCGGTCGACCGACGTGCACAACCTTGTGCACGTCTGGCAGACACAGTGGGCCGGTCGACCGGGCGGTCGACCGTACCAGAGAGCTTTGCTCGCTGTATCTGGGCGGTCAACCGGGCTGCTCCAACGGTCATATTTATGACCGTTGGCGGTTGACCGGGCGGTCGACCGGGCGGTCGACCGCCAGCCTGTCAGGCTGACAGATCAGCCTAAGGCTAGTTTCTTGGGGAGCCTATATATACCCCATTTCTTGGGGGTTTTGGATAAGATTTTTAAGAGCAAAAATTCTTACTTTTCTGAAGTGTTTTTACAAGTTTAAATGTGTTTTAGAGCTTAAAAGATTTCATCTTTATTGTTTTTCAAGGTTTTGGAAAATCAAAGAAAACTAGGTTTTTGGGATATTGTTTTTGATTTTCATTTCTATCATCTACAAGAGATTTCCCAAGTAGTTTTTCTTTGTTATTTGATTTCTAAAAATACCTTGATATCCACTTGAGCCTTATCTTCTATCCTATTCTATTAGGATCATTTGTTTGTGGAAAAAGGAAATTGTTTGAGGTTGTTGTAGCCTCCAAGTTGTAAACACCCTTGCTTTTGTTGTATCCCTCTTTGGTAGAGGTTGATCGGGTGATTGGTCTGCTCCCTCTTTGGTAGAGGTTGAGGATTGTGGTTTGCTCCCTCTAGTGAGAGGTGGAGTTGGTTTGTGTATCCCTCTTTGGTAGAGGTGACTGTGGTTGTTTAGCTACGGGCCTACCCCTCGGTTGTGAGGTGGTGTTTGAGAGAGGAGTTCGGTACTCCTATTGTTGTAACAAATCCTCCTCGGTGGAGGTTCCCTCGGTGGGAGATAGTGGATTGGAAATCCTTCTCGATGAAGGCGGGGACGTAGAGCTAGGGGCTCGAACCTCGGAACATATCATTGTGTTTGCGTTTGATCCATTGCCTCTAACCCTCTCTCTCTTTTATTTGTGCAAAGCATCATTCATTCATTCATATCTTATTGCTTGCATTATTTCACATTGATTCATATAACTTATTCTTATATGCTTGGTTGTTTGTGTGTCTCACTTATACTTAACCACGAGAGCTTCATATAGCACCTCAACCCTTATCTAGGGGAATCAAGAGGAGTTAGTCCAGAGCCTTCACGGGAATTCGGCTATATTCGTTGGTTGTATTAAGCGTGTTGCAAATTAGTTTTAGCTTTCGCATTTTGTTTTTAGATTAGCCATATCACCTATTCACCCCCTCTCTAGGTGATTTCAAAGCACAAGGTTAGATTAGTAGCCAAGGGTTATCGACAAAAAGAAGAACTTGACTACTTCGATACTTATTCACCATTAACAAGAATAACTTTCATTTGGATGTTAATTGCTATTGCAGCATTGCACAATTTAAATATCCATTAAATGGATGTTAAGACTACATTCTTAAATGGTGAATTAAATGAAGAAATATATATGAAGCAAACTAAAAGATTTAGTATGTAAATTGGTTAAATTCTTATACGGTCTAAAGCAAGCTCCAAAGTAATGGCATGAGAAATTCGATAGTGTCATGATCAAGGATGGATTCACTATCAATAAATGTGATAAGTGTGTTTATACTAAAACAGTTGGAGATGCATGTATCATTATTTGTCTATATGTAGACGACATGTTGATACTTGAGACTAAATTGAAGTTATTAAGTCCACTAAAAGAATGTTATCCAACAAATTTGATATGAAGTCTAATGTATTTAATGAATTACACTAAACCCGATATTTCTTATGTTGTAAGCAAATTAAGCAGATATATTAGTAACCCTAGTGATCACAATTAGACTTCTTTACTATGAGTATTAAGTTACGTATCACATACCAAGGCCTTGAGATATGGACATTATCTACCTGTACTTGAAGGATACAGCGATGCTAATTGAATTGCAGATTCTAAAGAATCAAATTAACTAGCAGATACGTATTTACTCTTGGAGGCGCAGCAGTATCCTGAAAATCTTTCAAACAAGCATGTATTGCTCGTTCTACGATGGAATCGGAATTCATAGCCTTAGCCAAGACTGGAGAAGAAGTAGAATGGTTTTGACAATTTTTAGAATATATACCATTATGGCCAAAACTAGTGCCCGCTATATGCATTCATTGCGATAATCAATCAGTGATATATAGGGCACAAAATTTTATATATAATGGTAAGTCTAGACATATTCATTGTAGTCATAATACCGTTAAGCAGTTGCTCTCAAATGAAATTATCTCTATTTACTTTGTATCGTCAAAAGATAATTTAGTGGATCCGTTTACTAAAGGTTTAAGTGGAGAGGGTATAAACTGTGCATCGAGAGGAATGGGTCTAAAAGCCTAACTTTACCGAGTCAGCTTAATGGAAACATCACTTAGTTACTGGAGATCCCACGGACTAAGTTCAAGAGGAAAAATTAGTTATGATTGACTCTGCGAGTAAGCACTTAGAAGCTTGACTCCAACCTATTCCTATAGTGCACCCCAAGTGTTTTCTACAAGTGGATTAAGGATAAGCTTAACGCTTTTAATGATGCCTATATCTTGTTATAATACAAGTAGGGTAGAGTAGACTACTCTTAATAGGATCATCATCTATGTGAGTATAGAGCTGGGTCGGCTCTTTAGGAATCTCTATGGAGGCTGTTATTCCCTAAAGATACTCTTTGAAACTAAAAATGTCGAGGGACAAAATGGACACAACCGAGAATTAAAGTTGATTTTAAAAAGTTACTATGTGAAGCTTATTGACTTGGCTTACAATAACGGCTGACAGTTCGAGACTTAGTTCACTGATTAGCTAGTAAGTCCGATAAAATTTTCGCTATGAAAGGTTCAAGACCTAGTTCACTTATCTGGATGCAGTTTCTTTTCTAAAATACCTTTCACTATAGAGTCAGTTTTTTTGTATGTCAATTCCTTGAATTTCCATTCATTATAGGGGATTGTTGGGAAAATAAAGAATTAACTAGCAAATCTTTGAGCTGAATTAAGGCGAGATCCGTTGATAGAATCAACCAGATAATGGTTGGAGTGTGTTCTCCTTCTATTGAGGATGAACGTGATATATTTACATGTTTAATTCCGTTTTAGAATGAATGAGATATTCAAGTTTAAAGTTTGACTAATATAAAAGCTAAAGAGGACTAAAGATAGCTAAAAGTATTTAGTCACAAATTGGATATGGGATGAACAATTGAAGTGTATAAATAGAGAAAAAAATGAACAAAGGGCGTGCCCTTTAGGTACTTGGAGTTTTCGCACGCGATTGGGGGAAACCATGCCCACACGCGCACGCCGCATCCCGCCCCGCCCAGTGCCTGCGCCGGAGCTCGGGTCCGGGTGTGGGCGTGGGTCTAACCTATCCCGGTTCTTTTTGAACCGGGTCACACGGGTTTGGTGCTACAGCGGGTCTCGACCCGCTCCGCTACCCTTGCGTTGCACTGCAACGTTTAGAAGGAACTGCTGCAGCGGTTCCTGTCTGGAACAGTTGCAACAATTCAGACATGAGCCGTCGCAATTGTCCCTGGCCTCCATCGGGTTCCCAGGAGCGCTATAAATAGCGCTCCTCTCCGTGGATTAATTAATCACACACAGTGAAAGCATCTCCTCTTCCTCCTTACTGAATTCAGAACTGAGAAAATAGTAGTATGAAAATTCAGATTTTTGTAAGAAAAATCTAAAAAGATTTGTTCTGAAAGAAGATTTAGAAAATTCAACAGATTCTTAAATAGAATTATTATCTAGATCTCTGTCTTCCTAAGGCATTAATTCTTCTCTCCCTCCTTTCTCTACAGTGAATAATCCTCCAAAGTTAAGACAAATATTCTTCCTGAAATCTGTCTTCGTCCTACTGTATTGAAATCCTGTGAAGATTAACTACGTTCGACCATACGGTTATTTGATAGTGCTATTCAAATACCGTGAATGAGTGTTGTATCTTGGGAGATCAGCGTCTAGTAACCCGTTAGCACCGAAGCGGGGGACATAATTGTCTTAAGGAGATTCGCTATATGCGTACTGTATAAGCGAACTGACATTCTTTATATATGGGTTATACTGAAATATTTATGCTCACAAATATTATTGTTTATTGAGACTGACTAATATTAGTCTAATTAGTGTTTAACCAAGGAAGGTAATTGAAAGGTGGTTCTGTAGTAAAAGAATGTTCTACTGAACGGAAAACCTCCCACTTGATATTCACCGACCTGGCCAATTAGATAGGTGATATTGATTAGTTGTCAGATCGATTCCTGCACCTAACATATACTTGTGGGCAAACCCTGAGCTCAAGCATAGTTGTTTGCGCAAAAAAGAATTGGGCCAAGATGTTTGCTGTAATTGAACATGATTGTGGTTTTGCCCTGTGTTTATTTGCAGTTTATGTGGATATTTGGGAATGTCTTATATAGGTGAATAATCATTGCTTCCTGCATCAGTTTTCAATTGTGTTAAAAAGTTTGTTTCTGACAAGAGGTTAAAACTTTCATCTGGACATTTGACCATCTTAAGCCCAGGTGTGTAATTTTTTTTTTTTTTTTTTTTTTTTGTCTGGCCTTAAAATTGGCTCATTGGAGTATATTAAAATTTTGACATCAGAGCTCCTCAAAGGGTTTTGTCTCATTTCACCACTTGTGAAGTGAGACTCGCAAGCTGGGAATTTTCACAAGGCTCGACCTGAACTTGTTGGGCGCCACACAATCTGAGTGGATCCAAAGCAATGGGGCACCATCCAAAAGAACAGCCTTCAATCTCCACCGGACACAAACTCTACATCCCCATTTCCCCCTCAGCTGAGTATCCCAGTTCATCTCATGGCCTCAACAGCATCCCCAACCTTCTCTTGCCCGATCTCGAGCAAGAGATACAAGCACGCAAGGCCACGGCGGGTGCCTGTTGTGGCCTCTGGTTCTTCCGGTGAGCCGGCAAGCGCCAAGCGGAAGCCTGTCGTGGACACGAGGATCCACTGGTCCAATCCAGATGAAGGATGGTTGGGGGCAACTCGAAGGCCAAAGCTGAAGCAGAGAAGAAGGAGCCTCTGGGGGAGAGGTTCTCAGATCTTATCAACAAGACAACTTCTTCACACTACCAGTTGAGTGTGGTTCATTTTCGTGAAGCATCACAAAAATTTCTAGTTCTATTTTGCTGAACTTGTTCATTGTGTATGATACAGATTTCTTGGAGTATCAGCAGAGGCGGACGTCGAAGAGATCAAAACAGCATACCGAAGGCTGTCGAAGGAGTACCACCCTGACACAACCTCGCTGCCTCTCAAGACGGCCTCAGAGAAGTTCATGCAGCTGAGAGAGGCTTACAACGTGCTCAGCAACGAAAACAGCCGGAAGTTCTATGACTGGACCCTCGCGCAGGAGGCTGAGAGCAGGCGAGCGGAGCGAATGAGGATGAAGCTCGAGGACCCGTACGAGCAGGACCTGAGGAACTGGGAGTCAGTACCGGACACAGTGGACCGGCTTGGGGGGAAGAACATGAAGCTCAGCGATCAGGCAATGACGGCCCTAACGATCGATGTTGCAATCATCGTCTTCTCTATATGCTGTATTATCTATGTGGTCCTTTTCCAGGAACCGTATTGAGTTCCAACTCTATCAGTTTCATTGTAAACTCAAATCATAAAAGTAAACACATGATGAGAAGGTACAGAAATATTATTACGTCTAATGTTTTGTATGATGCTGAATGGAAAAGCTCCCAGTTGCCCACAACATCTTTGGATGTTCAAGTAGTGTTGAAACTCAATAACGTGTAAGGTACAGAGATATCTTATCTAATGTTTTGTCTAATGGCAGCGGGTGAGGAAATCTCTGAGCAAATTGGAGCTCAAGAACCATCTCTAGAAGTTCAAGTAGCTTTGACACTCAAACAATCTTGACGACTGAGGAGTTGCCGATCTTCTGGAATATGACAGCGCGGTCACAAGGCTTCAGTGTTCCGACAGATTTTCTGTAGTTTAATGCGAGTTTCACGCCAGTCTCCTCTGTTGAACTGACCTCGCTAGCCTGCCATGTGAAGAATGAATGTCAGAAAATGCTGGCAACTAGTCTGGTTCAAATTAAAGACAGATTAGCTATGACATTTGCAGTAATACACAGGTCAGCCCAAACTCTGGCTTTACTATTCGCCTAATGAAATAACACAAAAATTGCACAAAAGCCAGTATGAAGTTCGAAAAAGCATATTATCAGCTAAATTGTATAACAACTTGTTGATATCAGTAAAGTTATTAACCTCAATATCCCCTCACGGTTAAATTCTGCGATACAAGAGCAAGGATATAATCAAATACCCAACAACCCGTTTGTTCACTACTTGAAAATGAGGAACTAGCCATACTCGAGAGACATAGTCAGATTTACATAAGCAGTTCCAGTGGCCTACAAACACCAAATACTTGTTCCAGCATGAGGTACTACATTACTCCATTAGATGGATGTTGCATGAGATAGAGCTTACAGTATAAGTTTCATTACGTCCTTTCAGAATTTATCAAAAGAAAGCAAGGTTAAGGCTACCGATGACTTGAAAAGAAATAATACGATAGATAGAATGCAGACTTCCAACACCGGTAGGTTTCTTTGCAGCCTTGCCAGATGAAGTGAACACAACAAGTGTTGCAGACTTGACTTTGATTGCAGCCTTGACCTTTTAACAAAACCAAAATTTGATATTTCATCTGAATAATTGAATGAAGAAGAAAGCACAAGATCACGAAATAGATTTCATGAGCTTACCGCTGATGATGTTACAGATTCTGCACGCGACATTGGTTGTCCTACATATTTAACCTATTTTCTTAAACTGAAGAGACTGGTTTGTAAACATTCTCAGCCTACAAAACAGTCAAAAATCCCCACATTATATTTATTAAAGAATTTATTATCCACAATGAATAAAAATACCGGAACTTACTTCGGCAAAGATTGTGCCCCCAGTCTTTATTGTCTTAACATGATAGAGTCCTCGAAGTGTCTCAGCACCTAATAAGATACCATCAGTTCCTGCAGTACGAGAGAAAATCATGTTATCCCTCAAGAGTTTAAGGACACTGTCAGCAATAATATGTCAACAACCAAGAAGATTTAACAGACCATCCAGGACAGCTTGGCCACATCAGTTGCCTCCGCATGAGTTGGACGCAAATTCTCGGTCATAGTGTCCACCACCCTAGTAATAATGCCAGGCTTCCCAGCCATATTGCACTTGTTAACAGCAGATTTCTGAAATAGAAACACCTGCAGCATACAGGGAAACTTCAGTTTTGAGCATAACTGACAGAGAAATGAACAAACTTAGTGCACAGATTTCGACAAAGGGTTCTTAAGAAAACATAAACTTGGATATATATCTGCACACACACATCACATCGCATGGAAGTTGTAGGAGGTGTGGAGAACGGATTATAGTAGAGTGCCATGATGCACTGATGCGTCTCACTAGCTGACTAGAAAACCAGAAATCTGCATAGATGTGCAAAATGGGCAATGTATTCCAAGATAAGCATATAAGGATTCACACATTTTATATGTAAAACCAGATTATATTAGGTAGACCCAGTCCTTGCCCAAGAAATATCATAACGTTGCATTGATTCAAGCATTTATGAGCTACTCAATCGGAACACCAAAGAGGGTTGGATGCGAGTGTGACAAGCTGGCTTTTTACTCCAAAATGCTTGGTCATCCATACATGTCATCCAAAATGGAACATTCAGCACCTAATATCATTCGGGAGAGTAATATGACATGCAGTACTTTGGGTAACATGACATGCAGTACTTTTTCAACCTAGGTTCTCAACAAGATTCTAATTTTCTATCCTGCAAAGCTTCATGTGGCATCTGCAAGTTTTTGAGATTTTTGAAGGATTTAGAGGGATAGTTCTAGAAGAAACTGGGGCCAATGATGGAGGCATGCCTAAAGTTTTGTCCAACTCAGCGCCAACAAGGCAAAATGCTGGATAAATGTGATGACATTGAAAACAGAGCATTCAAGTCATTAAAAAAGAAGAAGAAGAGAAGAAGAAGAAGAAAACTTATAGGATCAGACAAGTCGTCACAAAATGAGCTTCTCAGAATTCTAGATTCACCAAGTACAATGGGAAAATTAAAATTAGGACAATATGTCCAAAACACTAACTAAATAAAGAATATAAGTTTGTCTACAGATGAGCTTATATAATGACATTATAATTGAGATATGAAATGAACTTGAGCCTTGATTAGCAAACTAGCAAATTTCTAACCTCTGGAGGGAGATCTATTCCTAAATTCCCTCAAGAGAGAATGATACCATCTGATTCCTGGAGGATCTCATCAAAATGCTCCAAACCCTGAACAATAATAATTTTCAAAAGATAGGGAAATTGATACTAAAAATCAAAAGAAGACCGCATAAAATAGAACAAGTGTAATAAATCACATGTGAATGTAAGTTTCATTAGGGGAAACGAACATTAACTTGATGTATGTATTTCGATATAAAGCAAGAGTACTCTTAGCATAAATCTGAATCTCGGGAAGATAATGAGTTTCGAGAAAATCTCTAAGCTGTATAACATGTCATTAATGTTATTGTTCAGAGACGGGTGGATAATAAAAACAGAGACGGATCAAAATATAACAGAAAAATAAGAGAAAAAAAGAAAAAAAAATGAATGGCCACCAACAAGGCATTTTTGTTTCTGTACATCTGCAATGACCATAATTAAAACAGAAACAGAAACAATATAACCATCCTAATATAATTGCACATGTTTCAGCGCACAAGTGTACTGAATACAAAGAGAAACACGTGAATATTGATGCATGAAGCAATGACCAAAAACATTATCCCATTTATTTCTGTTAGTGTAGGGGGTTTGAATAGGTAACTAGCTAATCTAATGAACAAATGAATGTGAAATTTAAAACTATTTTGCAAATTAAAACTACACATAATGTATAACCTTAAAGACACCTAGAGCCGGGGGGGGGGGGGGGGGGGGGGGGGGGGGGGTGTAGGTGTTATGCTAATCAAATGCACTTTTAAAATCAAGTTAAGATATGTGATGTAAGCGGTCACTCAAAATAAGAAATTGAACCGAATTCCCCGTGAAGGGCTCTATAACTTCTCCTCTTTGATTCCTCTAAATTATGAGTTAAGGTGCTTAATTGCTTCCTTATTGATATAAGTATAGACTGGAAATGTAAGAAGATGAATTGAGTGCAATAATGAAAACAAGGCAAGTAGTAGCACAAGTACAAGAATGTAAAACAAAAAAGTGCAAAAAGAAATCAATTGCAAACACAAGAGAATTTGTTTCGAGGTTCGAGCCACTGCTTTACGTCCCCGCCTTCACCACTATGAAAGATTTTCACTAAATCCACAAAGGGAACTTCCACACAGGAACCGTACACCCAAGAGATTACAATTGGTTTACAAAAGACCGGAGTACCCAACTCCAACAATACTATCCTCACACAAGAGGAATCACAACTTAAAGGAATATAAGTCTCTTGGTGATCTAGAAAGACCACAAACACTCTCTTACAACTTCTTATAGAGTGCAGTATAATTTTTTTTTTGTCTCAAGAAGTAAAGTGAGAGAAAAATTTCAGTAGTAAGAGTTTAGAAGACTTGAAAACTAACTGAAAAATTTTGCAATAAAAAGAACTTTGAAAATGAAAAGCAATGAAACACTTCTTCTCTTGAAAACACTTGAAACTTATATATTTTTCTTGTAGAAAACCAAAGACCCATGACCCCTATTTATAGGCAAAGGATAAATACCATTCATAAGTGTTACCAGGTCATTAGGGGTGAGTTTAGCCACTTGAAAACAAGAAATAGCCGTTGGAACCCATAAAAAATAAAACAGATTCAAAATAGAGCCGTTGGTGTCAGTCTGGACAGCTGCCAGTCGACCGGCCGGTCTACCGGCAAGCCACTTGACAAAGTAGCCGTTGGCTCCGGTCGATCGCCAGGTATTTTAAAAAGAGATTTTTGAACGGCCGGTCGACCGGCACAAACAGAGAGCAAGTGCCACGCAGTCGGTCGACCAGTCGGTCGACCGCAGGGTTGACGGTCGATCGCCCCGGTCGACCGACAGACGTGCACAACGTGCACGTCCACGGCCAAAAGGCCTGGTCCACCGGGTCGATCGACCGTGTTGGCCTGAAACAGCTACGGTCGACCGCCCGGTTGACCGAAATGGCCTGAAATAGGATTTAAACAGATTTTTGAACATGAAAAAATTTAAAAAATATTTTTCATTGGTTTGAGGGTTATGTAGCATAGTATAGGAGATAAAATACATGTTCTAAACTTAATATAAAAATTTAAAAAATTATGAAACATGTATATTAACAAAACATGCAACAAAACCAATATTACCTAAAACTTGTATTTTTGAAAAGTGTATTTTTGTGTGTGTAACTTCTTGAGCACATATATCATATCCTTACTCTTTAACATACTAAAATCTTACAAGGGTCTAGGGGACTACAAGATCTTCAATCGGGCGTTTCCATTTGCATCGTTGAGTAACTTGAATTCTTTATCCCATATATGAGTCATCTTGAGTCAACACCACCTTCCTTTAGGGAAGAAACATCTTGAATTCTAAGAACCCTGAAATAATCTTAAGCACTTAAACTTGATCAGTACAAATAACTATATATATTTTGTGATCATGAAAACTCTAAAATCGGGTGATTGTAACCTTGGGTCAACAATCTCTCCCTTTTTGATGATGATGACAAAATATATGAGTTATTTAGAGAAAAAATGAAAGAGCGTGAAATAGCTCCCCCTCAAATCACGCTATCTATCAAGAATAAGAAACGAATATCATAACACAAAATGAATTGAAAAAGTATGCATGAAAAAGAAATAATAAACTCAAAAGTATTTCTCCCCCTTTTTGTCATGCATAAAAAAGGGTCAAGATAATAAAACATGTTTGAAGAGTATTTGCAAAATATTCATGAATCCATAATATAAACATTTAATTCACCACAAATAAAGGAAAATCTATTATAATCTAGGGGTTTAGTAAAAATATCCGCAAGTCGAAAATCGGTGGAAACATAATCAATTTCAATATCACCTTTCTCATAATGATCTCTAAGAAAGTGATATCGAATGTCAATGTGTTTTGTCTTACTATGTTGATTTGCATTTTTAGTCATATGAATTGTACTAGTATTATCACAAAATATTTTAATATGGTCATAATGCAAATCATAGTCAAGGAGAGTATGTTTCATCCAAAGGACTTGTGCACGACAAGTCCCAGCCGCAACATACTCAACCTCGGCGGTTGAGAGGGCTACAGAATTTTGCTTCTTGGAAGACCTGAAATAAGGCAATTTCCTAGAAACTGACAGGTTCCACTAGTACTCTTCCTATCCACTCTACAACCCGCATAGTGGCATCCGAGAAACTCGTCATGAAAAATTGTCCGGTCTTCGGATACCACAAACCCATTCCAATGGTGCCCTTAAGATATCTAATAATGTGTTTTACTGCAATCAAATGGGACTCTTTAGGACACAATTGAAATCGAGCACAAAGACAATCACTAAACATAATATCCGGCCTACTAGCCGTTAAATATAATAAACTATCAATTATGCTACGATAGAGTTTAATGTCTACATTTATACCTTATTCATTCTTATCAAGTTTGTTGTGGTAGCCATGGGAGTTTTGCTTGTCTTAGCTCCTTCAAGCCTAAATTTCTTGATGAGTTCCTTCGTATACTTGGCTTGATTTATAAAAATCCCATCACTCCTTTGCTTGATTTAGAGTCCAAGGAAGTAGTTAAGTTCGCCCATCATAGACATCTCAAATTCCTCCTTTATGCATGATTCAAAATCTTTGCAAAGTTTTTCATTAGTAGATCCAAATATAATATCATCAACATATATTTGAACAATAAAAATATCATTTTCAACATGTTTAGTAAACAAAGTGGTATCTATTGTTCCTTTAGAAAAATCATTAGAAATAAGAAATGATGAAAGTCTTCATACCAAGCTCTAGGAGCTTGTTTTAAACCATATAAAGCTTTGTCTAGTTTGAAAACAAAATTCAGATGTGTAGGATCAACAAACTCGGGGGGTTGTTCAACATACACCTTCTCTTCAAAAACCCATTTAAGAATGCACTTTTGACATCCATTTGAAAAAGTTTAAAATTTTATAAGAAGAAAAAGCAAGTGTTATCCGTATGGCTTCAAGCCGTGCTACGGGTGTAAAAGTTTCCTCAAAATCGATACCTTCAATTTGGATGCAACCTTGGGCCACTAACCTAACTTTATTACTAACATTGCCCGACTCATCCAACTTGTTCCTAAAAATCTATTTAGTGCCAATCGTTGGTCTATCATGGGGTCTAAGGACAAGATGTCAAACTTAGTTGCGTTCAAATTGATTGAGCTCCTCTTGTATGGCAAGCAACCATATGAGTCGCCCTCGGCTTCGAGGATGTTCTTTTGTTCAAAATGAGAAATAAATACATAATGGCCACAAAGATCATGGAGTTTAGAACGAGTAGTTACCCCTTTTGATACATCACCTATAATTAAATCCTTGGGATGATGTGGGGTGAATCTTCAATCCTTTGGAAGAGGATGTGGTGGCTCCACTTCAACTTCTTGAGTTTCACTTTGCACATCAATCTTTGGCTTGTCTTCTTGTATAGGTGAGTCCTTCAAGATTATCCTCTCCATATCTTCACTTAAAGAATCTATTTCTACAACATTCTCAACAAAAACATTAGATTCCTCAAACTTCACATGTATAGGTTCTTCAATAGTCATTGTAGATTTATTGAAAACTCTATAGGCTTTACTAGTATTAGAGTAACCACAAAAATAGCTTCATAAGATTTTGCATCAAACTTACCTAAATTATCTTTAGTATTTAAAACATAACATTTACAACCAAAAACTTTAAAATAAGAAACATTGGTTTTCTTGAATAGTAAATTTCGAAAGAAAATTTAGAAGTGTTTTTGTAAAAGAAAACCCTATTTGATATGTAACAAGATGTGTTTACAGCCTCAGCCCATAGGTATTGAGGGACACCGTATTCATTTATCATAGTCCTAGCCATTTCTTGAAGTATTCGATTTTTCCTCTAAACTACTCCATTTTATTGTGGAGTTCTAGGATAAGATAATTCATGTTTAATTTCATTGTCTTCACAGTAAGTGATAAAGGATTGACTATTGAATTCATCACCTCTATCACTCCTTATTCGTAAAATTGAAGAGTCTTTTTCCTTTTCAACTCTTTTCCTAAATGTTTGAAAATGTGAAAAGGCTTTATTTTTTGTGTTCTAAAAAGAAAACCCAAGTAAAACAAAAAAAATCATCAACCAATACAAAAGCAAAACGATTTTCACTTAGACTTTTGGTTTTAGTAGGACCAAACAAATTCATATGAATTAACTCCAAGGGTCGTGATGTCATGATATCCTGATGGATTTGAAAGTGGACTTGGTTTGTTTTTCAAGTTGGCATGCATCACAAATATGGTCCTTTTCAAATTTCAAGTAAGGAATACCTTTCATCGTTTTCTTGTTGTTTATTCTAGATAGTGTTGGAAAGAGAGAGTTTACTGATGGGGAAGTTGATTAGGATCGTCGAGGGGTCGTCGAGTGATCGCCAAGGAAGTCGACGACGAAGACGAAAGGGAACAACAACAGAAAACAAGCAGCAGCATCAGAACAGGTTCAGCGGTCGACCGGGCCGGTCGACCGCATGTGCACAACGTGCACAGGATTTGAGCGGTCGACCGGCCGGTCGACCGCAACACTCTGTCTGCAGAAGACAGAGCTCTTGGGTTGTTTCGGTCGACCGGACCGGTCGACCGGAGAGGCTTTCTGCAGGAACCCAACTCTCGGGTTGTTTCGGTCGACCGGACCGGTCGACCGTAAGAGGGAGCCGGTCGACCGGGCCGGTCGACCGACAGTCGGGTTTGGGCTGAAATCTGCAGTTCGGAAACATGTTGTATTTAAGGGCTGCTATTGTTTTCTAGGGTAAGAATCTTGAAGAAGAACCTGCGGGAATTGTAGTTGCTCTGAGTACTCTTGCATTCAAAGAGACTTAGAGCCATTGTAATCATCTTCCTAATTGAAACTCTCTCCGTAGATTGCCCCGAGGACGTAGGCATTCAGGCCGAACCTCGTTAAATCGTGTGTTTTGTGATTGTACGTTCTTCTCTTGTGATTTCTGTGATTTTGAGTGTTCTTTGTGGTTGTGGAGATTGTGTGATCCTCTATTGGTTGTTGTCGGTGCGCACAACAAGTGGTATCAGAGCTTCAGGCTACGCTTGGGATTCTGAGGATTCGAAGGGCTCTAGATCTGATCAGGTGGAGATCGTGTGTCGATCTCAGGTCAGAGGTATTGGTGTTCGAGGAGATCGTGTGTCGATCTCAGGAGGACGCAAGGAGGGCTTGTTGAATCAGTGTTTGGAGTAGATCCGGTGAGAAACTCGATTAGGGTTTCAAGAGGCAGGTAAAAATCTCATTTTTTATCTGAGTAGAGATCTATTTTCAATTTGGTTATTCTTCCGCATAAATAGAGAATCAAAGGAAGACCTCAATGGCAGAAGAAACTACTTCTGTTAGAACAATGAATCACTCAAGGATTGAAGTTGTTAAGTTCAATGGAACTAATAATTTCGGGATGTGGAGGTGTGAGGTTATGGATGCACTGAATGCACAGAACTCGAGGACACGCTCCTATTAGAGAAGAAGAAGACCACGACCACTGATGAAGAGTGGGCAAAGATGAACAGGTCGGCATGTGGGTTGATACGTTCATGCTTGTCACAAGACATCAAATATCTTGTACAATATGAGACGTCAGCTAAGAAACTGTGGAATACTCTTGAGAAGAAGTACCTGACAAAGAGTGTGGAGTCTAGGTTGCAGCTGAAGAGTAAACTGTATCAGTTCAGGATGCAGAAGGGAAGCACAGTAAACGAGCACATCAACCGATATACGAAGCTTCTTACAGACTTGCTGAATGTGGATGTCACTGTAAGTGAGGAAGACAAGTCAGTCATTCTCCTGAACTCACTCCCACCGGAGGAGTATGAGACATTCACTATGACATTCATAAATGGAAGGCAAACCTTAGTTTATGATGAAATATCGTCTGCACTGATGAGTTATGAGACAAGGAAGAAGGAGATGCATCCTTCTCAGTCGAGCTCAGTGGCGGAGGCTTTGGAAGTAAGAAGCAGAGGTTCATCAAGGAAGGGTAAGGAGGTGAGAGGAAGATCGAAGTCCAGGTCGGGCTATAGGGATCTGAGGAAGGATCAGTGCATTTTCTGCCGAGAGATAGGGCACTGGAAAGTGGACTGTCCAAAGTTCAAGGGGAAGAAGAAGGAGCCGAATGCTGAAACAAATCTTGCAAAAGTGACGAATACTCAGAGGAGCAGGTCACAGGCGGATGGAGCAGATTCGGACTCGTCAGGTTTCTCGTTTTCAGTCAGTTCTCCCATTATTGGTAACTCATGGAAAGATGAGTGGATTCTGGATACAGGTACAACATACCATGCGTGTCCTAGGCGGGGCTGGTTTTCCAACTTTGAGCAGCTGGAGGGGTGTTCGGTCGTTATGGGCGATGATCACCCATGTAGCGTAGAGGGTGTAGGTACAATTCGAATCAGGATGTTTGATGGGATGGAAAGGGAGCTGAAAGGAGTGAGGTATGTACCTCAGTTGAAGAGAAATCTAATCTCCGTAGGAACTTTGGAAGCATCGGGCATGATGATATCGGTTCGAGATGGCGATCTCAAGATGATCAAGGGCTCGATGGTGGTAATGAAGGGCGTCCGCCGAGGCAATCTCTACTACTTGAAGGGTAGTACGATTACAGATCAGGTGGAGACTTCAAGTTCTTCAGATGATGTTGGCCGGAGGACTGGCAGGGAAAGGTCGGACACGAAGATGGAAGGTCTTTGCAAGCTCCTGCAAAGAAGGAATCCATGGAAGGTGCTGCTACCTGCAAGTTGGAAGGTGGACACAGCGTTCTGGACAAGAAGACGGTGAGATCAGCACCAATACTCACCACAATGAAGGTCTTCTTGATCGTGTTCACGTGAGTGTATGGGGACTGCTAAGACGGCATCGCTTGGAGGTCACAGGTACTTTGTCTCTTTCATTGATTGTTCATCTAGGCAGTTGTGGATATATCTAATGAGACAAAGGGGTGAAGCCCTAGATGTGTTGAGGAAGTGGAGAGGAAGAATGAGAGGCAGATAGGTAGGAAGATAAAGGAGCTTCATATTGGTAATGTTGGAAAAGACATTGACCGATTCCTACAGTTTGGCCAGAACACAGGGATTGCTACTCACTTCTCAACAGGTACAGATGGGTTGGCTAAAGAGATAGTCCGTTCCTTGCTGGAGGAGGTTCGGAAGTTATTGTCTAATTCAGGATTGGACAAGTCGCTTTGGACTGAGGCGACTGAGTATGCTAGCCATCTCAGGAACAGATCGACTGCAATAGGAGGTAAAGCTCCATTGGGAACTTGGTCTGGAAAATTTGCTCAAGATCATGGTGTGCTGCGGGAGTTTGGAAGTCCGGCCTACTTCAGTGCCAAGAGTGGCAAGGTGAATCCGCGGGCAAAGAGGTTTGTCTATTTGGGCGTCAAGGGAAAAAGCTACAGGTTGTGGGACCCCGACAAAAAGATCGTGATGAGCAGGAATGTCACTTTTGAGAGACTTCAGTGTTGAAGTCCATCGTCTCTCAGCAGGTGGAGAGGACGAAGACCAGGGAAGATTGCAGCGGGTGGAGGTTGATGCTACTCCATCATCTCCAGTTGATTCGGCATCAAAGGATACTTCAACGGAGGTGACACCGGGTGGAGTTCATGATACCAAAGGTGATGCTGAACAGGTTGACGACATTGTTGAGGATGTCGAGTTATTTGCAGCCATAGGAACCAAGGTGAGACCACGCTCGTGGTTGAAGAAGCATGAATCTCAAGCTTGTGATATCGACAAGCTGAAGTTGAAGGCCGTTGCTCTCCATGATGGTCGGGAAGAGGTTCACATGACTCAGTCTAACAGGTTCGCTGCTGCAGGAACAGTTACCATTATTTGAGCTTGATGAAGCTCATTTAAATGAACTACGGTTGGCTTGATCCTTTTGGGCAAAGGTACGTAGGCAGCCGTAAAGGCGCAGCCATTTGGTGATGCAACTCTTATGAAGCTAATTGGGTTCTCGAGATGTTATTTTGGATCTTCACGTAGAGGTGAAGAGTTGTCGCCTATTGAAGCTTCACGTAGAGATGGAGAGACTTCACGTAGAGGTGAAGAGACTTCATGTAGAGGTGAAGTGGTGTGGCCAGTTGGATCTCACGTAGTGGTGAGATGGTGTGATCTCGATGAACAGGTTTATCTTTCGGTTAGAAGATGTTGAGCTTGCATAAGGAGTGGTATGCATTCAGTTGAAGCCGATGATGTTTGGTGTGTTCTACTCAAACTTGGTTGGACCGTCAGTGGAAGACAGGTAGACTAGATAGAGCTAGTCAGTTGGAGAGTCAGTATTGGCTCATGAGGGAGTCTTCGTGAGGTCATGAAGTTGAGGAGTAAAAGCCATGTTGGTGATCGGCATGTATGAAAATTCTCCTAAGGTGAAGTGCAGGGAAGGCATGTGCGATGTTTTCAGGAACAACTGAGCTAAAGATTCCAAGCCGAGATCGTGTGTCGATTTCGCCGAGATCGTGTGTCGATTTCGACCGGTGCGCGCAAGCCGAGATCGTGTGTCGATTTCGCCGAGATCGTGTGTCGATTTCGCCAGGTGATGGACTGGGGTTCGTTGGAGATCGGCTCAGATTTTGAGAAAATCTTCGCCGAGGTGGAGAATTGTTGGAAAGAGAGAGTTTACTGATGGGGAAGTTGATTAGGATCGTCGAGGGGTCGTCGAGTGATCGTCGAGGAAGTCGACGACGAAGACGAAAGGGAACAGCAGCAGAAAACAAGCAGCAGCATCAGAACAGGTTCAGCGGTCGACCGGGCCGGTCGACCGCACGTGCACAACGTGCACAGGATTTGAGCGGTCGACCGGCCGGTCGACCGCAACACTCTGTCTGCAGAAGACAGAGCTCTCGGGTTGTTTCGGTCGACCGGACCGGTCGACCGGAGAGGCTTTCTGCAGGAACCCAACTCTCGGGTTATTTCGGTCGACCGGACCGGTCGACCGTAAGAGGGAGTCAGTCGACCGGGCCGGTCGACCGACAGTCGGGTTTGGGCTGAAATCTGCAGTTCGGAAACCTGTTGTATTTAAGGGCTGCTATTGTTTTCTAGGGTAAGAATCTTGAAGAAGAACCTGCGGGAATTGTAGTTGCTCTGAGTACTCTTGCATTCAAAGAGACTTAGAGCCATTGTAATCATCTTCCTAATTGAAACTCTCTCCGTAGATTGCCCCGAGGACGTAGGCATTCAGGCCGAACCTCGTTAAATCGTGTGTTTTGTGATTGTGCGTTCTTCTCTTGTGATTTCTGTGATTTTGAGTGTTCTTTGTGGTTGTGGAGATTGTGTGATCCTCTATTGTTGTTGTCGGTGCGCACAACAGATAGATGGTCAAAAGAAATATGGTCTAGTCTCCTATGCCACAACCAAGAGTCATCATTGAAGGCATTCAAATAAGTGGCATTACATTGCATATTAGACATACCAATCATGTATACATTATTTTCACGAAATCCGAAAGTATACATGCATTAGTTTGTCTATCAAAAATATTACAAACTAAGTCATCAAAAATCACATTAAAACCTTTATGACAAAGTTGACTAACACTCAAGAGATTATGCTTGAGGCCATCAACTAAAGCAACATTTTCATTCATAGGAGATGAACCAAATTTAATGTTACCTATACCAACAATCTTTCCTTTGGAGTCATCTACGAAGGTGACGGTGCCACGTTCATGGTATCTTGATAGGGTTACAAAGTTGTTGATATTCCATGTCATATGCCTTGAGAACCACTATCAAGATACCATCGCTCCCTACGTCTTTGAGCTTTGGAGTGTATCTACATCATGTAACATAATTGTTGACTTTGATACCCAAATTTTCTTGGGTCCTTTAATGTTAGCATTACGAACCCAAACATGATTATTTGAGGCATTTATTCTATCAAAACAAAATTTAGCTAAGTGACCCTTTCGGCCACAATAAGTGCATGCATAAATTTTACCATACATGAATGCATGATGAGTGTGTAGAGTGTGAATGTTTGGTTTGTGCATATGTTTGGCATGATGTGAGTCCAAATGTTGTGACTTGTGAGCATGGGTGTGTGTAGCATGAGTTTGTTTCTTTGAGATATGTTTCTTAGGAAACATAGCCTCCAATCTAGATTTTTCAAATTCACATTTCTTTAAAACTTCTCCCAAAGAGTTAATTTTATACTTTAGCATGAAAATCTCATCTTTATCTATCAAAGAAAATTTAGCTTTATAAGAAATCTTATAAGCATCAAAATCTTTTTGAGTGGAAGTGAGAGTTGAAAACAATTCATCCTTTTCTTTTGTGAGCAAGAAAATTTGTGGTTAGGAGTTTCATTTTCCTTTTTTATTTTTAAATACTTCTTTTTAAGAAAATCATAATTATGAGATAATTCTTCAAAAGCTTCTCCTAATTCATCCATGGATAATTCACAATCTTCGATAGATGATTCGAGGATTACCTTATTTGTGTTTTCATTAGCCATGAAACATATGTGAGCCGTGTCAACTTCTCCCAAGTAGCCTTTAAAGCCTTCTTTTTGTATGGCTTCTTGGAGGTGGAGGGTTTGCTCTTATTTTTCGAATACTCCGCAACGATGTGCCTCCGCTTCCGGCAATTGAAGCAAATGATCTTCTTTTCTTCCTTTCCTTGTCATCTTCTTCTATTTTGAAATTTTGCTTTATTGTACATTCTCCGAACATTCTTCATAAGAAGAGAGAGATCTTCACCATCTTCTTCTTCATCATCTTCGTCGGAGTAGGTGGAAGAGCTTTTGAAAGCAATTGCTTTTCTCTTGAGAGGATCCATTTCTTCTCTAGCTTTTCTCTCCATCTCATGGGTCTTGAGATTCCCAATGAGACCAATGAGCTCTATTTCCTCCTTGTCATTGAGCTCCTTTAAGGTTGTAGTTTTGACTTCCCAAGATGGAGGAAGTGCACGAATGATCTTCCTCACCTTTTGATCATTGTCAATGGCGTCACCTAAAGAAGCAAGCCCGTTAGTTATTTTGTAAATTTAGTATCCATATCATCAATAGATTCATTTTCTTGCAAGGTAAAGTTTTCATATTGGGAACGTATGAGGTCAACTTTAGCCCTCTTAACTGTTAGCCCAGAGGCCTTCCACTCTATTTTGATGATGATTAACTCATGTAGTTATGTTTACTAATAATCTTGTGATGTTTAGTTACAGATCATTAATCAAGATATTAGTTGGTGTTTAGCTTCAACTAAGGAGTTTTGAAGCCTTTCCAAACCGTGATCGTGTTTTGCTCAACAAAGGAGTTGTTTGGATCGAGTCGACTTGAAGATTGAAGATCGTCAAGAAGACTTAGGTATCCATAGTTTAGTGTGTTTAGATCCATTTGTAAAGATTAGATAGTGTGATATGCTCAAGTTCACAACACACACACGTTTTATGGAAGAGATTGGTTTTCATGAATAGATTGATCAAAACAAGTTTAAATGGTTTTATATATATTAGATGTGTTTGATATACATATATGCTTCATATCTTAGACAAACTTATTTTGATATGCCTATTCATGAGTTTTAGGAAAAATCAGATTTCCTATTGAAAAATCCATGTTTGGTAAAATACAGGTTTTGGTTTTTGATAAAATTTGCAAGACTCAAAATTGGTTCAAAATGTTTGATATTTGTCTTGAAATTTTTATCACATGTTTATATATCAATGTAAAATGATAAAAAATATTTTTGTGGATTTTTAAGTATTTTATGGAATTTTTAAGAATATTTTAAACCCAGTTTCTGACCCAGAATAGTGCCTGACAGGCTCTGTCGGTCAACCGCACGGTCGACCGAACCAGGAGCCGGTCGACCGGGCGGTCGACCGACGTGCACAGCCTGTGCACGTCTGGGCTGGCACTTGGGCCGGTCGACCGACCAGAGAGCTCTGCTCTCTGTTTTTGGGCGGTCGACTGGGCGGTCGACTGGGCGGTCGACCGGCTTCCTCCAATGGTCAAAAATATGACCATTGGCTGTCGACCGGCCGGTCGACCGCCAGCTGTTCTGGCTGACAGTAACAGCCAAACGACTAGTTTTGGAGGAGGCTATTTAAGCCTCATTTCTTGGGGACTTTGAGAAGTTTTTTAGAGCAAAAATTTCCCTATTCTCTTGTTTTAAAAACAAGTTTTCAAAAGTATTTAAGAGCCTAAAAGATTTCAACTTTATTGTTTTCAAGGGTTTGAAAAATTCAAAGAAAAATAGGTTTTTGGGATATTGCTTTAGATCTTCATTTCTATCATATTGCAAGTGTTTTCCCAAGGATTTTCTTTGTTATTTGATTTCCAAAACACCTTGATTTCCACACTTGAGCTATATCTCCTATCCTATCTATTTAGGATCTTTTATTTTGTGGAAAAGAAATTGTTTGAGGTTGTTGAAGCCTCCAAGTTGTAAACCCTTACTTGTGTTGCTCCCTCTTTGGTAGAGGTTGAGATTGTGGGTTGCTCCCTCTTTGGTAGAGGTTGAGATTGTTGTTTACTCCCTCTTGGTGAGGTGGAGTTGGTGTTGGTTTGTATCCCTCTTTGGTAGAGGTGGATTGTGGTTGTTTGGCTACGGGCCTACCCCTCGTGTGTGAGGTGGTGATTGTTTGCCTCGGTGGAGGTTGTATTGGTTGAGAGAGGAGTTTGTTGGCCCAAAGGCCTTCCACCCTAGTTTTGATGATGATTAACTCATGTAGTTATGTGTACTAATCATCTTGTGATTTTAGTTTCAGATTATTAATCAAGTTATTAGTTGGTGATTAGCTTCAACAAGATGATTTGGAAGCTTTTACATGTTGATTCAAGAGCCCGAGCGTCAAAGATCATATATAGCACTTGCTCGGTGGATCAAGGAGTTTTGGATCGAGTCGGCTTGGAGATTGAGCTCTACAAGAATACTTCGGTACCATAGTTTAGTTTTGTGTTTAGATCCAAATTGTAAAGATTAGAATAGTATGATATGCTCAATTTCACAACACACACGTTTCATGTTTTGAATATTGGTTTTCGGTTTTTTCGGTTTTAGGTTTAACCGATCTTGGTTTTCATAAATAGATAGATCAAAACAAGTTTACATGGTTTAATGTATATATGATTTGTTCTATATACATGCATGCTTCAACTACTTAGACAAACTTACTTTGATATACCTATTCATGTGTTTAGGTTTTGTGTTTTAACAAAACTTATTTTTGGAATTAAAGACAAAAACTATGATATATATATGTTTCATGTATATAGGATTATATCCATATACATCATGCCTAAATGTTGTTTAAATATCATGTTTTTGTATTTGGAAGAGTTTTGGACAAAACGTATTTTCTATTCAAAATCCAAGTTTTAGAAAATACAGTTTTTAGTTTTTGGTAAAAACGATAAGACACAAAAATAGTTCATATTGATTGATATTTGAGCTAAACTTTTTACCACATGTTTATATATCAATGCAAAATGATAAAACTATTTTTGGTGATTTTTAGAAAAGATAAAAGAATTTTTAAACATGTTTTTTTTAACCCAGTTTTCTGTTCCAGGCTTCAACCAGTCGACTAGTCTTCTGACCAAGTCGACTTGGCTGAAGTCGGTCGACCGGGTCGGTCGACCGACGTGCACAGATTTGTGCACGTTTGGACAGTTGACCGTCCGGGTCGACCGGGTCTGAGAGCAGAGCTCTCTGTTTGTTTGGGTCGACCGGGACGGTCGACCGGTAGCTGGCAACGGGCAAATTTGACCGTTGGACGGTCGACCGGCCGATCGACCGGCAGTGTAATTTTGACAGATTCTGCTCCCAACGGCTATATTTTTCTGGGGTCTATAATACCCCATTGGAAAGAGTTTTTCTCTAAGAATTTTTATGCGAATTTTTCCTTACTCTGGTGTTTTCACAGCAATCAAAAGAAGTTTTTGGATTCAAATTGAACAATCTATTTGGTATTTTTGCTAGGGTTTGGAAATTCAAAGAAAAGGGTTTTTGGAAAAAGAGTTTTGATTCATCTTCTATATCTTGGTTTCAGTTTTTCCTAAAGGATTTTCTTTGTGATTTTGATTTTCATTCCATTGGTTTTCTCCACACTTGAGCAACATCTACTTTCTTATTCTATAGGATCTTTGTGTGGGAGAAAGAGAATTGTTTGTGGTTGTTGTTTAGACCACCAAGTTAAAAACCCAATCTTTGTTTGGCTTTGTGCCTTGGGTTTATCCCTCAAGTTGTGAGGTGATCCTTGTGTTTGCTTTGTGCTAATCCCTCAAGTTGTGAGGTGATTGTTTAGTTGGATTGGAGCTTGCCTCAAGGAGGAGGTTGTGGTTGTAAAGAGAGGAGTTGGGTACTCCTTGTGAGAGTTCTTTGTGGACTTGCTAGTGGATTAGAAATCCTTCGTGTGTCGAAGGCGGGGATGTAGAGCTGGGTGCTCGAACCTCGAAACACGTCTTGTTGTTTGCGCTTGATCCATTGACTCTCTCTCTATCTCTCTCTTTACTTTGTGCCTTGCAACTATTCATATTGTGCATTCATATTTGCTTGGCTTGGTTGTGTGTGCATCATTTGTTGATTGCACTTGAGTGTATTGCATTAAGTTTTTAAATTCCGCATTGAGTTCATTAGATTAGCATAATCACCTATTCACCCCCTCTAGGTAATCTTTCAATTGGTATCAGAGCTAGTGCTCCTGATATTTAGGTTTAACCACCTAGGAGTGAGATCTTGGTTTGCTAATCTTCATTTGCATTGTTCATTTGCACTCATTTAGTTTGCTCTCATGGATAGCCCTCCTATGTTTGACCATATTAGACTTGATGCTTGGAAGGCCAATATGAGTAGCCATTTGAAAAGACTAGGACATCTAGTTTATCAAGCCTCCACTCAAGAATCATTCCCTAATAGTAGCAAGCATAAAAGGCTAATGCATTAGCACTTAGAACACTTAAAGCATCTCTTAGTGAACATCTTTTACCGGTGTTTGATCGTTATGACTCAGCTTTTGCAGCTTGGAGTTTATTGACGTCTCCCGAGCTTCCAAGGATTATCAACAAGATGAGGAGATCTATGAGAGAAAAGTCCGAAGAGCGTTGCCTCATGGTCCAAGGGAATAACTCCCTTGAGGTACAATCGGATTCTCAAATAGATGATAGCTCTAGTTCCTATTGCCATGGTTGTTTTGAAGTTCAAACATTGAATTTGGAACTTGCTCAAAAGCTTGAAAATTTATTGAAAAAACACAATCTTTTGAAAGATGTAATACCCCTCTCCCGGAATACGTACTTAGTTACGTATTCAGTCTTTCGATCGTATTTCCGATTTACCATCCGTATTTGACCAATTTCAATTCCAAATATCATTTTCCAATATTTTAGATTTTATGTGATTTTCTGGAATTTTCTGGAATTAAAATGAATTTCTCCGAAACCGGTGTCGGCCAGTGCCGCTGACCGATTTCCGAATTTTTATCTTCCAAACTGTTAGGAATTTTTAGAAAGTCCTTTAGACTTTATTGCTTAGAATCATATTTCTTACTTATACACTTTTTCTGAGAATTTTATGAATTTATGAAAATTCTTTCGGAGTCGGTAAATAACTGATTCCGGGATTTTTAATTAAAAATCTATACAGTATTTCTTCAAACGAATTTCACCATGAGTCTTCAAATATTATTCTTGATTTTTGGTAAAATTTTCAGACCAATCCGAGGTACTTGAAATTCGGACCTTTTTTCAAAAATTGCAAAATTCCAATTCCACTTCATTTCCACCTCATTTCCCACTCACCACTTCACCTAACACCACTAACTCTCTCTCCTCCCCATGGCCGGCCATGTGTCCAAGAGGGGACACCTCACCCCCACATTTTTGCAAGAAAACCCTCCACTTCCATCATAATCCCAACCTCTTTGCAAAGATCCCAAAACTATAAATTCAATCCATTTGCAAATTTCCCCTTTCTCCTTCATTTCTTCACAAGAGAAGAAACTCTCCAAGATCTCCTTCTTCCTCACAAACCCTAGCTCCAAGTGAACACCCAACCTCTTCATCTCCACCTCAAGATCACTAGGGCTTCATCAAGGGAGCTCAATTTCAACCATATCTTCCCAAGGCAACTCCAAGAACAAGTTCTTCAACCTCAAGCTTCAACAACAAGTGTGGAGTGAAGCAATCATCTCCATCCTTGGATCTAGACTCAAGTCCAACCTATCCTGGTGAGTTTCTTACTCACCAAGACCTAGTTAACACTCCACCTGCTTAGGGTAGAGATCCATGTACACTTATAACATAAAAATCCAATTTTTAGGTCATCGAAGCTCAAACCCAACCTCTCATGTCAATATATCACACACCAAAGCTAGACCCTGTTCTGGTGTACTTGTAGTAGTAGATCAGGTCCTCTAATGCCACAAAATCTTACCTTTAAACTGTTAGAACCAACCCATGTGAGAATTCTGATCTGCTCACTGTTCTTCACAGTATTAGTCGACTCATCATAGGAACTAGTCGATTAGAACACTTAGCTGAAACTTAGTTTTCTGGAAAAACCCAGTATTAGTCGACTTGCCCCAAATATTAGTCGACTAACAAACTCTCTGGAAACCCATATTAGCCGACTCCTGAATTCACCTAGTCGACTAATCCATCTTGGACCAGAAAACCCAACTTTCTGTATCAGCAGTCTTAGTCGACTTAAGTGTCCATTAGTCGACTAGAACTCCCTATTAGTCGACTAACCTTCCTACCCTAGTCGACTAACTTTCCCTGAAACAGAATTCTAACTCTCTGTATCCCAGTATTAGTCGACTAACCCTTACCCCTAGTCGACTAATCCTGACTGTGTGTCATAGTTAATTTCTGTTCTGAATTTGGTTTTTATACTTGTTACATATGTATTATACCTTGCTTATTCATGCTTCAATACTGGCTCTACATGACCTATTACTGGATGGATGTATCTCTTGTTACCTCATGACTTATTATTGCATATACTCGTTCCATGACATGTTAAACAATAATATCACCACTTATCATGCCATCTCTTAAAACTAAGCATGATACACTTGACTTTTACATAAAAAGCACCAACTTACATATGGGTCGGGGGAAATATGCGGATATCGATACGTGTTCGTGTTTACAGTGGCTTTTAGGTATATTGTACAATTACTGTTCCGGTCTTACCTGTGGTACTCCAGGGGACCGAGGGGAGTGCTTTCTCCCTTTCCTGTTTACTGTCATGACAAGGGCATACATAAGTCCCTCCTGTTTAGCCTTGCGGCAGGTTCCGTCTTCAAGCAACGGAACAATCCTGGGCCGTGGTCCCGGGTATGCACGGGACCCACTGTAAACATAGTTCGTCGATACAACCGCTGTTTCCAATAACAACCTTGTTTCACTAGGATATGGATCTATGTGCTCTGGGACGCTGGGTCACATAGCTAGATATCACAGTAAGACAAGTAATAATAATAAGACGTTAATTGTAGATTTGTTGCATATGATCTTACCTTATTGAGTTTACATCGCTTGTTATTCGTTGCTATTTATTGTAACTTCATTACCTTTATTCATGATCCTTATGTCACTTGACTATCTTTTATTTGTTATTATATGTCTTGACCCTTTGGATTTGTATATTCAGATTCCGAGGCCTGGGTCGAAGTGGAGCCATCCACCGAAGATCAGGCTTTCTTTAGTGAGCAGGCAGATTAGCTCCGGTCCTCGTGCCAGACTCTTCCTTTTGGTTCACGGGATCTCCATCCATTTCGTGAGCATTTTTGTATTTTTGGTTATATAGGTTTCATTTTGGACTTGGGTTGTGATAAAGGACACTTGTAAAGTGATTTTGCTTATCATAACTTGTATAGCTTTGTATTTATCTTCTGTAAGTTGGCATATGAATATACCACGCTGTGTGTTGTACTCTGATACTTGTTGTACTTAATGCTTAGCGTATATACGTGGGGGCACCATCTGACCTACGTATATGCGTTGCAGTAACGTTCCCGTATCATTGGGATCGGGGCGTTACAGGTTGGTATCAGAGCCTAGGCTCTCAAACCTAAAAGTACGACCAAGTGGCAAATTCTAGTGATTTGCTAATGCCAACTACAATGTACAAAGTTATATAGTCCTTCTTGACTTCGTCCTTGATTCGATCCTCGTATCCTAAACTCCTTCCCTTTGTTTCCAATTCCAGACCTTATCCCTTTCGGTATGGAGAGACGTTCGGGTCGCAACAATGTCGGGCAAGTACCGAATGGACCCGTAGGAGGAGAGGGTGCTGATATCCTGAGGATCATTCAGACTATGCTGGGAAACCAGCAACAGCAGATGGAGAATCAGCATCAGCAGACTGAGCTCCTCAGGCAGGAGTTGGCAGCCCCGAAGGAGCAGAAGCCGGGGAGCATCTCAGACTTCCGACGGCTACAGCCGGCCGTATTCACGGGAGTCGAGAGGCCATTGGAGGCTGAACAGTGGTTAACAGACACCACCGATCTGCTGAACGCCGCCAGGGTGCCTAAGGAGAACCAAGTGGAGGTTGCAAAGATCCAGCTGAAGGACATAGCCAGGACTTGGTGGCTTGCAGAGGAGGCTCGCTTGAAGAAGCCTATCTCTTGGGATACGTTCTCCAAGAGCTTTTATAGCAGGTTCTTTCCCGCCACTGCTCAGAAGGACATGGAGGAGCAGTTCATCAAGCTTCAACAGGGGGATAGATCCGTAGATGAGTATGCTGCAGAATTTCTCAGGTTCAGTCGCTTCGCCCCGTACATGATAGCAGATGAGGAGAAGAGGGCAAGCCGGTTCCAGCAAGGTCTGCAAATGGACATTCAGATGTTCCTAATGCCCCATCATCTGAAGACCTATGCAGAAGTTCTCACCAGCGCTCGAGAGGTGGAGCGTGGGTTTGAGAAGAAGCAAGGAGATCAGAGGAAGGACCAAGCCATGAAGAGGCCGTTTGTACCGGTGGGTAGAGGAGGACCGTCCAGGGCAGCGAAGGTTCAGGCCAGGCAACCATTCAGGGCAGTTCCTTACCAGGTGGCTCGACCAGGTCTTATCTGCAATTTCTGCCAGAAGCCAGGACACTCCCAGCAGAATTGCCGGAGGGCAAACGGATGGTGTTTGGTGTGTGGAGCACGAGACCATGCCGTGGAGACCTGTCCGCACAGGAGAATGGGGTTTGCTAACCAAACCTTGCCGGCACCTCAAGGGCAGAATGGACAGAGGGCACTACCAGGGCCAGTTGGGCAGAGGCACCAGGGACCAGTGATGAGGAGAGCTCTTCCCCTTCCTCCACCGCATGTTGCTCGCCCAGTGCAGAGAGGAGCCCGGACAGCAGCAGGGCGTGGCAGAGGTCAGGCCTACAACCTGACAGCAGAGGAGGCTGAGGCTTCAGAGGAGGTGATTACAGGTAACATCAGAGTTCATTCTATACCTGTTCTCGCTCTCTTCGATTCGGGTGCATCCCACTGTTATATCTCCGACCATTTTGTGGCTGTTCATTCCATACCTGTTAAGGCTTTAGACCACAAGTGGGAGATAAGTACAGGGAATGGGGTAGTTGTATCTTCTAGAGTTTGTGCTGACTGTCCAGTGGAACTTTGTGGGAAGACCTTGGCCATAGATATGCTCGTACTAGACACCAAAGGGTACGACGTAATCTTAGGCATGACTTGGCTCAGTCAGTACTATGCGGTGATCGACTGTAGAGGGAGGAGGATCAATTTCAGAATCCCGCATCAGCCGGAGTTCCAGTTTAGTGGAGAGGTGAAGCCTGCTAAGAAGGAGATTCAGATGACCACTTCGGAGGTTCTGAAGGGAGTGCCAGTGTGGGATGAGTTTCCAGAAGTCTTTGCTGAGGTCTCAGGGTTTCCACCGGAGAGGATAATTGAGTTCTCCATTGATACAATTCCAGGAGCAGCTCCTATATCCAAGGCTCCGTACAGGATGGCACCGACAGAGTTGGAGATCTTGAAGAAGCAACTGCAGGAGTATTCGGACAAGGGATTGATTCGGCCAAGCACTTCACCATGGGGAGCTCCAGTGCTCTTGGCGAATAAGAAGGATGGTGGTAAGAGGCTTTGTATTGATTATAGGGAGTTGAACAAGGTCACCATCAAGAACAAGTATCCCTTGCCCCGGATTGATGACTTGTTTGATCAGCTTCATGGAGCCCGTGTATTTTCTAAGTTAGATTTGCAGTCGGGTTACCATCAGCTGAGGGTGAAGAAGGAGGATGTTCCGAAGACGGCATTCAGGACCCGTTATGGCCACTATGAATTTCTAGTTATGCCTTTCGGAGTCACCAATGCCCCTGCGGTTTTCATGGATTTGATGAATCGAGTGTTCTCCCCTTACCTAGATCAGTTTGTAGTTGTATTCATAGATGACATCCTGATCTATTCAAGGAATGAGAAGGAGCATGCAGAGCACTTGAGGATGGTGTTGCAGACCCTTCAGCAAGAGCAGCTTCATGCCAAGAGGAGCAAGTGTGAATTCTGGTTGGACAGCATAGCCTTCCTTGGGCACATAGTTTCAGCAGAAGGAATTTCAGTTGATCCTAGTAAAGTCCAGGCAGTGCAGGATTGGCCAGTTCCGAAGACGGTGACTGAGATTAAGAGTTTTCTTGGGCTAGCCGGATATTACAGGCGCTTTGTCCAGGATTTCTCTAGGATTGCAGCTCCGTTGACCAGGCTCACCAGAAAAGGGGAGAGATACATATGGACAGAAGATTGTGATGCAGCATTTGAGCAGTTGAAGCAGAGGCTTATCACAGCTCCAATCTTGAGGACTCCTTCAGGAAGAGGAGGCATGGTCATTTTCTGTGATGCATCAGGTAAAGGCCTGGGGTGTGTGCTTATGCAACATGATCATGTTATAGCATATGCATCTAGGCAGTTGAAGCCTCATGAGAGGAATTACCCAACTCATGACTTGGAGTTGGCAGCTGTGATATTTGCTTTGAAGATCTGGAGACACTACCTTCTGGGAGACAAAGTGTTGATATACACAGATCACAAGAGCCTCAAGTATATTTTCTCACAGAAGGAGTTGAATATGAGGCAGAGGAGGTGGTTGGAGCTTATGGCGGACTATGATATTGACTTGCAGTATCATCCAGGCAAAGTCAATACCGTTCCTGATGCACTGAGCAGGATGCCAGAGAACAGAGTGCTAGTCCACCTCACGCAGCAGAGGGAGTTGATTCAGGAGTTCATCAGATTGGATTTGATGTTAGTGCAAGGAGGTGATAAGGCCGGGCAGTTCATGGCTTTACAGATCCAGTCATCATTGATAGAGGAGATCAAGGAAGCTCAGAAGGAGGACCCAGATTGCAGACATTCAGAGCTCAGGTGGAGGCTGGATTGAGGACGGATATCTGCATTCATCCAGATGGTGCATTGTATTTTGGAGGTAGACTTTGTGTTCCCCAAGGGGAAGTCAGACAGAAGATTTTGGAGGAAGCTCACAGTTCAGCTTATTCTATACACCCTGGGGAAACAAGATGTACCAGGACCTGAAGAAGCACTTTTGGTGGAATGCTATGAAGAGGGAGATAGCCCAGTTTGTTGCCAAGTGCTTGGTTTGCCAGCAGATAAAGATCGAGCATCAGAGACCAGCTGGACTTCTTCAACCTTTGCCGATACCCGAATGGAAGTGGGAGCATATCACCATGGATTTTGTGACGGCATTACCTCGGAGTCCCAGGGGTAATAATGCTGTGTGGGTTATAGTTGATCGCCTCACCAAGTCAGCTCACTTCATACCATTCAGGGTAGGCCAGTCGACAGAGGTTCTGGCAGATAAGTATATGAAGGAGGTGGTTCGTCTGCATGGAGTTCCAGTTAGTATTGTGTCAGATAGAGACACCAGATTCAGATCTCATTTCTGGGAGAGTCTCCAAGAAAGTCTGGGAACTCGTCTGAAATTCAGTACTTCTTATCATCCTCAGACAGACGGACAATCTGAGAGGACTATCCAGATCCTTGAAGATATGTTGAGGGCTTGCATGATTGACTTTGGGGGATCTTGGGAAGACCATCTTCACTTGGCTGAGTTTTCATATAACAACAGCTACCAGGCAAGTATTAAGATGGCACCCTTTGAGGCATTGTATGGTAGGAAGTGCCGATCACCGATTTGTTGGGATGAAGTCGGTGAGAGGAGTCTTTTGGGACCAGAGATTCTGATGCAGACTACAGAGAAAGTCAGAGTCATCAGAGATCATCTCAGAGCAGCTCAGAGTAGGCAGAAGAGTTGGGCAGACACTCGGAGAAGGCCATTGGAGTTCCAGGTTGGAGATCATGTATTCTTGAGGATATCACCTACCAAGGGGGTGATCCGGTTCGGTGCTCGTGGGAAACTAAGTCCAAGGTATATTGGCCCATTCGAGATCCTGGATCGTGTGGGAGATGTGTCCTATAGATTGGCATTACCGCCATCTTTGGACGGGGTGCATAATGTCTTCCACGTGTCTCAGTTGAGGAAGTATGTCAGGGATGACAGCCATATTCTGGATCATTCCGAGCTGGAGCTACAACCGGATTTATCATACCAAGAACAGCCGTTGGCCATTCTGGATAGGAGTGTCAAGACACTGAAGAACAGGGCTATTCCATTGGTATTGGTGTCATGGAACAGGCATGCGCCAGGAGAGGCCACTTGGGAGCGTGAGGACGTTATCCGGGAGCATTATCCTCAACTTTTCACATCTTGATTGGGTAAGACTCTTTTCTTCTACTCTTCTTTACCGTTATCTTTCCTTGTATCCATATCTATCTGTTGCTTTTCCTGTTATCTTTCACCTTATGAAATTTCGAGGACGAAATTTTTGTAAGGTGGGTAGATTGTAATACCCCTCTCCCGGAATACGTACTTAGTTACGTATTCAGTCTTTCGATCGTATTTTCTGATTTACCATCCGTATTTGACCAATTTCAATTCCAAATATCATTTTCCAATATTTTAGATTTTATGTGATTTTCTGGAATTTTCTGGAATTAAAATGAATTTCTCCGAAACCGGTGTCGGCCAGTGCCGCTGACCGATTTCCGAATTTTTATCTTCCAAACTGTTAGGAATTTTTAGAAAGTCCTTTAGACTTTATTGCTTAGAATCATATTTCTTACTTATACACTTTTTCTGAGAATTTTATGAATTTATGAAAATTCTTTCGGAGTCGGTAAATAACTGATTCCGGGATTTTTAATTAAAAATCTATACAGTATTTCTTCAAACGAATTTCACCATGAGTCTTCAAATATTATTCTTGATTTTTGGTAAAATTTTCAGACCAATCCGAGGTACTTGAAATTCGGACCTTTTTTCAAAAATTGCAAAATTCCAATTCCACTTCATTTCCACCTCATTTCCCACTCACCACTTCACCTAACACCACTAACTCTCTCTCCTCCCCATGGCCGGCCATGTGTCCAAGAGGGGACACCTCACCCCCACATTTTTGCAAGAAAACCCTCCACTTCCATCATAATCCCAACCTCTTTGCAAAGATCCAAAACTATAAATTCAATCCATTTGCAAATTTCCCCTTTCTCCTTCATTTCTTCACAAGAGAAGAAACTCTCCAAGATCTCCTTCTTCCTCACAAACCCTAGCTCCAAGTGAACACCCAACCTCTTCATCTCCACCTCAAGATCACTAGGGCTTCATCAAGGGAGCTCAATTTCAACCATCTCTTCCCAAGGCAACTCCAAGAACAAGTTCTTCAACCTCAAGCTTCAACAACAAGTGTGGAGTGAAGCAATCATCTCCATCCTTGGATCTAGACTCAAGTCCAACCTATCCTGGTGAGTTTCTTACTCACCAAGACCTAGTTAACACTCCACCTGCTTAGGGTAGAGATCCATGTACACTTATAACATAAAAATCCAATTTTTAGGTCATCGAAGCTCAAACCCAACCTCTCATGTCAATATATCACACACCAAAGCTAGACCCTGTTCTGGTGTACTTGTAGTAGTAGATCAGGTCCTCTAATGCCACAAAATCTTACCTTTAAACTGTTAGAACCAACCCATGTGAGAATTCTGATCTGCTCACTGTTCTTCACAGTATTAGTCGACTCATCATAGGAACTAGTCGACTAGAACACTTAGCTGAAACTTAGTTTTCTGGAAAAACCCAGTATTAGTCGACTTGCCCCAAATATTAGTCGACTAACAAACTCTCTGGAAACCCATATTAGCCGACTCCTGAATTCACCTAGTCGACTAATCCATCTTGGACCAGAAAACCCAACTTTCTGTATCAGCAGTCTTAGTCGACTTAAGTGTCCATTAGTCGACTAGAACTCCCTATTAGTCGACTAACCTTCCTACCCTAGTCGACTAACTTTCCCTGAAACAGAATTCTAACTCTCTGTATCCCAGTATTAGTCGACTAACCCTTACCCCTAGTCGACTAATCCTGACTGTGTGTCATAGTTAATTTCTGTTCTGAATTTGGTTTTTATACTTGTTACATATGTATTATACCTTGCTTATTCATGCTTCAATACTGGCTCTACATGACCTATTACTGGATGGATGTATCTCTTGTTACCTCATGACTTATTATTGCATATACTCGTTCCATGACATGTTAAACAATAATATCACCACTTATCATGCCATCTCTTAAAACTAAGCATGATACACTTGACTTTTACATAAAAAGCACCAACTTACATATGGGTCGGGGGAAATATGCGGATATCGATACGTGTTCGTGTTTACAGTGGCTTTTAGGTATATTGTACAATTACTGTTCCGGTCTTACCTGTGGTACTCCAGGGGACCGAGGGGAGTGCTTTCTCCCTTTCCTGTTTACTGTCATGACAAGGGCATACATAAGTCCCTCCTGTTTAGCCTTGCGGCAGGTTCCGTCTTCAAGCAACGGAACAATCCTGGGCCGTGGTCCGGGTATGCACGGGACCCACTGTAAACATAGTTCGTCGATACAACCGCTGTTTCCAATAACAACCTTGTTTCACTAGGATATGGATCTATGTGCTCTGGGACGCTGGGTCACATAGCTAGATATCACAGTAAGACAAGTAATAATAATAAGACGTTAATTGTAGATTTGTTGCATATGATCTTACCTTATTGAGTTTACATCGCTTGTTATTCGTTGCTATTTATTATAACTTCATTACCTTTATTCATGATCCTTATGTCACTTGACTATCTTTTATTTGTTATTATATGTCTTGACCCTTTGGATTTGCATATTCAGATTCCGAGGCCTGGGTCGAAGTGGAGCCATCCACCGAAGATCAGGCTTTCTTTAGTGAGCAGGCAGATTAGCTCCGGTCCTCGTGCCAGACTCTTCCTTTTGGTTCACGGGATCTCCATCCATTTCGTGAGCATTTTTGTATTTTTGGTTATATAGGTTTCATTTTGGACTTGGGTTGTGATAAAGGACACTTGTAAAGTGATTTTGCTTATCATAACTTGTATAGCTTTGTATTTATCTTCTGTAAGTTGGCATATGAATATACCACGCTGTGTGTTGTACTCTGATACTTGTTGTACTTAATGCTTAGCGTATATACGTGGGGGCACCATCTGACCTACGTATATGCGTTGCAGTAACGTTCCCGTATCATTGGGATCGGGGCGTTACAAAAGAGGACAACTTTGTTTTGAAAAATGAATTAAAGGATTTGTGTTTTAATTTTGAATCGGTTTTGCAAGAGAAGGAAGAGATCACTAGTGAACGTGCCTCACTAAGATCTCAACTAGACCTTGCCCTTGATGAGATTGAGATTTTGAAAAACAAAAATGATTGTAATGATGTTGTGAAAAACAATGAGGTTTTATCTTCTAAATTGGATTTTGTTTTAAAAGATAACCTTGTTTTGAAAAATAAAATTGATTCTATTACAAAAGAATTGGATTTAGTTTTAAAGAAAAATGAATCTTTGCAAAATGAGATTGATATTCATGTGTGCCATGCTAGTATAGCTTCTTCTTCTTCTTGCACACCTATTGCATGCTCTACTTTATCTTCCACTATTGAAAATGATATAAATGTTTTGAAGAAAAGTGTTGATTGTTTGGGCTCCACTTTGAGCCAATGCACATTGAATCATTCACGTTTGGAAACCTTGGTTCACAAGAAACAAGGTCCATCTTTGCATGCACACCCTACACGGCTACACATGCTTCCCACGGTCACCACCATTACATGTATGCTCATGTGTACACATGTACACATTGTGGTCGAAAAGGCCACCTTGCTAGATTTTGTTATGATCGTGTTTATCATGAAAATTTAGCAACTAATCTTGTTTGGGTTAGAAAAGATACTAACCCCTATGGACCCAAGAGAAAATGGGTACCAAAATCACCTCCTTGACTTTTGATGTAGGTGGGAGCTCTCGCATCACGTGAGAGTATTGGTGCCTTGAGGTGGATGCATTCTAAGCTTAAAAGAGAACCATTTGGATGCTTCACTCTCAAGGGGATTTGGTGGGAGGACCACCGTGGTTTGGAGAACTAGAGACGCACCTTCATCAGTTTTGGTATCATTCTCTAACTCCCATTTTTATTATGCATGCTTTTCATGTTCATCTATTCATAGCATGTCTTGGTTTATTGTTCATTATGTTTATGACATGTTGATTAGATTAGTGTTATACATGTTTAGTTACTTGAGACACCCATGTTTTATATGGATCTATATTTAGTGTTCTCACCTTGTTTAAACTAACATGTATGCCCTAGATCTAATGCACATGCATATGCATTATGATCATTTGGATGTTTATGATGTTTATGATTTTTGTTTTGTTGAATCATGTTTTATTGTTTCGTGATTAGTATGATATTTGCCATGTTTATTAGACTTATGCTTTACATGATTAGTTGTTGAGACACCCATATTTTGTATGGACCCATATTTTGTGTTCCCTTTATGTTTTAGCTATCATGTTAATCATAGATCTATTGCACATGTCTTTGTCATGCTAATCATATGGTTGACTATGACTTTTTGTCTTAATAATTCATGTTTTGATTATTATGTTTATCATGTTGGGTTATGATTCCCGTTTTATGCTTAATGATTTGATTACTTATTTAGATGTTAGTTTTCATTAAGACTAGAATTTATACTTGCACATGTAGTGGGACACAAATAAATCTTTATATATGTTTGTGCTTGGATGCTTATTTGTACCCATTAAATGTGCTAGTATAGCCTAGTTTTGATGATTCATGCATTTTAAACTTGTATTCCTATTTTTAGATTTGTTTTATGTGTATGAGTTTTCATTTCATGTATATGTTTATTTTGCCAAACCTTAAGATATACATGTATACCCTTTGAGTCATTTGCCTTTCATGCAAATCTATATATATGGACTCAATTGTGTTTAGGGATATGTATGTATACTTATTGTGTTGACAATTCATACATATACCTTGAAATGAAATTAGTTTTGGTAAAAATTTAGTTTTTCTTGATTTCGTGTTTATTTGTTTAACTTCATGTATATGTCTATTGATTGGTATCCAATATTGCATATTTTACATCATAATTCCCATGCATATTACAAATAAATATATGATTTTTAATCCTCTTCTCTACATATTTGCAGGTACACACTTAAAGGAGAGATATCCAAATAATCACTTAATTAACCATAATTAAGTGATTAATCAAGATTAAAGATAAAGCCAAATTCAAATCCCAGATCTAGAGAAATCCGCGCAACAAACGAAGATTCCAGATATGCCACGTGGCTAACAACTTCGTAACAAACTCACAACAGAAAGTTGTTGGCCAACGGCCACAGAACTGCCGAGATTTGCCGCGCGTCCGCCGCAAAATCTGGGCCGTTGGGCGCCAGATTTTGCGCCAACAGACTTGCTTCTGGATCCTTCACCTGGGGCCTATAAATACTGGATTTGTACCTGCGAGAAAAAACTGATCAGAGAAGAGAGAGAGATTAGTGAATAGATTTGTATTTTGCTAGGTTTTCTTTAGGATTTTTAGCTCTCTATGATCTTCTTCTCCCTAGATTTCATTGCAAGAGAGAGTTGTAGAGAGAGAGAGCTTGTATCATCAAGAAGTGACACTTGGAGCTATACAAGGATTGATCCATTCTCTACTTCTCTACTTGAGCTTGATTCTAGTTTACTTGCTTTATTACTTGCTTTGTTTACTTCTTGCAATTTACTTCAAGCTTTGTTTTAGTTCTTTAATGGCTTGTAGCTAATTTTCCTTCCATGTACTAGTTTACCACTAGCTTAGCTTTCTTCACTAACTCATGGGTGATTGCTTTTGTTCATCTTGCAAGTTGTATGATCTTCTCTTCTCCGATGGTTAAACCACCATCTTGCAAGTGAGAAAGTAATTAGGTCAACACGCGAGACGAATCCTACGCTAATGGAGTGACAACATTAGGCAAGCATTCGCTATCAAGGAGTCTAGTAAGTCTTGGCAAGCTAGCAAGGTAAGCTAGTCATGGATTGCTTTCTTTAAGTTTTCTTTCTTTTTCTTGTGAATACCACATCCACTTCTTGATTTCTTTTCCAACGATTTCCACCATGAACATAGCCATCCTTTCTTTTAGTTTCTTTTACATTTGATTCACTAAGTTTATAAGCAAGAGAAGAATACTCGTTTGTTCACTTCACTACCACACGTTAAAGCTTCCATCGCGAGCTCTCCCTGAGAATCGACTCGGTATAGTCCTATACTATAACGGAGACAAGAAAGGGTACATCAAATACATCTTTATACACATAATAAGTACACCTTCTTAGTCTAATCAATTTTTGGCGCCGTTGCCGGGGAGAGCGACGTTCTTTTTGGTTTAAAGTGAAGTACTAAACGATTCTTCTTCTCTGTTTGCAGGTTACAGGTAAAGAAACAGGAAAATATTCATTGCAGTCACATATAAGTGGACCTGGGCCTCTGCTCTTGAAAGCAGAGACCAGGATCCCTCCAAAGTGCCGCGTTCCCACGGCAAAAGCCGCGCGGCCGCGGCACAGAGGAGTTCACTCCTAACAAAATTTCTGCAGGGGCTTCAGATCTGCAAATTACATCTGCTGTTATACTTGATTTCCTGTATACTTCACTGTATTCCTGTTTAATTAAAAAACTGTAAAAAGTTGATTGAAATTGCTAAAAATTGTTTAGACACTTGCATTTCTAGGCACGTGTCTCTTCAATTCTTTACTTTTACTGTTGAAGAGTGCTGGAGGCAAGGTACGTGTTTGCATTGCATTTAGACTAGGACAAACTCCTTGCTTGATTTTCATGCTTTGAGTGTATCCTAGCTATATTTCTTGTACACTTGCACAATTCAAATTTAAGGGCATAACCCATAAATAAGATAAGGTGGGGGAGTTCATTACCCTTTCCTTAGCCCGAAAATCATTTTCCCAAGCACTCACTAACCCAAGCCTAATTTAATTAAAAAAATAGACGTTGGCCCTAGGGACATCTCGGACTCATTTAGGAGATTATCCTAAGGGGGAAAAGTGTTGGAATTTAACTCTTGCAAAATCAGTGTCTAGGAAAGGAGTTGAGGGCCGAAAGCCCGAAGGTTGCTGGTTACTTAATTAAGGAACGTCTTCGGACGGAAAACCTCCCACCAACCTTACCCTTCCCTGGCTGATTAGCTTGTGGTTAGAGTCTACACTGAACCTCCCGTGGACAGTCTATCAGTTAGGAGTCGTCTAGGTCTAAGTCTACCCTAACTTAGGTTAGAATTTTTTTTCTTTTGTTTGATTGTTTGTTTGTTTGTTTTTGTTTGTGATTGTGTGATATGGCATTCAACAATTCTTTCAATAATAATCCATATTTCACACCATTTCCATATTCGGATAATTCCAACCCGGTGTTTTACAATATGCACCAACCAAATACACCGGGTTGGCCTTATCCGAATCAATATGACCCATACCCCCCATCTAACAATTATAATGTCCAAAATAATTTCAACTCTTCATCGAGTTATTGGGGATTCCAGTCCCCGAGTTTAATTATCAACCTCCTTGTCCACCATTTCCACCAAGTCCACAATATTCACAAGATTCATTTCCCGATTCCGCTTCATATACTCCTTTTTCTGAACCATTTGAAGAAAAATCTGAGTTACTAAGGAGTTTAGAAGCCAATTTACAGAGAGCTGAGCAGACACTTCCAGAACCATTTTCCTCTCCAATTCCACAGTATTTTCAAGAGTCTTACTCAGTTCCACCTCTTCATAATGAACAACCATTTATGAGTAATGATTTCTTGTGTGAGTCCACTCTTCCATCACCATACATTTTTGACTCACAATTTCACCATCACTTCCAAGACCACACTTCATCTTTTCATCCAAATAATGAAATCATCACTTGTGAAAAGTTGCTTGAAGACATGACCATTGCTCGAAAAGCTAGAGATCGTGACATAGATTTGATGATCCAAACTCTTCATCATCATCCTATTTCTAAGGTCACTAGCCACTCTGTTAAAACCAAAGAGTCATGTAGTCTTGGAAGTTCAGATTCAATTTCAGCACATTCACCTGAACTTGTCCACACTTCTGAAAATCCAATTGATATATTGGCAAGTTTTCCTTTTTCTGAAATTGAATTGGAACACGAATTTGATCCTGAACTTCCACTTGATGATTCCAATTTACTTCCTGATTCAATCATGACTTCCATATCCTTACCTGATTTCAATCCATTTCCCAAGTCAGAATTGGATCCATTTCCTATCCATTGTGAAAATGAATCACCAATCTTTTATGATGATCACATAGAACTTGGCCAATTCCATACTTCTGAAAATCCAATTGATAAATTGGCAAGTTCTCCACATTTTATTGAACTACATGAGGAATGTGATCTTGAACCCCAACTTTGTGATTCAATTCTTCTTCCTGATTCCATAATGACTCCGGTATCTTTACCTCACTTCAATCCTTTTCCGGAGCCGACATTGAATCCAGTCCCAATTCACAATGAAGTTGAATCACCCATCTTTAAGGATCATGTCGAACTTGCCCAATTCTACACTTCTGAAGATTCAATTGACATTTTGGCAAGTTCTCATTTTTGTGGAATTGAACTAAATGAGATATGTGACCTAGATTTGCACATCTGTGATCCAGTTCAAATCCCTGAATCATTATTGACTCCGGTTATATTACCCAATTTGAGTAACCTTCTAGAGTCAGTGTTGATTCCCATCCTTCCTGAACTTGAATCACCAATTTTTGATAGTCACATTCCATTGTTGGACAAAACATGTGGACTTGAGTTTTCATTTCTTGACTTGGACCAAATTTCTGAACTCACTTCGACTCTTGAACCATCACTTGACTTCATTCACTTCCCTGAGTCAGTTCCCGTTCGTCCTGAGTCCAAGTCAACTGTTCTATCATTTCATTCACCATTTTGGGACAAGGATCTTGATGAAAATGACTCTGAAATTATTAGGAAAATCTTAAAATTAGATGGGGTCATGTACATAATTAAAATAACACATGCATACATCATTTTAGTGGGTCATATTTCTGAGATTTTTGGTGGGTTCCTCAAAACCCAAAGAAAAGTTGATTGGGCCATGTTTCGTGGACCAATCAGACCGCCACCGGAACCACCACCTTGAGGTAATTTTTCCTTCCCTCTCTATTTGTTTCATACATACATATATCACGATGCATTGAGGACAATGCATGAAATAAGTGTGGGGAGGGTTTACTAACATAGAGTTTTAGATTTTCTTTCTTTTACACTTCTTTTAGAAAAAATAAAAAATAAAAAAATAAAAAATAAAAAAATAAAAACTTTTTGAAATAAGAGACAAAGTTTTGATCTATTTTTAAGAAAATTAAGATGTATCTTAGGAATTAAGAAAGCCTTAATTATGACATTTTAAACCTAGTTGAAATAATAGATCTTGTTGGAAATTATAGGCTAAGTAAGAAAAATTGGTGAGATATTCTTATCTTGAATTTTTTGCTTTAGATAATATGCACTTTACACTTACACATTTCTTGGATGGAAACAAAGACCAAAAATGCCATATATATAAAAAAAATAAAAAGAAAAAAAATTATAAATAAAAGATCACCTATTAAGCTGGATAATTATGCCTCAAGAAGCATGATTATTCACGCCTAACGGTGGTAAAGGAAATAAATAATCCCCTTTAGTTTTGTGGCCTTTTCTACTCGAGACCTTAAACCCGAGGGATGTTTTCTCATCTGGTGCCCTAAGACCGTCTGGTTTGGGAGTCATCGGTTAAAGGCTCGCTACAAGGGTAGACTAGAAAGCCTAAACTAAAGGAAGAAAAAGCATTAAAAAAAAAAAGTATAAATAAATAAATAAATGGCTTGATGGTTAGAGTTGAAATCCCAGAAATCTTCACTTACACGGTGTGCATATTATCTAGGTTTTATGAAAGATAAAATATTCAATCCATTTTGAATTCTTACCTTAATTGAAAACAAGATCTTGCATGGATACTAAGTTTAAGGAAGAATGATTATAGGTGGACTTATGACCTAGGATCACTTATATTTTTGCAAAAATAGTTCGTAAACATGTCTCTTATTCAAAATGCGTTTTCAAAACACTAACATTTGTCTTCTTTCTTTATGGATTTTGTGGTGTAATCCGCTGAAAACCCTCAGGAGACAACACTCCTCCTCTAGGGTAACCTAGAGGTTTAACGGCTTGTTGCACACGCTCAGTGCAATCGCGTCACCTGCGAAAGTGGTGTAATAAAACTGGTAGTATAGATTTTCTTTTCTTTTTCTTTGTTTTTGCTCGGGACGAGCAAAAGAATAAGTGTGGGGGTGTGATTGGTATCCAATATTGCATATTTTACATCATAATTCCCATGCATATTACAAATAAATATATGATTTTTAATCCTCTTCTCTACATATTTGCAGGTACACACTTAAAGGAGAGATATCCAAATAATCACTTAATTAACCATAATTAAGTGATTAATCAAGATTAAAGATAAAGCCAATTCAAATCCCAGATCTAGAGAAATCCGCGCAACAAACGAAGATTCCAGATATACCACGTGGCTAACAACTTCGTAACAAACTCACAACAGAAAGTTGTTGGCCAACGGCCACAGAACTGCCGAGATTTGCCGCGCGTCCGCCGCAAAATCTGGGCCGTTGGGCGCCAGATTTTGCGCCAACAGACTTGCTTCTGGATCCTTCACCTGGGGCCTATAAATACTGGATTTGTACCTGCGAGAAAAAACTGATCAGAGAAGAGAGAGAGATTAGTGAATAGATTTGTATTTTGCTAGGTTTTCTTTAGGATTTTTAGCTCTCTATGATCTTCTTCTCCCTAGATTTCATTGCAAGAGAGAGTTGTAAGAGAGAGAGAGCTTGTATCATCAAGAAGTGACACTTGGAGCTATACAAGGATTGATCCATTCTCTACTTCTCTACTTGAGCTTGATTCTAGTTTACTTGCTTTATTACTTGCTTTGTTTACTTCTTGCAATTTACTTCAAGCTTTGTTTTAGTTCTTTAATGGCTTGTAGCTAATTTTCCTTCCATGTACTAGTTTACCACTAGCTTAGCTTTCTTCACTAACTCATGGGTGATTGCTTTTGTTCATCTTGCAAGTTGTATGATCTTCTCTTCTCCGATGGTTAAACCACCATCTTGCAAGTGAGAAAGTAATTAGGTCAACACGCGAGACGAATCCTACGCTAATGGAGTGACAACATTAGGCAAGCATTCGCTATCAAGGAGTCTAGTAAGTCTTGGCAAGCTAGCAAGGTAAGCTAGTCATGGATTGCTTTCTTTAAGTTTTCTTTCTTTTTCTTGTGAATACCACATCCACTTCTTGATTTCTTTTCCAACGATTTCCACCATGAACATAGCCATCCTTTCTTTTAGTTTCTTTTACATTTGATTCACTAAGTTTATAAGCAAGAGAAGAATACTCGTTTGTTCACTTCACTACCACACGTTAAAGCTTCCATCGCGAGCTCTCCCTGAGAATCGACTCGGTATAGTCCTATACTATAACGGAGACAAGAAAGGGTACATCAAATACATCTTTATACACATAATAAGTACACCTTCTTAGTCTAATCATCTATCTTATCCAAACTATTGATTATACATGTACATCCTTGAGCCACGTGCCTTCATGCATATACTTTTGTGGACTCATTATGTTTAGGATATGTATGTATACTTTAGCTTGTACATGACATACATATACCTTGAAGTTCATATCGTTTGGATGAATTTCATGTTTGCTAAGTGATTTCACATTTATAATGAATCTCTTATTTTAAGATGATTTCAATTGGTGATCTCACATCTTAGATGAATTTTGTTTTCAAGGAATTTCATATGAGCCTAATTGAATATTTTCATGTTGATATGTGTCACATTATACTTGTACACTCACTTTATTAGTTTACTCATGATTTGTTTTCATGAGACTATGATATGAGCTTTATGGACTTTGAGTGTTTAGTGATCATGTGATTTACATGTGTTTCATGAAAAATAATTTTGTTTTATTCCTTACTTGAAGGATTTTGTACTAGTTTTAAAAGTTTTTCCTATAACTAGTTCGTACTCTTCACTATGGTAGAGATTTTCAAACAAAGCTTATTTTCAAACCTATTTTGAAAACCCCTACCCTCTATGGGAGGATGGATGAGAAATCATGTTCATGTATGCTTTAAAATGAAAATCATTTAAATCTTGAACCATGATTGGGAGGTAGATAATATGAGATATACGTTTGATATTATTGTTATTTCAATTGGTAACATTAAATTCTTTCAATGGGTATCAATCTTGACATTTCTTGTATACTCATATATTTTGTATGTATGTATGCTTTCACTTCCAAGTATATCAATTTCAATTGGTATCTATTTTCCATACATATATATGTTTGTTTCAATTTTTTTTTTACAATGCTTAGGCTTGTTAAAATAAAAGTGAACATTGTTTTAGTTTGTATTTCATAAAGGGGAGAAATTTGATTTTGTCTTTCAATTAGTATTTGATTCCCACTCCCTTACTTTATGATTGAGAATTTCAAATTGGTATCATATGTTCAAATAAAAATTATTTACAATTGGTATCAAAACTTTTGGTTAGACATTCAAAATTTATTGGTATCAAGATTTTCATGTGTTTTGTTTAAAATTGGTATCAATAATTTTTGTTTGTTTCCTTTATGATAGAAAATAGTCATTTCAATTGTTTATATGACTTTAAAAAGAAAAATACTATCTTTTGATATCAAGATGTCTTGTGTTTTAAATTGGTATCTAAAATTTTTTTAAAGAAAAATACAAAAGTTTTGATTTATATTGACAATATGCAAGGAGAGGTTAACATCTCTTCTACATATAGATTCATGATGAGTGTATCTTGTATTGAAGAGCTTAACATCTCTTCTTTATGTGGTACACGCGTGTAGGGGGAGCTTCACATCTCCTCTTATGCATTACATAATGTGTGTTATGTGAATTAGGGCTTAACATCCCTCCTTCATGTAATGCATATGTGTAGGGAAGCTAACTTAGCGTCTTCCTCTTCATGAATGTATATAGCATATAACATGTATTGATCTTTGTTTATTTTCAATTAGTATCAAGATGCTTCATTGACATATTTTCAATTGATATCCTAATTGATAGTCACCCCTTATTGACTTTGTTTTTGTTTTAGACAAAAAGGGAAAATATTATTTTTTATTGATTCGTTGTTTCGAACAATAAGGGGAGAAAAATTTGTTGTTTTAGTTTTGTTTTTACCCCTCATCGAAGATTGATTCTTTGTATTAAAAAAAAAGAAAATTTTGTTTTGTTTTGATTTTTACCCCTTTGTTGATGATTGACAAAAAGGGGGAGAAGTATTTTGGTTTATATATGCATGTTTTGTTTTGTTTTGCATATATTAAGTTTAATTTAGTTTAATTTTAATTGATATCTAGAGCATGTTTTGTAATTGGATGTTTTGTAATTGGTATCCAGAGCATGTTTTGTTTTAAACATTTCATTGGTATCTAGAACCTTTCAGCCTGCTTCATGTTTCATGTTTAAGAACCTTTATTGCATATTATTTATTGTTTATTTGTTTATGCATGAGTTAAGGGGGAGCTTCCTTGAAGCTTAACTTTAATCCATGCATATATAACTCCATGAGTTTTATCATCATCAAAAAGGGGGAGATTGTTGGCCCAAAGGCCTTCCACCCTAGTTTTGATGATGATTAACTCATGTAGTTATGTGTACTAATAATCTTGTGATTTTAGTTTCAGATTATTAATCAAGTTATTAGTTGGTGATTAGCTTCAACAAGATGATTTGGAAGCTTTCACATGTTGATTCAAGAGCCCGAGCGTCAAAGATCATACATAGCACTTGCTCGGTGGATCAAGGAGTTTTGGATCGAGTCGGCTTGGAGATTGCGCTCTACAAGAAGACTTTGGTACCATAATTTAGTTTTGTGTTTAGATCCAAATTGTAAAGATTAGAATAGTATGATATGCTCAAGTTCACAACACACACGTTTCATGTTTTGAATATTGGTTTTCAGTTTTAGGTTTAATCGATCTTGGTTTTCATGAATATATAGATCAAAACAAGTTTACATGGTTTAATGTATATATGATTTGTTCTATATACATGCATGCTTCAACTACTTAGACAAACTTACTTTGATATACCTATTCATGTGTTTTAGGTTTTGTGTTTTAACAAAACTTATTTTTGGAATTAAAGACAAAAACTATGATATATATATGTTTCATGTATATAGGATTATATCCATATACATCATGCCTAAATGTTATTTAAATATCATGTTTTTGTATTTGGAAGAGTTTTGGACAAAACGTATTTTCTATTCAAAATCCAAGTTTTAGAAAATACAGTTTTTGATTTTTGGTAAAAACGATAAGACAAAAAAATAGTTCATATTGATTGATATTTGAGCTAAACTTTTTACCACATGTTTATATATCAATGCAAAATGATAAACTATTTTTGGTGATTTTTAGAAAAGATAAAAGAATTTTTAAACATGTTTTTTTAACCCAGTTTTCTGTTCCAGGCTTCAACCAGTCGACTAGTCTTCTGACCAAGTCGACTTGGCTGAAGTCGGTCGACCGGGTCGGTCGACCGACGTGCACAGATTTGTGCACGTTTGGACGGTTGACCGTCCGGGTCGACCGGGTCTGAGAGCAGAGCTCTCTGTTTGTTTGGGTCGACCGGGGCGGTCGACCGGTAGCTGGCAACGGGCAAAATTTGACCGTTGGACGGTCGACCGGCCGGTCGACCGGCAGTGTAATTTTGACAGATTCTGCTCCCAACGGCTATATTTTTCTGGGGTCTATAAATACCCCATTGGAAAGAGTTTTTCTCTAAGAATTTTTGTGCGAATTTTTCCTTACTCTCTGGTGTTTTCACAGCAATCAAAAGAAGTTTTTGGATTCAAATTGAACAATCTATTTGGTGTTTTTGCTAGGGTTTGGAAATTCAAAAAAAGGTTTTTGGGAAAAGAGTTTTGATTCATCTTCTATATCTTGGTTTCAGTTTTTCCCAAAGGATTTTCTTTGTGATTTTGATTTCCATTCCATTGGTTTTTTTCACACTTGAGCAACATCTACTTTCTTATTCTATAGGATCTTTGTGTGGGAGAAAGAGAATTGTTTGTGGTTGTTGTTTAGACCACCAAGTTGAAAACCCAATCTTTGTTTGGCTTTGTGCCTTGGGTTGTATCCCTCAAGTTGTGAGGTGATCCTTGTGTTTGCTTTGTGCTAATCCCTCAAGTTGTGAGGTGATTGTTTAGTTGGATTGGAGCTTGCCTCAAGGAGGAGGTTGTGGTTGTAAAGAGAGGAGTTGGGTACTCCTTGTGAGAGTTCTTTGTGGACTTGCTAGTAGATTAGAAATCCTTCGTGTGTCGAAGGCGGGGATGTAGAGCTGCGTGCTCGAACCTCGAAACACATCTTGTTGTTTACGCTTGATCCATTGACTCTCTCTCTATCTCTCTCTTTACTTTGTGCCTTGCAACTATTCATATTGTGCATTCATATTTGCTTGGCTTGGTTGTGTGTGCATCATTTGTTGATTGCACTTGAGTGTATTGCATTAAGTTTTTAAATTCCGCATTGAGTTCATTAGATTAGCATAATCACCTATTCACCCCCCCTCTAGGTAATCTTTCAGAGTTCGGTACTCCCGGTTGTACAAAATCCTCCTCGGTGGGAGTCCTAGGTGGACGAGTTAGTGGATTGAAAATCCTTCTCACTGAGGGCGGGGACGTAGAGCTAGGGGCTCGAACCTCGAAACACATCTTTGTCTTTGCATTTGATCCATTGACTCTCAACTCTCTCTCTTTATTATTGTGCCTTGCATCTATTCATATTGCTCATCTTATATTATATGCTTGGATTGTTTGTGTGTGCCTCACTTGTGCTTAACCACGAGAGCTTCATATAGCGCCTCAACTCTTATTCAGAGGAATCAATTGGAGTTAGTCCAGAGCCCTTCACGGGGAATTCGGCTACACTCGTTGGTTGCGCCAAGTGTAGTTGCAAATTAGTTTTAGCTTCTGCATTTAGTTTCTAGATTAGCACTATCACCTATTCACCCCCCTCTAGGTGATCTCAATTGGTATCAGAGCCTCCGCTCCTGATTTTTGGTTTAACCCCCTAGGAGTGAGATCTTGGTTTGCTAATCTATCTTTTGCATTTGCACACTATTTGTTTGCACACACTCATGGATTGCTTGTCACCTCCCATGTTCGATGTCTCCAACATTGACGTGTGGAAATATAGGACGTCCATCTACCTAAAAACCCTAGGCTTGCATGTTTTCCTTGTCGCTACCAAGAAATGCTATCTTGGTAACCGCAATCATATAGGGGCCAATACACAAGCCCTTGAGGCTATTAGAAGCACGCTCAATAAAGAATATCTTTTGCTTGTTTCTAACTTTGATTCCGCCTTTGCAGTGTGGGACAAGTTGACTTCCTCCAAGCTTCAAATGCCCAACATCATGGAGGATGAATCGAGTGGAGAATCCGAGCCACAATGCTTTATGATCCAAGGGAATGACTCCCTTGAGGTATACTCGGAAACTCAATTAGATAGTGATGATGCTAGTTCTTCATGTGATGATCATGTTGATGCCAATGCTTTAAATGAAGAACTATCAATTGTATGTGAAAAACTTTTAGAAAAATATAATCTTTTGAAAAAGAAGAGTTTTGAACTAAAAGATGAAAACAAGGATTTATGTTCAAAGCTTGATTTGATTTTGCAAGAGAAGGAAGAGGTTTCTAGTGAACGTGACTCACTTAAATCTCAACAAGAACTTGCCTTAAAGGAAAATGAGATTTTGAAAAATAAAAATGATTGTGAAATAATTTTGAAGAAAAATGAAAAATTGTCTTCAAAAGTTGACTTATTTTTAAAAGAAAATGATTCTTTGAAAAACAAAATAATTTCTATTTTAAAAGAATTAGATTTGGTTTCTAAGAAAAAATTGGTTTGAAAAATAATATGGATGCACATGTTTGCCATGCTAGGATAGTTTCATCTAGCACACCTATTGCATACTCCACTTCTTCTACAATTGAAAAAGATATAAATTTGTTAAAGAAGAATATGGATTGTTTGGGCTCCACTTTGAGCCAATGTGCCAAGAGCCATACACGTTTGGAATCGTTGTTTTGAAAGAAACAAGTTTCATCTTTGCATGCACACCATACATGGCATACAAATACTCCTCACGTACACACCCATCACACATTGTATGCTCATGTGTACACATGTACATATTGTGGACGTAAGGGCCACCTTAATAAATTTTGTTATGATAGAATACATGTTTCAAATTTAGCAAATAATTTTGTTTGGGTTAGGAAAGATGCTAACCCCCATGGACCCAAAAGGAAACGGGTACCAAAGACCACCCCTATTGTATTTGATGTAGGTGTGGGCTCTCGTACGACGTGAGAGTATCAGTACTTGGAGTGGATGCGTTCCGAGCTTCATGTGGACTATTTGGATGCATCACTTTCAAGGGAAGTTTGGTGGGAAGACCACCTTAGTTTGGAGAACTAGAGAGGTGCCTTCATCGGTTTTGGTATCGATCTCTAACTCCCGTTTATATTTGCATGCTTTTCATGTTCATCAATTTATAGCATGTTTTGATTATTATGAAAATGCCATGATTATTAGATCATTGACATGCATGTATAGCTTTTGAGACACCCATGTTTAATATGGACTATTATTTTTGTGTTCTCACCTTTGTTTAGCTATTATGTATATCATAGTTCTAATAACATGTGGATTTGCATAATGATCTTGTTATGTTTTTCATGTTGATTTGTGCTTCATGATTTGATTACATGTTTAGATGTTAGTTTTCATTAAGACTAAGATATATACTTGTACATATAGTGGGCCACAAATAGATCATTATATGTTTGTGCTTGAATGCTTATTTGTACCCATTAGATGTGCTAGTATAGTCTAGTTTTGATGATTCATGCATTTTAAACTTGTATTCCCATTTTGAACTTATTTTATGATCATGTGTTTTCACTTCATGTATATGTCTAATTTGTCAAAACTTTAAGATATACATGTATACCCCTTGAGTCATTTGCTTTTCATTCAAATCTTTATTATGGACTCAATTGTGTTTTGGGATATGTATGTATACTTCTTGTTTTGTCAAAACATACATATGCCTTGGAGTATGAATTGTTTTTAATAAAAATTTAGTTTTTCATGTTTTCATGTTTTAAGGAATATTGAGCTTATTGTCTATCTTTCATGATTATGTTCTTCACATTTTATTTGAACACTCATCTTTATTGTTTACTCATGTTTGTTTTCATGAGTCATATTCATGCTTCAATGACTTAGAGTGTTGGCTATCATGTGAATTTCATGTTTCATGAGAAATATTTTGTTTTATTCCTTACTTGAAGGATCTCGTACTAGTTTACAAGTTTTTTCCATTTAACTAGTTGCGGTATTCTTCGTTATGGTAGAGTTTTCAAACATACTTTACTTTCAAACCTATTTTTTGAAAACCCCTACCTTCTACGGGCGGTTGGATGGGCGATCATGCTCATGTATGCTTTATAGTGAAAATCATTTTAAACTTGAACATGAATGGGTGGTAGGAAATATGAGATATACACTTGATATTATTGTTGTTTCAATTGGTATCATTGGATTCTTTCAATTGGTATCAATATTGACATTTCTTGTATACTCATATATTTTTATGTATGTATGCTTACTCTTCAAATAGTATCAATTTCGATTGGTATCTAATTTTTCATATATATATTTGTTTATGCTAAGCTTGAGTTTTAATGATCATCATGTTTCAATTGATTAGTTTTCAATTCGTATTCTAATACAAGCTTAAGTATTGTTTTAATTGGTATTTCATAAAGAGGGAGAAAACTCGTATTTTATCTTTCAATTGGTATTTGGTTTATCATTGGTTTTGTATTCCACTCCCTTGCTTTATGATAGAAAATAATAATTTCAATTTGGTATCATATGTTTAAAAAGAATAATACTTTAAATTGGTATCAAGATTGTATTTGTTTTCTCAAAATTGGTATCAAGATGATTATTTGTTTACTCAATTGGAATCAAGTTTTTGTTTATTTTCATTGGTATCTATTGATCTATTTCTTTCAATTGGTATCCATGAAAATTTATATTGATTTGTTTGTTTGACCCCTTTATTGATTCTATGTTTCGAACAAAAAGGGGGAGAAGAATGTTTTTGTTTTTACTTGAACCCCTTTGTTGATGATTGACAAAAAGGGGGAGAAGTATTTGAGTTTATATGCATGTTTTATATGCATGTTTTGTTTTATTTATTAGTTTGTCGTTTAATTGGTACCAAGAGCATTATTTATTTAAGAGCATTACTTGTTTTTGGTATTCATTGCATATCTTTATATCTTTATTGCTATGCATGAGTTAAGAGGGAGCTTCTTTGAAGCTTAACTTTAATCTATGCATATATAACTCCATGAGTTTTGTCATCATCAAAAAGGGGCAGATTGTTGGCCCAGAGGCCTTCCACTCTAGTTTTGATGATGATTAACTCATGTAGTTATGTTTACTAATAATCTTGTGATGTTTAGTTTCAGATCATTAATTAAGATATTAGTTGGTGTTTAGCTTCAACTAAGGAGTTTTGAAGCCTTTCCAAACCGTGATCATGTTTTGCTCAACAAAGGAGTTGTTTGGATCGAGTCGACTTGAAGATTGAAGATCGTCAAGAAGACTTAGGTATCCATAATTTAGTGTGTTTAGATCCATTTGTAAAGATTAGATAGTGTGATATGCTCAAGTTCACAACACACACACGTTTTATGGAAGAGATTGTTTTTCATGAATAGATTGATCAAAACAAGTTTAAATGGTTTTTATGTATATTAGATGTGTTCGATATACATATATGCTTCATATCTTAGACAAACTTATTTTGATATGTCTATTCATGAGTTTTAGAAAAAATCAGATTTCCTATTGAAAAATCCATGTTTGGTAAAATACAGGTTTTGGTTTTTGATAAAATTTGCAAGACTCAAAATTGGTTCAAAATGTTTGATATTTGTCTTGAAATTTTTATCACATGTTTATATATCAATGTAAAATGATAAAAAATATTTTTGTGAATTTTTAAGTATTTTATGAAATTTTTAAGAATATTTTTAAACCCAGTTTCTGACCAAGAACAGTGCCTGACAGGCTCTGTCGGTCAACCGCACGGTCGACCGAACCAGGAGCCGGTCGACCGGGCGGTCGACCGACGTGCACAGCCTGTGCACGTCTAGGCTGGCACTTGGGCCGGTCGACCGGACCAGAGAGCTCTGCACTCTGTTTTTGGGAGGTCGACCGGGCGGTCGACTGGCTTCCTCCAACGGTCAAAAATATGACCATTGGCGGTCGACCGGCTGGTCGACCGCCAGCTGTTCTGGCTGACAGTAACAGCCAAACGACTAATTTTTGGAGGAGGCTATTTAAGCCTCATTTCTTGGGGACTTTGAGAAGTTTTTTAGAGCAAAAATTTTCCTATTCTCTGGTTTTAAAAATAAGTTTTCAAAAGTGTTTAAGAGCCTAAAAGATTTCATCTTTATTGTTTTCAAGGGTTTGGAAAATTCAAAGAAAAATAGGTTTTTGGGATATTGCTTTAGATCTTCATTTCTATCATATTGCAAGTGTTTTCCCAAGGATTTTTCTTTGTTATTTGATTTCCAAAACACCTTGATTTCCACACTTGAGCTATATCTCCTATCCTATCTATTTAGGATCTTTTGTTTTGTGGAAAGAAATTGTTTGAGGTTGTTGAAGCCTCCAAGTTGTAAACCCTTACTTGTGTTGCTCCCTCTTTGGTAGAGGTTGAGATTGTGGGTTGCTCCCTCTTTGGTAGAGGTTGAGATTGTTGTTTACTCCCTCTTGGTGAGGTGGAGTTGGTGTTGGTTTGTATCCCTCTTCGGTAGAGGTGGATTGTGGTTGTTTGGCTACGGGCCTACCCCTCGTGTGTGAGGTGGTGATTGTTTGCCTCGGTGGAGGTTGTATTGGTTGAGAGAAGAGTTCGGTACTCCCGGTTGTACAAAATCCTCCTCGGTGGGAGTCCTAGGTGGACGAGTTAGTGGATTGGAAATCCTTCTCGGTGAAGGTGGGGACGTAGAGCTAGGGGCTCGAACCTCGAAACACATCTTTGTCTTTGCGTTTGATCCATTGACTCTCAACTCTCTCTCTTATTATTGTGCCTTGCATCTATTCATATTGCTCATCTTATATTGTATGCTTGGATTGTTTGTGTGTTCCTCACTTGTGCTTAACCACGAGAGCTTCATATAGTGCCTCAACTCTTATTCAGAGGAATCAAGAGGAGTTAGTCCAGAGCCCTTCACGGGAATTCGGCTACACTCGTTGGTTGCACTAAGTGTAGTTGCAAATTAGTTTTAGCTTCCGCATTTAGTTTCTAGATTAGCACTATCACCTATTCACCCCCCCTCAGGTGATTTCATTAACTTGTGATGTTCCCTCATGAGTGACTAAAAGGTGAGTCCAAATCTCATATGCGGATTTGCAATGTATGACTCTAGCAATGTCATCATCATTAAGAGCTTGAAGTAAAGTATAGTGTGCCCTAACATTTACGTCAAGCTCTTTCGTGGCAATATCGGACCAAGTGTCCTCATCACCAAGGAGTGCGCTAAAAGGTTTAATCACCACCTTTGCAACCCGACTTCCTAAGGATTGAAAAAACACGGTCATCTTAACCTTCCATATGGGAAAGTTAAGGCCATCAAACTTGGGTGGGGTCTTAATACCTTCGGCCATCTTTACTAAAGTGTATAAGGATGAAATATGAAAATGATGATTAGCAATTAAGGATCTCTCTAAGGATGTTAAGCCAAGAACTTAGAGATCAAAACTCTGATACTAATTGAAAAACACCTAGAGGGGGGGTGAATAGGTGTTATGCTAATCAAATGCACTTTTAAAAATAAGTTAAGATATATGATGCAAGCGGTCACTCAAAACAAAAAATTGAAGCCGAATTCCCCATGAAGGGCTCTAGAATTTCTCCTCTTTGATTCCTCTAGATTATGAGTTGAGGTGCTTAATTGCTTCCTTGTTGATATGAGTATAGACAAAAAATGCAAGAAGATGAATTGAGTACAATAATGAAAACAAGGCAAGTAGTAACACAAGTACAAGAATGTAAAACAACAAAGAGCAAAAGGAAATCAATCGCAAATACAAGAGAATTTGTTTCGAGGTTCGAGCCACTGCTCTACGTCCCCGTCTTCATCACTATGAAGGATTTTCACTAAATCTACAAAGGGAACTTCCACACAAGAATCGTACACCTAAGGGATTACAATTGGTCTACACAAGACCGGAGTACCCAACTCCAACAATACTATCCTCACACAAGAGGAACCACAACTCAAAGGAATACAAGTCTCTTGGTGATCTAGAAAGACCACAAATGCTCTCTTACAACTTCTTATAGAGTGGAGTATGATTTTTTTGGCTCAAGAAGTAAAGTGAGAGAAAAATTTCAGTAGTAAGAGTTTAGAAGACTTAAAAACCAACTGAAATTTTTTTCAATAGAAAGAACTTTGAAAATGAAAAGTAATGAAATACTTCTTCTCTTGAAAACACTTGAAACATGAATATTTTTCTTGTAGAAAACCAAAGACCCATGACTTCTATTTATAGGCAAAGGATAAATACCATTCATAAGTGTTACCAGGTCATTAGGGGTGAGTTTAGCTACTTAGAAATAAGAAATAGCCGTTAGAACCCATAAAAAACAAAACAGATTCAAAACAGAGCCGTTGGTGTCAGTCTAGACAGCTGCCGGTCGACCGCAGGCCACTTGACAAAGTAGCCGTTGGCTCCGGTCGACCGCCAGATATTTTAAAAAGAGATTTTTGAACGGCCGGTTGACCGGCACAAACAGAGAGCAAGTGCCATGCAGTCGGTCGACTGGTCGGTCGACCATAGGGGTTGACGGTCGACCACCCCGGTCGACCGACAGACGTGCACAGTACAAGTTGACAGTCTCTCTCAGCCTGCGGTGATGTGGCACAATATTTGCCACACCACTAAGTTGCGGCCCGCTTTTTTGAATAAGTTAAATTACTACATGCCCCTCGGTAACAGGCACTTGTCCCGTAATTGTATATTATTATTTTTTTCCTATTTCTTTTACCGCTCTTTGTCAGATTTAGGGTTTCATTTTCCTGCTATAAAGTTGTTTTTGAAAATAGAGATTTCCAGATCAGGTTTTTCTCCTTTTTTATTCAATGTCAACGTTGGAGCAGTCTACTTCCCCTGCCAATTCTGGTCGCAGTCGTAAGCGATCTCTATCTCCCGATCTAAATATAGACTATATATCATCTGGTTCAACTTTCTCTCAGAATATTGAAAGTATTAAAGGGTTGAGATCTTTGAATGCTGATCAAGAGGTTTTTATTTTATCAATTTTCCCCCGCAATTTCTAAAATATAGAAGATTTTTGTGTAGCGTATATAGAACTGCGACCTAGATTTCGTTTTACAGAACAATATAATCACTTGTTCTAAAGTCTTTTTTTCCAGAAAGAATTTCACAGTTTTATTAAATGCGATCTCAGTCGCACCTATTTAATTTAATACACTAAGATTTATGAACTGCGACCACTAATTTAATACACTAAATTTTACTAACTGCGACCACGATCGCAGTTTGTATTAAAAATATTTTTCGGCTATATAAGCTATTTTTATAACTGTGACCTTAGTCGCAGTCCTTTTTTCATAATTCTTACACGTGTCCATGTCAATTATATCTATTTTATACACTAAATTTAAAGAACTTCTATTTAAGGCCACAGTATATACTAATGAGAGAGTTGCACAGTTATTATTCACGTTTTTAAAAAATCTGGACATACGAAAAATTGCGACTACGATCGCAGTTTTTTATTTAGAAGTTATAAATTTCTTTACATCTGCAACCTTAGTCGCAGTTTTAGTAATTACAGTTCGGACGTGTGATATTCAATTATTTGTTTTTATTTAGTTTAACAAATTTTTTTGTAGGATTTGAATTCACATGGAGAAATGTCTGGAAGCTCAAATCTTTTTGTAGGAAAACAATTTATCACGGTGGATGCGAGCACATGGAGCATGATGGCTATTCTCAAACTTGGACGTATTCGAGTCAAGGGGAGATTATTAGGATTTGTGACTGGAATACATCGTGAAAGTAAACGAAATATTGGAGATCAAAGAACGGACATGCACAAGAACCTGTGCACAGTACAAGTTTATTAATACTGGCTATAGTCGACTAATTATATGGATTAGTTGACACTTTGTATAGTCGACTAGGTTGGCCAATAGTGGGTTGGGGTTCTCGAATCTTGTAAGAGTAGTCGACTAGTATTTAGGTCTAGCTGACTAATAAATGGTATTGGTCGACTAGTATCTTGACCTATCGACTAATGTCGGGTCCTGCAGTTTTTTCTGGATCTGGGTTTTCTTTATTCTCAGGCGGTGATTGTTCGTATTGATGAAGTTTGTTTAGAACTAGGAGAGTTCTATGGTCTATTAATAACCCCTTGGGTGTGGCCTTCAATATAATCCAATAAATTTGTAATTCCTAAGGGTGCAATTCATCTAGGTGAGAAATTCATGGGAGAAGCTTAGCCACAAAGGTTTGCTATTTTTGGCGACCATCAAGGGTTTGTAATCTTCTCAGCGTGAGGTGTAAGTAATTCTTGTTGTACTTTACCAAAGTTTTAATAAAGTTTCTCCCTCTTTTCTCGTGGACGTATACATGATCAATTTGATCGGTGGAACAATATTATATTGTGTGTTGGCTTTCTATCTACTTTGGAATATCTTCTTTTTCTCTTCTTCTCATTTCCTTAGTTGATTGGTTTATTTTTGCTGTGTCGCGCCAGTCAATCCGGTCGTGGGGGCATCCCCTGAATTCACAACACTCATCATACTTTTTCAAATACTGTTCGCCAGACTGAGTTTTAATGTGAGAGGAGCATCTTGGTTAACAACGAGAAAGACTCCTCTTCTTCTAAATCAGTGAGAGAGGCAATACCTATCTCTATTTCTCTTGAAGATACACTCATCATATTGCAAGAAGATGTTTTGGCTTTACCTCTGGACTTTTTATTGGTCACAGTAGTCCATTGCTAGCTTTCAATAATGTCAGGGTGAACCACATTATCTTTCCACGAGGAGCAGGGACAGGGACAAGACCCTTCTCTTCCTTGTTATTGGGATCAATATTGATCACCCTTAATTCCCTTTTCGGGATGGGAATCACTCCGGTTGATGCTAACAAGAGATCCCTACCAAATTAAAGGGATGTCATATTGGCGGTCATCTTCTTCTGCTCTGGGCAGAGTTTGAGCACATTTGCAACTATTAGAGCTTGGAGAACATCTTTACAGATGTAGGAACTCTTGGCAGAATGTCCCGCAATCTTGTAATACAAATAGTAGTTGGAATCATCCATTTTTCCTACCTCTTCAGGGCACTTTGCTTCTGGCAGCTTGAGCTTGTTGCTCTTGTGAAACAATTTAAATGGAGAGACGATGTGCTCATCCTTAAAGGAGTATTGCTTGTTGGCACGTCTCTGACCTGAAATATCACCCCCTCTTGGTGGTTAGGGTTTGGCAGAAGATGCAGTCTCTGTTGTCAGAGTATCTTTTTTTTTATTGAAAATATTATTCTGGCATGCGTCGCATTGATTTTTTCAGTCTAGACTTACTCTCTTTTGCGGCGATCTCCTATGCCTGTTCGCCTTGTGAGACAACTTGCTTTCAAGTGCGACATTCAGCTATTCCTATTTGAGCCAGGAGCGAGGTTAGCAAGTTTTGGTGGCAAGTTTCTACCAATGTAGACTGAGTCATGCTGCTTGAATATTGAAGTTCCATGCCTTGAAATCTCTTCACAAATGTCTTGACCGACTCGCCTTTTTTCTGCTTTGTGGCGAGGAGAGTTGGCACAGATATCTCTGTGTCATTTTCGATGAAGCGAGCCAAAAATAACTTCTCCAAGTCGGCCCATTTCTTAATAGAGTCAGCAGGAAGTTTCATGAACCATTCAAAGGCAACCTTTTTGAGGGGGCCAATGAATAAACGAGCCATGATAGTATCATTTGATACTACATTCTCACTTTGGGATTTGCAGTAGTATATATGCTAGTTCAGTGAGCTCTTGCCATCAAAGGTGTGCAGAGTTAGCGCCTTGAACCTGGGAAGGTAGGAAGCAACATCCTACTTAACCGGGTAGGGTCTGCCCACCCCAACTTCCCAAAGATCACTTTGATTTGCGATGGTTTCTAGGTATTTTTTGAGCTCGTTCATCCTTTTCGTATGATTATCTTCGGCTTCTGAATTCTCTAGTTCTTCAGAAGAAGACCCAGAATTTTCATATCTGAAGTTGTTTTCATTGCCATCAAAGTATTAAGAAGTAGAGTTTTCTCCCTCCTCTTTACCCTTGTTTTTGCTAGAAGAAGCGCCGGTTTTTGAGTTTTTTGGCTTCCTCTTTTGCTTGATAAGTAAGAGAGCTATCATCTTCTTGAGATTGTTGATAGACTCTTGTAGGGCTTGGAGCATATTGTGTTGTGCCTATTGCACCCGAGATTGTTCCTCAAGTATTCTAGCCATCTCTTCTGGAGTATTAGCCATATATGCAAAGGCTTTCGTTTCCATGCACGAGTTCGATGAATGGGATTCTATAATGACAGAGTGCTCATTATTCACTTTGATCCTTTGGCCAATAAGTTGTACTCGATCGAGGTAATTGTTCTGGTTCAATCCGAGTATGTCGTTAGATTTCTTTAGGCTTGATCAATATTTCTTTCAAGCCGACTCCTCAGAACTAAGGGCAAGTTGTTTTCCCTTCAATTTGCTTAGTGTGGCGCTTAGACCCACCATGTTGGAGTCACCTCTGGGTACTCAAGGTCAAAAAACTACTTCTTCTTACAAGGTCGTCGCCTCTTGTTTGAGTTTGAGTTTGAAGCTTTTGATAATTGGCCAAAAACTGATGGCTTAGTCATTTAAAAGTCGCAATGATAATCAGAGCACACCGCCGAGATGAGCCTCTCACATCGGCACTGAGGAGCAATTTAATGAACACTCCTCTTTTTGGTCAAGTAGTCCCTTAGATGGGTAGAACGAGTGTCTGAACTTATCCACTTGTGGTTGCTCTCACGTTTTAGGAGTGAAACGCGAAGGTCGCATTCTGGCATAAGCTTTGGATGAACGCGAGTCTCGCATTTTGGCACAACAAGAGGTTGAACGTGAATCTCGTATTTTGGTGCTGAGACTTGCAATTCATTCTTTAGTGATTGTTGTGTTTAAACGCGAGTATCATGTTTTGAAGCAGAGACGCGAGGCTGAATGCGAGTGCAGACAACACTATCTTCAGTTTATGTTTACTGTTGGCGAGCTCAACGTCGACGATCAGCAATTTGCTTGGCTTGCAGGAGTTGTTGCGAACCCCTTGCAAATTGAGTTTGCTCAGTGTCAAAGTGAACCATTAGACTTGCATCTCGGTCACTTGGAGTAAAAGTTTTCCAACCGCGAAGGCGGTTAACTCGAGTTTGCCTGAGCCTCGAGAGAAGTTTGATGGTGAGATTAATCTCTACTGTTGTGTTGGCCTTAAGAACACTAGTCTTGCAGGTCTCATGAGAGACTTCATCGCAAGCCGTGTTGACTCCCAGGGAGGTTGCGTGAACCTCAAGAGAAGTTGAGCCATTTGCTTTGTCAAAAATCATACGGTTAACTTCTAAGGAAGCTTTTCCTTGAGAAGCCTCTGATGAGGCAAGAGAGCGAGCCTCACTTGAGACTTTGCAGTACTTCCACACAGATTTAGGGTTAATGGAGCCCGAGAAGAGAAGTTGTTCGAACTTCACTTGGTCGAATTTGATGACGAACGATTCGACAGTTGATCTGATGAACTTCAAATTGATTTGCGCTACTGTCTTCTCATCGGTAGAGAAAATATTTTTCAGTGGAGTCGCCATCTTCTGTTTTGTGGAAAATTGAGCATGTAAAAATCTTTAATTACTCGCAAAGAAGATTACAATCGATCAAAAATTCGATTATAAAAGAGGAAAAGTTGAATCTCTCTCTTCTTTTGCGTCGTGTTCTTCATGTAGCGGTGGAGAGTGATTCTTGTTCTCTATTAACGAACCAAATTTGAAACTTGATCTTATTCTCTTGTTGATAACTCACTGGTAAGGTGTCATGCCCCGCTTACCAAAACATACTGTAGCAGGGACAAAACGAGAGTCAGCGATGAGTATACGCAAGAAAAATACCTCACGTATATACGCTAAGCCTCAGTACAAAAAATAAACACTATATACATGATATAATTCCAGCTTAAATAAATACAAGAATATCTGCAAAGGGGCTAGTGATCATGATAGATATGATAATAAGAACAAATAAGAAAGCTAAGATCAAATAATAAAAATACATATGAATAATATAGATGACGAGTCCCCTATTAATATCCCGTGAAATATTAAGTATATGAAATCTAGATCCCCAACCTGAGAAAGCAACCTTAGAGTCGTTAGAAAGCGACGTAGTGAGTGATAAAATGAGAGAAGCAGTAATAATATACTAGTATAACAATCACGATAATATATAATATATGATTTAAAGAATAATAATGCATTATAATAATACTAAAAGTAGGTATACATATAATAATTATTATTACTTTAGTTCTACAACATTAATCTTAATTAACAAGTTAGGGCAGAGTTGCAATTATAATATATGATTAAATAACATCAATGGCAATTTGTGAGATTGCCTGATATTTTTATATTTAATGCTTAAACTAATAGTAACTGTGACATGAAAGATATCAGTGATTAATATGTGTTTTCATATCTATCTCTACAATTTTATATGATGCATGACTAAATAATAACGATGTTAATCAGAAGAGTTATATTTATATCAATTAACAATAACATGTTATTATTATCATTAGTAGGAATATAAAAAATTTAGTTATATATTAATAAAATTAATTTGTTCATTAACATGTATCAAGTCTTAATCATTTTGCACTAATAGTAATAATAGCATGATGGTATGGTGATTAATAATAATATTTATTCATGAAATAAATAGAAATATTCATGCTATAGTATTTGTGATTATTGATAGGTAGTGAAAAATGCATAATTGTCATCATATATACCATCACATTTGCACATTTATTCATATTATAATGCACATTTATTAATATTTCGTTATTTAATGTGTGCAGGCCTCGAATTATCAATTTAATAAGAAATAAAGCTTAAAGAGCCCAAAAGCCCAGATCCAAGCCCATGTTTGAAGCCCAGGTGAAAAAGCGCAAATACAAAGAGTCAAAATGCAAATACAAGGGCTAAAAGTTACAAATATCAGAGATAAGGGAAGGATAGACTTCTATCCAACCCTAAACACTTGCAGGATGAGGATAAAAGCCCAAAATTCGTGGATAGAAGATTTGGGATATTTGAGATCAAGGTAACTTGATTACTAAGTTATCTCGAAATCCCAAGATGGAGAGCCAGGATCACACTTCCAGAAGTAAAAGCCCACATGGACGGACCAGAAGAGGCCACGCGCCAAAGCGCGTGGCCAGAAGTCACCAAACTGCCGCAAAAGCGCGGCAATATCCCAGATTCCGCGGCAAAGTGGATGAGATCAGTTTCCAATTTTCGTGGGCGACTCTATCTGGGACTCCTCTACAATCTGCACTATAAATATCTCTGCAGGCGCAGCAGAGAGGGGCATCCAGAGACGACTAGGGTTTTCTTTAACCATTTTTTTTATTCAGCAAGTTGTAATTTTTTTCGTTCCATGTACGTTGTGGAGAAGGAGACGATTGTGTAACCAGAGGTTCATCTGAAATAAAGGTCACTCTTTTGTTCTCATTTATTTTCTGCAATTCCATTTTATTTTGTGATCTTTCTGATTAAAGTTTTAATCTGTGATCTCTTCTTGTTTTCTTTTCCTTTTCTTTGCAATCTTTTTCATTAAATAAAAATAAAAAAAATAAATAATTTGAAAAGAAAAAAATAATGAAGAACTAAATCTCTCTAGTGGTTTGCTGAGACTCTTGAAGCAACCCTAGAGCAGTTAAGCCTAGATCTGATTAAGGAACATTTATCGAAACCCTAGGTATTAAAAACAATTTTTCTAGAAGATTAAACAAATACCTAGAAATCCTAATCTAGGTTGCATATTAAAAAGACTTTTCATGACTTCAACTTAAGAACTAGGACAACATAAGTTTGAGATTCGTATTTTATTAGGCTGCACCTAGATGTTAGGATGAACCACAGTTTAGTTTTTAGATAATGTAACTTAGCAAGAATCTAGCATTGATTTTTCTTGCTTGAATTATTTGTAATGACCTAGGGTGAATCATATCAATCTTAAGATGAAGATCAAGCTCCTTAACTTGCAATAGGGTTGTGGTAGAAGATCAGCAAAACCACGTCTTTAATCTCATATTTTCATCACCAATCTAATCTCTCTTTTCTTACTTGAAGCATACAGAGGAATCGAGTCGAAAAGCTTTCATCGCATCCTTCCCTGAGGATCACGACCCGCTTGAGCCCTTGCTACAGCGGATTCGCATTGAGACTAAGAAATCTGAACTTCTTTCTATTCTTTAAAAATCTCAATCAAATTTTGGCGCCGTTGCCGGGGAAGGAACGACACGATTTCCTCGTTCTAATCATTCTTTATTCTTTCTGTTGCAGGTACAGAGAACAGGAAACAAAAACAGAGTAGCAGCAAGGACATACAGCAATCCAGTGCCTCTGCCCTCGAAGACAGAGCACCTGGACCTACTAATTTGCCGCAGAAACGCGGCAAAAGCCGCAGATCTGCGGCAGTAGTAGTGAACTACTAACCTGCTTTTCTGCAGGTTGCTCTGCATTGCAAAATTTGCTTACTGCTGTGACTAAATTTCTCTGTTATCACTCTGCAACTGCTAATTAATAACATTAACCCATTTGTTGAAAATAAAATTTTTTTTTAGACTCTTGCATTTAGGGCACGTGTCTATTTTAATTCTTTTTAATTCTGTTGAAGAGTGCTGGCGACAAGGTACGTTTGCATAGCATATAGATTAGGAAACACTCTTGATTGTTTACTGCTTTCTTGAGTGATTACTTTTCTACAGCTTTACACGTACACTAATTCATCTTAAGGGCATAACCCATAAGCAAGATAAGGTGGGGATTTTATCACCCTTCCTTGGCACACAAATCATATCCGTCACACTCACAACCCTAACCTTAAGTAAAATTTGACTAGACGTTGACCCTAGGTTAACTCGGACTCAATAGGAGATTGACCGAAGAAGGAAAATTGTTCGAAATTAACCCTTGTCAAATCGGTGTCTAGGCAGGGGATTGAGGGCCGAAAGCCCGAAGAACGGTGGTTATTTAATTAAGGAACGTCTCTGACGGAAAACCTCCCACCGGTCTTGCCACCTACCTGGCCGATTAGCTTGTGGTTAACGTCGACAATAGACCTCCTAAGGACAGTCTAAAGTTAGGAGTCGTCTAGGTCAAGGATAACCTTAGATTAGGATTTTTGATTGTTTTTCTTTTTTTGATTGATTGGGTGAACTTGTTTGCTGATTGTGCATGACCGCTTGGTCGAGAGACCCACTTACATCCAGGCTAACTAGAACTAGTTCACCACCCGAGCTCAAGCCCGACTCACACATGGCACAACCACAGTCACTCCAAGATAGGTTCTATCCTATTAGAACCTCTCTTCCTTCTTGCATCCAGCTCACTATTGAAAGTGTTGACCCATTTGAACTCAAGCCACAATACATCAACACTCTTCCCAAATTTCATGGACTTGAATCTGAGGATGCATACTTCTTCATAAGGGAATTTGAAGAAGTATGTCTCATGATGAATATACCTAAGTTAGGAGATGATGCTATCAAACTTAGGTTTATCCCCTTTGCTTTGAAGGATTTAGCAAAGAAATGGCTCTACAGTCTAGAGGCCGGTTCAATATCTTCTTGGGATAATTTCATTAAGGCCTTCTTAAAGAAATTTTATCCCGTTCACAAGACTGCACTGATTAGGAAGAATATCCTCCAGTATAAGCAAACAGCCAATGAACCTTTTTGGAAATACTTCGAGCGTTTTAAGGATCTCCTTGCCCAATGTCCTCACCATGGGATAGAGAAATGGCGACTTTGCCAAGTTCTCTATGATGGATTAGATTATTCTACTAAAACACTGTTAGAATCCATGTGTCAAGGAGGATTTCTGCAAAAGAATGAAGATGAAGGATGGACATTGTTTGAGGAATTAGCTGAAAAATCCATCCAATGGGACCCTACTCCTGAAAAATCTAGGACTAATGACCCTACTTCTTCTAAAGGAGGTATCCATTCCATTGAGGCCAACGTAGCAACCGATGCTAAGTTAGCTACTGTTATGCGAAGACTTGAGGCTCTTGAAACTAAAGAACCAGTCTCTGTGAACCAAGTCAGCCCAACATCTTCGGCGGGCTGTACTTATTGTCAAGATATGAACCATGTGTTCGAGGAATGTCCTGTCTTCATCGCGCATCAAAGCTTGCCCGAACATATGAGTGCGGCCTTCACAAGGCCCGCCAACAATCCTTATTCGGCCACCTACAATCCTGGTTGGAGAAATCATCCCAATTTTTGTGGGGCCCGAGCAACAATGATCAAAATAGGCCCAAATTCTCCAACAATTTCCAAAATCCGCCCTATCAACAAAATTTTCCTAGTCAAAATCCTCCACCGTCTTTCCAAAATTCACAAATGGAGACAAGACTTTCAAATTTGGAAAGAAAGGTGGATACCCTAGTCAAAAGCCACGACACGCTAGCTCAAGTTTTAACTAGGATAGAGATCCAATTGAACCAACAAGAGAGACAGAGGGGTACCCTACCGAGTCAACCATTGCCAAACCCTAGGAATCCTAGGCCAGCCAATGAGGTTCAAGACCCAAATCAGTGTCATATGGTTCATACACTCAGATCGGGGAAACAAGTTGATAATCAGGTATCCATGCCATCGGATCCATCTCAGCCATCCATTCCACCTAGCTCCACTTCCATTCCATCTAGCTCCACTCCTGCTCCATCCAGCCCCAATGAAACTGAAGCTGAAAAGTCAGCAGGTCAGATGCACCAGCCTATAGCTCCATTTCCAAATAGGCTTAGAAGCAACAACAATGCACATATGGAGAAATTATTAGAGGTGTTCAATCAAGTTAGGCTCAACATTCCACTTCTTGATGCAATCCAACAGGTCCCTAGTTATGCCAAATTCATTAAGGACATGTGCACCAAAAAAAGAAAGACTAATGTGCCTAAGAAGGTTTTTCTAGCCACTAACATTAGTGAGCTACTGTCCAACCAGATCCCTATCAAGTATAAGGACCCAGGTTACCCCACCATTTCTTGCACCATAGGTCGAGCCGAAATCAATCGAGCACTCCTCGATTTAGGAGCCAGCATCAATTTGCTCCCTTTCTCCGTGTATCAACAACTTGGATTAGGTGAACTCAACCCTACCCAAGTTACTATTCAGTTAGCTGACCGCTCTATCAAAGTTCCTAAGGGAGAAATCAATGACGTTCTCATACGGGTAGGAGAATTCATTTACCCAGTAGATTTCATTGTCTTAGAGACACAACTTGTGTCTAATCCTAGGTCCCAAACTCCCGTTATCTTAGGAAGACCGTTCCTAGCAACCGCTAATGCAATTATAAATTGTAGAAACGGTTCCATGAGACTGACTTTTGGGGATATGACCAAGGAAGTCAATGTTTTCAACCTAGGTAAGCATCCCTACGATGTGACCGACCAACCCTTTGAGGTTAACTCCATTGAGAACATGACGAGTGAGCATAATGATGAGATCATATTTGAGTCAGAGGAAGAGGAAGAGTTAGAAACAAGTGATATCAGTCTTGATGAGATCGAATGGGAATCAAATCTGAGTTCTATAGAGATGGGAGATTCTAGCTTAAGCCAACTCCTTCTTTGGAGTTAAAAGCCTTGCCCAAACATCTTAAGTACGCCTACCTAGGTGAACAAGAGACGTTACCGGTCATAGTTGCATCTAATTTGACCAATAGGCAAGAGGAGGACCTGCTGGCAACCCTTAGGAGACATAGGGAAGCCATTGGTTGGACTATGGCAGATATCAAGGGACTGAGCCCTACGATAGTCCAGCATCGTATCCATCTAGAGGAAGGGGTTAGACCAAAGAGGGATCCACAGCGTAGGCTAAACCCACTCATGCAGGAGGCTGTACACGCCGAAATAGTGAAACTGTTAGATAATGGGATCATTTATCCCATTTCCGATAGCGAATGGGTTAGCCCAATGCATGTGGTCCCTAAGAAGTCTAGCTTTACTGTGGTAGAGAACGACAAGCATGAGTTAGTGCAAACACGATTGCCTACCAAGGTGAGAGTATGCATAGACTACCGCAAGTTGAACGCAGCCACTAGGAAAGATCATTTTCCCCTCCCTTTCATTGACCAAATGTTGGAAAGATTAGCAGGTCATGAGTATTACTGCTTTTTGGACGGTTATTCAGGGTATAACCAAATTCCTATAGCGCAGGAGGATCAAGAGAAGACAACGTTCACGTGTCCATTTGGGACATTTGCCTACCGTCGAATGCCTTTCGGCCTATGCAATGCCCCCGCCACATTCCAACGTTGTATGTTAAGCTTGTTTTCTGATATGGTCGAGCGTTTCCTAGAAATTTTCATGGACGACTTCTCCGTTTATGGAAATTCATTTGACCAGTGTCTCCATCACTTGGAGCTAGTGCTGAGTAGGTGCACCAAAAAGAACTTGACCCTAAATTGGAAAAAGTGTCACTTCATGGTGCAACATGGGATTGTCCTAGGTCACGAGATATCTAGGGAAGGGATTAAGGTAGAAAAGGCCAAGGTGGAGATCATAGCGAAACTTCCACTTCCGCGATGCGTGAAGGACATTCGGTCTTTCTTAGGACACGCCGGATTTTATCGTAGGTTCATTAAGGACTTTAGCAAAATTGCTAGACCCCTTACAAACCTTCTAGCTAAAGACGTGTCCTTCATCTTTGATGATAGGTGCCATAGTGCATGGGAGAAATTGAAAATGGAGCTTATCTCTGCTCCTATCATCTCACCTCCGGACTGGTCCAAGCCTTTTGAGATCATGTGCGATGCCTCAGATTTTGCGATAGGTGCTGTCTTAGGACAGCGTAAGGACAGCAAGCAGCACGTGATCTATTATTCGAGTAGGACGCTCAATGACACCCAAATGAACTATACTACAACCGAGAAGGAATTCTTGGCAGTAGTGTTCGCTTTGGAGAAATTCCGACCATACCTACTTGGGACCAAGACCACGATTTTCACTGACCATTCTGCTCTTCGATACCTTATGCTTAAAAAAGATGCGAAGGCCCGACTCATTCGTTGGATCCTTCTCCTTCAAGAATTCGATCTCGAAATTCGAGATAAAAAAGGTGTCGAAAATGTCGTAGCTGACCATCTCTCTCGTGTGCCAAACGCACCTTCTGACGAGCTGCCCATCAATGACAATTTTCCCGATGAGCAACTTCTAGCCATCTCTAAGGAGCCATGGTTTGCTGACATAGTAAATTACTTAGTCACAAACCAAACACCACCTAGTTGGTCTAACAGGATAGATACCGATTCTTGTCTCAAGTTCGGTATTACATGTGGGAAGATCCTTATCTTTCAAATATTGTAGCGACCAAATCATTAGGAGATGTGTCCCCGACGAGGAAACTAGAAGTGTGCTAGCTTTTTGTCATGAGTTCGCTTGCGGTGGACATTTTGGTCCCCGCAAAACTGCCGAGAAAATTCTGCAAAGTGGCTTTTATTGGCCAACTGTGTTTAGAGACGCATTTGAGTATTGCAAAACTTGCACAAGATGTCAAATGATAGGAAGAATTTCCAAACGAAATATGATGCCCCTAAATCCCATTCTAGAAGTAGAACTTTTCGACGTATGGGGCATTGATTTTATGGGACCCTTCCCTAATTCGTTTGGGCACCAGTACATCTTGTTGGCCGTAGACTACGTGTCAAAGTGGGTAGAAGCTGTCCTTTGCAAGACAAATGACAACAAAGTTGTTGTCAAATTCTTGAAAGTTAATATCATCTCACGCTTTGGAATCCCTCGAGCCATCATTAGCGACAATGGCACACATTTTTGCAATAGAACTTTTGAAGCTCTTATGCGAAAGTATGCCATTACTCACAAGTTGTCTACGCCCTACCATCCTCAAACTAGCGGGCAGGTAGAAGTTTCTAATAGGCAAGTCAAGCTCATTTTGGAGAAGACTGTGAATCAGAATAGGAAGGACTGGTCCACCAAACTGGTGGATGCCCTATGGGCATATAGGACTGCCTTTAAGACGATTCTTGGAATGTCTCCCTACAGACTGGTCTTTGGAAAGGCTTGCCACCTTCCTGTCGAGCTAGAGCACCGGGCCCTTTGGGCAATTAAGCAGCTAAATTTCGATTTAGATAAGACCGGTGAGTTTCGGAAATTACAAATTTCTGAACTAGAGGAGTTGAGGAATGATGCATACGACAATGCAAAGATTGCAAAGGATAGAGTTAAGATTTTTCACGATAAATTCATCACGAGAAAAACTTTTGTCCAAGGACAAAAAGTTTTACTCTACAACTCTAGACTTCACCTCTTTCCCGGCAAATTGAAGTCAAGATGGACAGGACCATTCATTGTTAAGACGGTATTTCCACACGGAGCCATAGAGATCTACGACCCCAAAAATGGCAATGCATTCAAGGTAAATGGTCAATGTCTTAAAATCTTTTTGGAGTCTGTGCCGGAAGCTAATGCGGCGATGGGTCTTTTTGACCCACTGTATCGGTGATTATATCTTTCTGCCAGTTCATGCATCCATACATTTCATTCATACATTAGGGACAATGCATGAAACAAGTGTGGGGGAAGGATATGTAATATAAAAAAATAATAATAATAAAAAAAAATGTTATAAAAAGGAAATATTTTGACTTATTTTTTTTGAAAGAAATCTAAGTTAGTTTTAAGGATTAGGAAAATCATGATTAGGATTTCTAAAAACATGGTCAAAATAAATAAATTGTTTAAATTTTAGGTATAGGAGGAGAAATTGAATAATTAGTTAGTCTTGATTTTTACCTTAATGAAATGTGCATACCAAATGCATATCTAGGATTCTAAGACAAAGACCTTGTGCCTCATTAAAAAAAAAAAAAGAAAAAAAAAATCACCAATTAAGCTGATACATGTGCCTCAAGAAGCATAAGTATTCATGCCTAAAGGTGAGTAAATAAAATAAAGTCCTTAGTTTTGGGGCCTAGTTCACTCGAATTTGAGTCCGCGGGGTGTTTTCTCACCTGGTGCCCTAAAGCCGACCGGTTTGGGAGCCACCGACTTTAAGTTTGCTACATGGGTGGATTAGAAAGCCTAAGAAAACTGAGAAATATTATACATGTATTAACACATCTATTAGTCAATTAGTTAGGTATGAGGGCCTCAAGAAGCCTTGATACTTATATGAAAGAAAATTAGATGAGTTATACATGCCAAAAAAAAAATATATATTAACACATTTAATAGTCAATTAGTTAGGTATGAGGGCCTCAAGAAGCCTTGATACTTACACGAAAGAAAATTAGATGATGTTATAAAATAATAAAGAGGCATGAGAGTCCAAGTTAAGGAATTCCTAGTAAAAACATAAGGATGCATATGATTTTTGGTAATGAAAAAGACTATATTAGAATTCAATTTTAATCCTTACCTAAAATGGAAAACAATTAACTTTATAAAGACTAAGTTTAAAGAATGAATAAAAATGATAATCCTAAAACTTATAGACTACTTAGTATCTTCAATAATAATTCAAATATTTTCCTTTTTATGGATTTTGTGGGTGTAATCCGCTGAAAACCCTCACGAGACAACACTCGTCCTCTAGGGTAACCTAGGGGTTTAACGGCTTGTTGCACATGCTAAGTGCAACCGTGATTCCTACGAAAGTGAGTTAGCTAGGTTAGATTTTTTTCTTTCTTTTTGATTTTTACTCGAGGACGAGCAAAAAGATAAGTGTGGGGGTGTGATAGGTAGTGAAAAATGCATAATTGTCATCATATATACCATCACATTTGCACATTTATTCATATTATAATGCACATTTATTAATATTTCGTTATTTAATGTGTGCAGGCCTCGAATTATCAATTTAATAAGAAATAAAGCTTAAAGAGCCCAAAAGCCCAGATCCAAGCCCATGTTTGAAGCCCAGGTGAAAAAGCGCAAATACAAAGAGTCAAAATGCAAATACAAGGGCTAAAAGTTGCAAATATCAGAGATAAGGGAAGGATAGACTTCTATCCAACCCTAAACACTTGCAGGATGAGGATAAAAGCCCAAAATTCGTGGATAGAAGATTTGGGATATTTGAGATCAAGGTAACTTGATTACTAAGTTATCTCGAAATCCCAAGATGGAGAGCCAGGATCACACTTCCAGAAGCAAAAGCCCACATGGACGGACCAGAAGAGGCCACGCGCCAAAGCGCGTGGCCAGAAGTCACCAAACTGCCGCAAAAGCGCGGCAATATCCCAGATTCCGCGACAAAGTGGATGAGATCAGTTTCCAATTTTCGTGGGCGACTCTATCTGGGACTCCTCTACAATCTGCACTATAAATATCTCTGCAGGCGCAGCAGAGAGGGGCATCCAGAGACGACTAGGGTTTCTTTAGCCATTTTTTTATTCAGCAAGTTGTAATTTTTTTCGTTCCATGTACGTTGTGGAGAAGGAGACGATTGTGTAACCAGAGGTTCATCTGAAATAAAGGTCACTCTTTTGTTCTCATTTATTTTCTGCAATTCCATTTTATTTTGTGATCTTTCTGATTGAAGTTTTAATCTGTGATCTCTTCTTGTTTTCTTTTCCTTTTCTTTGCAATCTTTTTCATTAAATAAAAATAAAAAAAATAAATAATTTGAAAAGAAAAAAATAATGAAGAACTAAATCTCTCTAGTGGTTTGCTGAGACTCTTGAAGCAACCCTAGAGCAGTTAAGCCTAGATCTGATTAAGGAACATCTATCGAAACCCTAGGTATTAAAAACAATTTTTCTAGAAGATTAAACAAATACCTAGAAATCCTAATCTAGGTTGCATATTAAAAAGACTTTTCATGACTTCAACTTAAGAACTAGGACAGCATAAGTTTGAGATTCGTCTTTTATTAGGCTGCACCTAGATGTTAGGATGAACCACAGTTTAGTTTTTAGATAATGTAACTTAGCAAGAATCTAGCATTGATTTTTCTTGCTTGAATTATTTGTAATGACCTAGGGTGATTCATATCAATCTTAAGATGAAGATCAAGCTCCTTAACTTGCAATAGGGTTGTGGTAGAAGATCAGCAAAACCACGTCTTTAATCTCATATTTTCATCACCAATCTAATCTCTCTTTTCTTACTTGAAGCATACAGAGGAATCGAGTCGAAAAGCTTTCATCGCATCCTTCCCTGAGGATCACGACCCGCTTGAGCCCTTGCTACAGCGGATTCGCATTGAGACTAAGAAATCTGAACTTCTTTCTATTCTTTAAAAATCTCAATCAATTATACAGGAATAGTGTATATACAGAAAATACATGGAATATATAGTATCATGTAATATGTCAGTAGACAAGAAATTAGAAAAGTAACACAATATAAACAGACAATAATACATGTATCAAGCATTGCATTTTAGTTATACAATGATAATAACCAATATCACTTGTTATTTTAATTAATCTCTTTCAGTGTCCCATATCACTGGCACTACTAAAAAGCAACATAATTGTGGTGAATATATTGTATCAAAAAATAATTTGACGCACAATTTGCGTCAAAATATCGCAAATTCGACGCAATCAGTAAAAAAATCAGCACTTATTTGCTGATAATAAAACATAAACTATAAATATCTACCTCGAATATTAGACGCAATTTGTACACGTTGCATCAAAAATTTGACACACACTAAATTATTCCCGCAAAAACTTTTGGCAGAAAATTTCACGGGAATATGGCGTCGAATATTCGATGCAATTTGTACAATTTGCGTCGAATATTTGACGTAAAACATTTTGCATCGAATATTCGATGCAAAATGTAGATCATTTTAGGTTGAATTTCCCCCCAAATCTCTCATTTTCTTCCCTCTCCTCTCTCTTAATTCGCCGCTACCTCCCTCCCTCATCTTCCTCCCCGGCGTCCTCCCTTTCCCTGGTATCCTCCCTCCCCAGGCCTCCCCCTCCCCTAACCGGCCCACTTCCCCTCGGTCTCTTCCCTCTGACCTTTTCCTCTCCCCTGGCCTCCCCCCAGCCTCCCCACTCCCTCCCCCGTCCTTCCTTCCCCAGGCCCACTCTTTCCCCCAGCCTTCCCCTCCCTCGGTCAACCCACTCCCCCCCTCCTTCCCCCTCCCCCTCCCCCGACCGACCCACTTCCTCCCCCGGCCTCCCCTTCCCCTAGCGCACTTCCTCCCCGGCCTCCTTCCTCTCCCCGGCCTCTCATTTCCTCGACCTCCTCCTACCACCGGCCTCATCCCTCCCAGATTAGGTAATTTCTCTCTCTTCCTTATTGTTTGTTATTAATTATTGCCATGTAGCACTTTCTAATACGATACTATTTATTAGGTTAAAACTTGTTTATATGATACTATTGATTTGGGATTTTGATTGTGTTTTTTATGGATTGAGATAATAAGCAATTAGATATTTTAACTAGCATGTGGATTGTTGTTTTTATATGTTCATTTGCTGTAGTTTCCACCAAAAGATTCTACATCTCTAATGAGTGAAAACTTTTGTTCATTTAACATTAGAACATACCAATATGCACCATAAACACGGACACGGACACGGACACAAACACTGACATGGACACAGACATTGGACACGGGACACAGACAGTTTATGAAGCACGGACACAAACACGACCCAATAAACCCTAGATTCTCGTTCAACAAACAAGTACATTACCTATCTTATAATTTCTCTCTGATACAAACAACTTGTGAATTTTGAATATGTGGTCTTCATAGATCTTTTGTTCACATCAACAGTTAATTTATATTATTAGTGGTTATTACAAGTAATGTATAGTGGTTATTGGATTGTCCGTTTAGACAATTTTAGGATTACATTGTAAAGTTAGACACTTATATATGTTATATGTATTTTGACTAATATTTTGATAGTACCTTCTTTATTTTGGGCCACAACTACCCCACTTGGACCTAAATAGCACGGGGGAGGTGCTGTCGAAATTTAGTCGAAATACATAAAACGCGTATATATCTCTAATTATACAATATAATTCTGAACAGGATAGGACCTATCACCCATAATGAACCCTTACTGTGACATTCTATAAATCCTAAACACGGACATGGATACGAACACAGACGCTGACACGGACACGGGCACAGGACACGAATCTAACCCTAAACAATAATCCTAATCTAAATCTAACTCTAATCACAATATACAATTAATTAACATATTTACTACTTATTGTGTAATAGTGCCTATTCTATAGTAAACAATGAAGTGGGACAAGATTTGGGTACACTTGGAGAAAATAAATGTGAAATATAGACACGGATGTGAAGAGTTTGTAGAATTGGCTTTTGGTCATTCTGTCATTAATAATAAAATAAATTGTCCGTGTAGGGATTGAAGAATAAAAAAATACTTGACAAGGACAACATGATGTTCTGATTAGTCTACAGTTCTGCATTATTATATCATATTTCTCTACTGATTTATAAATAAAATGTCGGTCTGAACCGTATTTTGGTCTCTCTTGCAGATAATCAAGATAAGGAGGGCAAAAGGGTAATAAGAGCTTAATTAAACCCATTTTCGGGTAATTAAATCCATATTTCTTGGAGGCCAAGTAAGGGAGCTTCTAGAAGATACATTGAATCTAGACCCTTGCGCATGTCAGACGAGAATCTGGACAGAAATAACCGAATCGAGTACATCTGGATAGTCCCTGAAGCAAAACGAACCCACACACCAAATCAGGGACCTAGGTCCGTGGTATTGCCGCATAAACACGGCTATGACCGCATTTCCACGGCCCTATGGTGGGCCCATGCGTCGATTTTCGACGCGTGGCCTCGTCTCATCTTCTGGAATCTCCTTTCACCTATAAATACTCTTGCAGGGACCCGAAACGCAAGCAGATTGAAAATAGGCTAGATTTTCTATCTTTTAGTGTAGTGTAGTGTAGTGTATGTTGGAACATGTTTTGATGAAGACATTTGTGGAGCATTTCATTTGGAGCTCTAGCACAAGATATATCAAGAGTTCTTCATGATCAAAACTGCCCAAAGAGAGTTGATATGATGTGTTTTGTAAATATAAAAAAGCATGTCAAAAGCCTTGATGCACACACACATATCATAGACCTATAGTCGACTTATAGTCTCTTATAGTCGACTAATCACTTGTGTAGTCGACTTGACCCAACTCCTAGTCGACTAATCTTGTGTCTCAATTTATACCCAACTCTCTGTTTGTCAATTAGTCGACTTGACAGTATGTGTAGTCGACTAATAGACCTTGTAGTCGGCTAACCCTATTCCCCTAGTCGACTAATCCCTGGCCTAGTCGACTTATAAGGGAGTTGCAGTCGACTTGATTCAGTTATCCAGAAACCTGTCACTCGAACTTATCTTGACCTAGTCGACTAATACCCAAACCTAGTCGATTAACCTTTGGAAAATTGCCTAGTATAGTCGACTAACTCAAAAGGCAAGTCGACTATAGGCAGTTTCTGACTGTTGGACAGTTTCTGTTATCTGGTCTTTTGTGCAACGTTTTCCACATTTCAATCATTTGAATTGCACCTATAACTACCCTAACTTACCCTAGTGTGCAGCTATATAAAGGGTTGTTATTCTAAAGGCCAAATTAGAATCCTAATCTTCAGTTTTCTAAATCAAAATTCTGCCAAACCTGAAAACTGATTTCCACTTCAGTTCTTCACCAAATTCAAATTCCTTTGTGAAGTTCTTTGAAGTTTTTCTCCTATACTAGACCTTGTCCACGTTCATACACAATACCAAGGCTTATAGGAAAGTGTTGTAATACTAAAAGCAATCATTGTACACGGGTGTCTTCTTGGTGTAGAAGCAGTTGTACAAGGTGGAGTTTGTTCTCTTGGTTTAGAGAGAAGGTGTACACATTTGGCAAAGGGGATTTGTCAAGTGGTGTGCATGGTTGTGATTTTGGGTGTACAAAATCAAGGATAAGGAAAATCTCAAGCGGGTGGCTTGGGGACTGGATGTAGGTCACGAGGACCGAACCAGGATAAATCTCTCGTGTTTGCGTTTGTCTAACTTTCTGAGATTTACTTTTCCTTTATTGTAAGTTTATTTATATGTTTAAGTTTAATCCTTCGTTGTTTAGTATTTGTGTTGACTTCGTATTTTAGATCCATAAGTGCCAAACAGAGAAAGTTCAACAATTGGCATCATCTCAGGACCAACATTTGGTATCAGAGCAGGTCCTACAATTGGTATCAGAGCCCTGCATGCACTGAACCGGCATACAAGCCCTGCATACCTAGTCAACAACAAGCAAGGATGGCAACGGAGTTCCCTTCGTCACAATTCAAAGAAGGACATTCCACACAACGTCCACCGCTATTTGATGGATCCAACTACAACTATTGAAAGTGTAGAATTAAGATCTACTTGCAATTACTCAACTACGAACTTTGGAACATCGTAGAAGCATCGTACACTAAGCCAACAACTAACTATAGTGCTTGGAGTGATGATCAAAAGAAGAATGCGAACCTTGACGCAAAAGCAATGAATGCTCTATTCTGTGCCTTAACCAAAGAAGAGTTCAACCGTGTGTCAACAGCCACTTCTGCACATCAAATATGACATACTCTTCAGGTAACACACGAAGGCACAAATAAAGTTAAGGAATCTAAAATATCTGTTCTTTTCCACAGGTTTAAATTATTCAAAATGGAGGAGAATGAAACCATATCAGAAATGGTTACAAGATTCACCGACATTACCAATTCCTTAGCATCCCTTGGAAAGGACTACACCCAAGTCAAAAAAGTTCGCAAGATCCTTCGTGCACTCACACCAGAATGGGAGAAGAAGACAACCGCAATTGAAGAAGCGAATGATCTCTCAACTTTGTTGTTAGAAAACCTAATTGGTAATCTAATGGCATATGAAGTGCAACTAAAAGAAAGAAAGAAGGAGGAATGACAACACCACTCAAAGAAGAAAGAAATTGCCTTCCATGCATCCTACGACACGGATGATTCCGATGACAATGAAGAGGAGATGGCAATGCTTTCAAAGAAATTCAGGAGATTTCTAAAGCAAGGTAAATTTAAATGCTTTAATTGTAACAAAACAGGTCATTTGAAGAAGGATTGCCCTTTGCTCAAGAATAAAAGCAAATACAAGAGCAAAAAGTTCAGAAAGGTGAAAAACTATGAAGCCTCATGGGAAAACAGTGATTCCTCTTCCTCTGACAAAGAAGAAACCACTGAACGTGTCAACCTTTGTTACATGGCCCTAGAAAATGATGAGGTATCATTTACTGAACTATCAGATGCATTTCATGAATTATTTAATGATCTGAAAAATGAAAAACTGAAAAATAAAGTTTTATCAAAAGAAAATGAAAAACTTTTAAAGGAAAATTCATGTTATGCTTTACAAGTTTCTTGTATAAACTCTCAAAAAGATGAATTTGAAAAAGTAAATCATCTTTGAAAAATGATAATGAGAAGTTTATAAAAGAAAATATTTTCTTAAAAAGGAAACTATGTCTTTGAATGAAAGGATTTCTATATTGGATAAAGACATGTTAGTTTTCAAAAAGAAATATGAAGATATGTTGAAAAATGTGACTAAGTTCAATCAAGGAAAAGAAAAATTGAATGACTTGTTATCTTTCAAAAGTTGTCACATAATAATTATGGTATTGGATATATTGAAAATTCTTCATATTGTACTAATCCATATAGTTCTTTTGTAAAAAGAAAGTCTAAGAAAAATAAGTTTATATGGATTCCTAAGAATTTAAGTATTCATGATAAAAATACCTATATTGCATCATACATTCATGATATATGTGATTCATGCAATTATGTGTATACTAACAGGTGGAAACCAAATTCTAAATGGATTTGGACTCCTAAAGATTAATATGTTCTTTTATGTTTGGTACCATCTAACATTTATCTTGCAGGTACCATATAAAAGTTGATAAGAATATATATATATATATATATATATATATATATATATATATATATATATATATATATATATATATATATATATATTTAATGATATATTTGTTGCAGGGGAGAACAAAGTATTTTATATTTGTTATAACCCAATTTCTGCAGAGGGAGGAAAATATAACCTATTTTCTGCAGGGGGAGTATATGTGCACACAACGTGTCATCATCAAAAATGGGGAGAATGTTGGAACATGTTTTGATGAATTTATGAAGCATTTCATTTGGAGCTCTAGCACAAGATATATCAAGAGTTCTTCATGATCAAAACTGCCCAAAGAGAGTTGATATGATGTGTTTTGTAAATATAAAATAGCATGTCAAAAGCCTTGATGCACACACACATATCATAGACCTATAGTCGACTTATAGTCTCTTATAGTCGACTAATCACTTATGTAGTCGACTTGACCCAACTCCTAGTCGACTAATCCTGTGTCTCAATTTATACCCAACTCTCTGTTTGTCAATTAGTCGACTTGACAGTATGTGTAGTCGACTAATAGACCTTGTAGTCGACTAACCCTATTCCCCTAGTCGACTAATCCCTGGCCTAGTCGACTTATAAAGGAGTTGCAGTCGACTTGATTCAGTTATCCAGAAATCTGTCACTCGAACTTATCTTGACCTAGTCGACTAATACCCAAACCTAGTCGACTAACCTTTAGAAAATTGCCTAGTATAGTCGACTAACTCAAAAGGCAAGTCGACTATAGGCAGTTTCTGACTGTTGGACAGTTTCTGTTATCTGGTCTTTTGTTCAACGTTTTCCAACGTTTCAATCATTTGAATTGCACCTATAACTACCCTAACTTACCCTAGTGTGCAGCTATATAAAGGGTTGTTATTCTAAAGGCCAAATTAGAATCCTAATCTTCAGTTTTCTAAATCAAAATTCTGCCAAACCTGAAAACTGATTTCCACTTCAGTTCTTCACCAATTCAAATTCCTTTGTGAAGTTCTTTGAAGTTTTTCTCCTATACTAGACCTTGTCCACGTTCATATACAATACCAAGGCTTATAGGAAAGTGTTGTAGTACTCAAAGCAATCATTGTACACGGGTGTCTTCTTGGTGTAGAAGCAGTTGTACAAGGTGGAGTTTGTTCTCTTGGTTTAGAGAGAAGGTGTACACATTTGGCGAAGGGGATTTGTCAAGTGGTGTGTATGGTTGTGATTTTGGGTGTACAAAATCAAGGATAAAGGAAAATCTCAAGCGGGTGGCTTAGAGACTAGATGTAGGTCACGAGGACCGAACCAGGATAAATCTCTCGTGTTTGCATTTGTCTAACTTTCTGAGATTTACTTTTCCTTTATTGCAAGTTTATTTATTTGTTTAACTTTAATCCTTCTTTGTTTAGTATTTGTGTTGACTTCGTATTTTAGATCCATAAGTGCCAACAGAGAAAGTTCAACAATTGGCATCATCTCGGGACCAATAGTGTAGGTGTTCTTCTTCTTTCTTTTGTATTTTTATTTTCCTTTAGATTCATGTATTAGGGCTGAGAGATTTAGAGAGAGAAAGAGAGAGATTAATGTAGTAGATGGTGACAATCTATGTAAAGGTATCTCCTTTCTTCTCCATTATAATCTTCTCCATCTTCTACATGATGCTTAGCTAATCTTTCTTCTCATGGAAATCTAACTATTACCACTAACCATCTAACCACTTACTTGATAATCCATATGAATCTAATAGCCTCTATAAGGCCTTGCTCTTGCAAGAGCCATTGATGGCTCATGATGATGGATTCTAACATTCTAACATTTCTAACATCTAACCCACTTACTTGGTAACTTGCAATGTCTTCTTTACTTCTTGCTCACCTCTAACCAATTTTGATGATCTAATAGTACCTTGTAACTTGTTATGTGGTATGGATGTGTTGTTTGAATGTAGAAGAACAATCTTATGTGTCATGCTTTGTATCGTCTCTTGAAGCCAAGGACTAGTGATGGCCAAGGATCCATGTGAGGCAACTATCACTAAGAGGTTAGTATGGTTAGTGGAGCAATTAGTAGTCAGTAGCCATGAGTTTTCTTTTATCTAAAAAATCAATTTCAAACCCTTTTATCATTTTCATCATTGTTTTCACCGACTTCTTATTCCATCTTTGTTTCATCTTCTTTTAGTTTTCAAAATCATTTCTCTTTTATTTTCACATTGTCGTTTTATCGACTTATCTATCTATCACTTTTGAATTTCTTTTCTTTTTCTTTTTCTCATTCTTTAACAAAGAAGAACTTGTTAATAACCGACGTGAACATAAACTGTTAATGCTTCTATCGCCTCCCGTCCCTGTGGATTTGACCCGTTGAGCCAATGTTATAACAGAAGTATCGAGGAAACATTAGCACACACATAATTTCATTGATGTCATAAAACATGCATCTTTCAAGTGCTCCTTCCGACCCGATCAAATTTTTGGCGTCGTTGCTGGGGATGGGAATGGTTATGATTTCACATTTTTGTTTACATTTTCTTCTCTATTTTGGTGTGCAGGTTAATTTTTGCTGAAACTGAACATTGCAGAACTTTCCTCTTGCTTGCCTCTTCTTCTCTAGAAAGCAGAAAGCTTGCTTCTAAAATATTGCCGCGAAAATCAAAGAAACACCGCGAATACGCGGCAATATTGTGGCATTTGTACTTTGTCTTTTGTAGAGACTTTACAAGTTGCATATATTGTTATATTCTACTGCCAATTTTCTGCTTTGATTGCCTACACACTGTAATAAATTAAAGAACTAAAATATGATATTTGAACGCTTTTAAAACGGTTTAGACGTTTGCATTTAGGCACGTGTCAATTCAATTCTAATATACTGTATTTTATTCTGTTGTTGTGATCTGGACTGAGGTGTACATATGGCATTGCATATAGCATAGGACAAACACGTGGGTGATTTACTCGCTTTGTGTTATATTCTTATCTATATTGCACACTTACACGAATTGGATTTAAGGGCATAACCCAATACAAGATAAGGTGGGAATTTCATCACCCTTTCTTAGCCCAAAAATCACCTCCCCACTCACACAACCTAAGCCCTAATGAAAATTGAAAGACGTTGGCCTCTAGGGACATCTCGGATTCATTAGGAGATTGACCGAGGTGGAACTTGTTTTGATTCTTACTCTTGTGAAATCGGTGTCTAAGGTTGGGGATTAAGAGGTTACGCCTCGAAGATACCGTGGTTTGACGTAATTAAGGCCCGTTGCTTACGCACGGATTCCTCCCACCGTATTTTTCCCTTACCTGGCCGATTAGCTTGTGGTCAGATTCAAGCAACAACCTCCCCCAGGTAATCGACCAGTTAGGAGTCGTCTAGGTCTAGGTCAACCTTAGTATAGGCTTGGTTTTGACTTTTTCCTTCTTTTTGTTTGTTTTTTGCTTTTTCTTTTTTTTGTTTGTGATTGTTTGTGAAATGAAATTCAAGAACAACAATTTTTTTCAATCCTAACATGAATCCATATTTCACACCAATCCCATTTGATTTGGATAATTCCAACACGGCTTTTTACAATATGAACCAACCAAATACACCGGGTTGGACTTATCCGAATCAATAAAACCCGCACCCCCAATCTTATGACTATAATTTTCAAAATAATTTTAACTCTTCACAGAGTCAATGGGGATTCAACTCCCCTGAGTCTAATTTTCAACTGCCTTGTCCACAATTTTCACAATTTTTACAATATCTATTTCCCAATTTTGCTTTCTATACTCCTTTTCTAGAACCACCAATTGAAGAAAAATCTGAGTTAGAAAAGTATAGAAGTTGTACAAGCCATGCTTGAGTCCCAACAAAAGAAGCTCAATTCATCAATTCCACAATATTTTCATGATTCATACTCAGTTTCACCTATTCAGAATAACCAATCGTCTATCTTGAAAACGAGCATGGAGTGCTTTTGTGAGTCTGAGCTTCAATCCCAAAACATGTTGGACTCACAATCTTTACTATCTTTCCAAAACCAAGATTCTTATACTCCCTTTCTGGACTATACACTTGAAGAAAAATCACATCTAGAAAAGAGTATAGAAATCTCGCAGGAGTCCGCGCTATAATTTCAAAAATCTTCTTCTCAGTCTATCGATAGGCTGGAAACACAATTGAGTCAATTGGTCAACATTTATAGGAATGAAAAAACTCTCTCTTATCAACCTTTGACCAATCCAGATATCTCTAATTCTATCAATTTAACCCAGGACTCTTATTGTTTTGGAAATCAAGATCCCTACACTCCTTTTCTAGAGCATCCACTTGAAGAAACATCATATCTAGAAAAGAGTATAGAAATCTTGCAGGAGTCCGCGCTACAATTTCAAAAATCTTCTGCTCAGTCTATCAATAGGTTGGAAATACAATTTATAGGAATAAGGAAACTCTCTCTTATCAATCTTTGACTAATTCAGATATTTCTAACTCTATTGATCTGACCCAGGACTCTTGTTATTTTGGGAACCAATATTCAATTTCAGCACACCCATCTGTACTTGACCAAACTTCAAATGTTAAAAATCTCATTGACATTTAGCAAGTTACCCTTTTTCTGAAATTGAACTTGAGCACGAATATGATCCTGAACCTCAACTTAGTAATTCAATTTCACTTCCTGATTCAATAATGACTGAGGTGTTTTTACCTGATTATAGGCCATTTTCTGAGTTAGTATTGGATCTTGTGCTAATCTATCATGAAATTGAATCACCAATCTTTTATGATCAATAAATTGAACTTGACTAATTTCATACTTTTGAAAGTCTTATTGACAAATTGGCAAGTTCTCATTTTTATGAAATTGAACTCAGACAAAAATGTGACTTCAATCCTCAAATTTGTGATCTAGTTCAAATTCCTGAATCAATATTGACTCCTATTTTGTTACCAAACTTAAGCAACATTTAGAGTCAGTTTTGACTTCTACACCTATCATTCTTGAACTTGAATTACCAATCTTAGAAAGTCACATTCCATTGTGGGGAAATGAATGTGGATTAGGATTTCAACTTCTTGATTTGGATCCACTTCCTGAACCAATCTCGACTCCATAACCTTTACTTGACTTAAATCAAATTCCTAAGTCAGTAGTCGTTCCTGTGCTTCCTGAGTCCAAACCAATCATTCCATCTTTTCATACTCCATTTTTGGACAAAGGTGCTGATAATAATGACTCTGAAATCATTTTTAAATTTTAGAAATTAGACGGGGTAAAATTCATAATAAAAATCATTCATATATACATCATTCTAGTGGGTTGTATTATAGAGATTTTTGGTGGGTTCTTCCGAACTCCATGCAAATTGGATTGGGCCGCATTTCATGTACCAATCAGACTACTACCGGAACCACCACCTTGAGGTGATTTTTCTTTCCCTCTCTATTTGTTTCATGCATACATACATTCACGATGCATTAAGGATAATGCATGAGATAAGTGTGGGAGAGGGTCTACAAACGTAAAGTTTTTAGATTTTCTTTCTTTTTCACTGCTTTTAGGATACTTTTAGAAATCTTCTCTTTTGTATAGGATTTTTCACTTTCTTTAAAAACTTTTTGAAATAAGAGATGAATTTTGATCTCTTTTAAAGAAAATTAAGATGATATTAGAAATTAAGGAAGCCTTAAATTATGACATCTTAAACCTAATCGAAATAATGAATCTTATTAAGATTATAAGTTAAGTAAGATAAATTGGAGAAATAATTTTATCTTGAGTTTTTTTTTTGCCTTAGATAATATGCATTTCACACTTACACATCTTTGGGATGGAAACAAAGACCTAAAATGCCATAAAGAAAAAATAAATAAAAAGAAAAAATATATATATGAAGGAAAAAATCACTTATTAAGTTGGATAACTATGCCTCATGAAGCATGATTATTCACGTCTAAAGGTGGTAATAAGGAACAAATAATCCCTCTTAGTTTGTGGCTTGTTTACTCAAGTCCTTAAACCCGAGGGATATTTTCTCATCTGGTGCCCTAAGACCATCCAGTCTGGGAGTCATTGGTTAAAGGCTCACTACCCAGGTGAACCAGAAAGCCTAAGAAAACTAAAGGAAGAAAAAAAGAAAAAAAAATATAAATAATGGTTTGATGGATAGAGTTGAAATCCCAGAAATCGTCACTATCACAAAGTGCATATTATCTAGGTTTTATGAAAGATAAAATATTCAATCTAATTTTAAATTCTTACCTTAATTGAAGACAAGATCTTGCATATAGACTAAGTTTAAGGAAGAATAATTTTTGCTGGACTTATGACCTTAGATCACTTATATTTTTTCAAAAAAATTTCATAAACTTGTCTCTCTTTCAAATTTATTTTCAAAATACTAACATTTGTCTTCTTTCTTTATGGATTTTATGGGTACAATCCGCTGAAAATCCTCAGAAGATAAAACTCCTCCTCTAGGGGTAACCTAGAGGTTTAATAACTTGTTATACACGCTCAATGCAATCGCGTCACCTGTGAAAGTGGTGTAATAACATTTGTAGTATAGTTTTTCTTTTTTGTTTTGTTCGGGACGAGCAAAAGATAAGTGTGGGGGTGCGATTAGTCTATAGTTTTACATTATTATATCGCATTTCCTTACTGATTTATGAATAAAATGTCGGTCTAAACCATGTTTTGGTCTCTCTTGCAGATAATCAAGACAAGGAGGGCAAAAGGGTAATAAGAGCTTAATTAAACCTATTTTCGGGTGTGGTATGGATGTGTTGTTTGAATGTAGAAGAACAATCTTATGTGCCATACTTTGTATCGTCTCTTGAAGCCAAGGACTAGTGATGGCCAAGGATCCATGTGAGGCAACTATCACTAAGAGGTTAGCATGGTTAGTGGAGCAATTAGTAGTTAGTAGCCATGAGTTTTCTTTTATCTTATTTTAAAAAATCAATTTCAAACCCTTTTATCATTTTCATCGTTGTTTTCACCAACTTCTTATTCCATCTTTGTTTCATCTTCTTTTGGTTTTCAAAACCATTTCTCTTTTATTTTCACATCGCCGTTTTATCGACTTCCCTATCTATCACTTCTAGATTTCTTTTCTTTTTCTTTTTCTCATTTTTTGACAAAGAAGAACTTATTAACAACCGACGTGAACATAAACTGTTAATGCTTATATCGCCTCCCGTCCCTGTGGATTCGACCCGTTGAGCCAATGCTATAATAGAACTATCGAGGGAACATTAGCACACACATAATTTCGTTTATTTCATAAAACATACATCTTTCAAGTGCTCATTCCGGCCCGATCATGTTCCATTTACTAACTAAGGGTGGTATCAAAATTACGCTCATCTTGAGCTTATGGTATTTACATAACGAACCATGACAGCATCCCCCACCAAATAGAAATGACAGTGATAATCAGGGCCCTAGTGATGGTGTCTCCTATAGTGGTGTCGACTATCACAGTCTTGTAAGTTCACTTTTATATAATCCGGTCGACGAGGTAACCCAACTGATGCTCCTCCCTCAAAGACGAATGATTATCGTGAGAAGGTTAAAGAATTGCATACTCCACCATATCTAGGCTGTAAGAACTATTCAAGAATGTCATTCATAATGGAGTTGTACCTCATCAAATCAAGAGGTAAGATAAGCGACGTCACATTTAGAGAGATGATACATTTACTGAGGATGCATTCCCTGACATAAACATACCAGACTCGTTCTACGATACTAAGAAACTTATTAGAGCGTTGGGGTGTGATTACAAGAAGATTGATGCCTGCCAAAATGATTGCATGTTGTTCTGGAAGCAAAATGAAAACTTGGGCTTGCCAGGTATGCAATAAGCCTAGATGGAAACCTAGCATGACTTCTTTGTTGAAAAAATGAAGAAAAAAGTATTTAAAAAAGTTCTAAGGGATTTTTCATTCATTCCAAGGCTCCAAAAACTCTATGAAGTGGAGACCACCGCAAAGGATATGAGGCGGTATGCAGAGTAGCCTTGTGACAATGGGATCCTAAGCACCCTGCTGATTCAGATGCATGGAAAGATTTCAATTAGAAACATGTCGAGTATACGCTATAGCCGCGTAATGTCAGCCTAGGGTTAGCTATCGACGGGTTCAATCTATTTGGAAACACTGAATATCCATTACAGTATAATGCCCATTACTTTAATGGTTTACAACCTGCCTCTGAGATTGTGCATGCAGCGATCTTATATGATAACATCACTGCTTATTGAGGGTCCTACAGGTCTAAAACACAACATCGACGTCTACTTGCAGCCATTAATAGAGGAGTTGAATATGTTGTGGGGTCCAGGAATATTAACTTGGGATGCAACCTTGAAACAATACTTTCGGATGCTAGCAAATCATATGTCAAAGATTAATGACTTCCCTTACTCTATCATGTCCGGTTGGAGCATGTCCGGTTATCTTGCTTGTCCTATTTGTGCAGAGAACACTGTATCTGAATGGACATACAAATCAAAGAAAATATGTTATATGGGGCATGAATATTTCTGGGAGGATCCTCCGCCACCCCGCCCACAGAGCAGGATGTCTTGTCAAGTGTAGGTAATCTCAATGTCATAGTCAGGCTGACTAACAAGAACTCAACAGATAGACAATGGAAGTAGAGAAATGTCTTTTTTGATTTGCCATACTGGAAAGGTAATTTAATTCGCTATAACTTGAATTTAATGCACATCGAGAAGAATGTTGGCAAGGTGTTGCTTAGGTGGCTAGACGCTTTAAAGTAAGAAGTTTATGACAATGCAAAAGAGGACATTAAAAATATAAAGCGCCTTCCCAAAGTACCAAGCGCATCAACATCCAGAGATCCGCAGCATCCCTTATGTGTTCAGAATTGCATAACTATCATCAGATATCCTCTATCTAGAGGAAGGCGATATATGTTGTTCTAGGTGGCGTAAAGGTTTCAGGTGGTTATTCTTCTAATTTGGACGTTGAAGTAATTTATATAAGATTGGGGGACTAATGACTAACACGTACTAAAGCAATAGTTGCTTTCAGTAGTAGTTCGCAATGTGGGGTTACCAAAGTAGATAGTTGATGCAATAATAGAGTTGTGCAATTTTTTCCAATGATTGTGCTCTAAAACCAACAAGGCAGAAGATTATAAGAAGTTGCATACTGACATTGGCCCAATTCTATGCAAGCTTGAGGAGAATTTTCCCCTGCATTCTTCGTGGTGATGATTCACCCGACAATTAAGTTAGCTCAAGAGGTGAGGATTGGTGAATGTGTGCACTATCGATATATGTATTCTGATTGAGATAAAACCTTCACACAAAAATACAAAATTTTAAAATAGCAAATACTCAATTCTACCGCAATAGTAAGTGGTTATGCGGGTCGTGATCTACAAGGAGGGACTAGTGATGGAAGCTTTTTTAGCAAGTTTTCTTTTAAGTTACATTCAATGGTTAATGATCTTTTTTTAGTTCTTTAAAAGAAAAGAAAAAATAAGTTAAAGTTAAGTTAAAAAGAAAGTGGCAGATTGAGAAGGTGGAGAAGATAGAAAATGGATATTTATAAAGAAATTGAAAAGAGTGATAAAATAGTTGGGAGATTATGGTGATCTAAACTAAAGAATAAAAAGAAAGAAAACTAAAAGAAATACTTACCTCCTCTGGCCAAATACTTACCTTGAATCTGTGGCGATGCTGTTATCTTGAAGTTGAGGCATTCAACGTATAGCCCATAAGAGTTAATTCCCGCCTCTTCCATATTACTTCATCAAGATGATATAAGTATGAAATGATACAGATTGAGATTAAGATCCATCGTCATGAGCTATCGGTGGTACTCGCAAAGGCAATGCTCTTTCGATGCTCTAAGACTCACTTGGATAGCAATTGGTATCAAAAGAAGAGAAGTAGAAAAGAAGAAGAAGAGCACAAAAAAATAAAGAATAACATAAAAATGTAACTATAGATTCAATGTTATAACAATAAGAGAAAAAAATAACTTACACTGGTGTAACTCTCAATACAAGCTTCACTCTAATTCTCCTATGAAACTCTGATCTCCTCTGAATTACATAAATGAAAACTGAAAATTACATAAAAAGAAAAATAAAAATCTACACTAAAAAGAATGAAAAACTGGTCTAGAATCTATCTCTGCATAGTCGCTCCCTGTGGTCTCTGAAAAACTCAGTATTTATAGGCAAAACCCAACGGGGAGGAGCGTACGAAGATAGGGGAGTAAACATTCCCCCAACTTATCTAACAAAGCCGTGAAAATGTGGCCTTTCTGTGGCCTGGGTGTGGCAGCTCTTGGTTTTGTGATTTGATTTTATCTGGTTCCGAAATTCCCGTTTTAGCTCCTGGATTTGATGAAACTGTCTTTGATCTTTGGCTTTAACCAATTGATTTTGGAAGATTTGTTTTAACCGATTTTCAACTTCTCTGATTTGCCATGATCTGCCCTGATTTTCTTATTTCGAATTAATTCTCAAGTAAATCAGAATTTTGATGCGCTTTTAGGCTCGTTTCTCTTTCCTTTCCTTTAGCAATGGGCCTGCATATAAATTAGACTATAATTAGGATTAAAAGCAGAGTTTATTATATGATAAGTATGAGAATGTGATAATGAATGTGCAATATCAACGACTGATCATACCCCCATACCTATCTTTTTCTCGTCCTCGAGCAAAACAACAAAACTAAACCAAAAATTATTGGACCACTTTCGCAGATTACGCGATTGCACTGAGCATGTGCAACAAGCCATTAAACCTCTAGTTTTTTCCTAGAGGACGAGTTTGTCTCTGAGGGTTTTCAGTGAATTGCACCCACAAAATCCATAAAGGAAGAGAAAAATGTTAGTATTTTGAAAACACATTGTGAAAGAGAAAAATATTTGAAATATTATTGTAAGAATTAAGTAATCTATAGGTTATAGGAAAATCGAATTTTTCATTCCTAAACTTAGTCTCTATTCAAAAATTTGTTATCAATCAAAGTAAGGAGTCAAATTGTACTTCTCATCTAGTCTATTACTTTACCCTAAGTCATATGCACCTTCGTGACCGTGAAATTTGACTAAGAGTTTTTAACTCTAACTCTTATGCCTTATTTATTTATTTATATATTTTTGGTGGTATTATTCCTTAATTCTATTAGGCTTTCTAATCTGCCCATGTAACGAGCCTTTAATCGGTTACTCCCAAACCAAACGGTCTTAGGGCACCAGGTGAGAAGGCATTCCAAGGACTTAAGGACTCGAGCAAACAAGGCCACAAAACTAAGGATTTTATTATATGAACCGCCTTTAGGTGTGAATACTTATGCTTTATGAGGTACAATCAGAGGATTTATATATATATATATATATATATTATATATATATATATTTTTCCTTTTTCTTTTTTTAAATAAGGTATAAAAATCTTTGTTTTTGAACTCTAAGTGTGTAAGTGTATAAAACATGCATATATTATCAAGGTAAAGATCAAGACTAAATTACTTTCATAAATTTTCTTCCTAACCTTAGAAATCAAACAAATAATCTTATTTTGACCAAGTATAAAAAATCCTAATTAAGATTCTCCTATTCCTTAAAATTGACTTATTTCTTACAAAAAATATGTCAAAATATTGTTTCTATTTTTAAAAAGTTTTAAAAGTAAAGAAAATGTTAATAATAATTTTTTAATAATAAAAAGAAAAGCTAAGTTATGTTAGAACCCTCCCCCCACCTATCTCATGCATTGTCCTCAATGTATGAATTAATGCATAGATGCATGAAAAGAAGAAAGGGAAGAAAAATCTTACTTTAAGGTGGTGGTTCCAGTGGTGGTCTGATTGGTCCACGAAATGCGGCCCAATCTAATTTGCGTGGAGTTCGGAGGAACCCACCAGAAACCTCTCTAATATAACCCACTAAAATGATGTATATATGAATGATTTTTATTAAGAATTTTACTCCATCTAATTTTCAAATTTTCAAACTGATTTCAGAGTCATTATTATCAACACCTCTGTCCCAAAATGTAGTATGAAAAGATGGAATGATTGATTTGGAACCAGGAAGGGCATGAACTATAATCGACTCAGGATAATGACTGAAGTCAAATAAAGGTTCAGGCGTCAAAATTTGTTCAGGAAGTGGGTCCAAATCAAGAAGTTGAAACTCAAGTCCACATTCATTTCCCAACAATGGATATGACTTTCTAAGATTGGTGATTCAAGTTCAAGAATGACAGGTATGGGGATCAAAACTGACTCTAAAATATTGCTCAAATCAGGTAGCATAACAAGAGTCAATATTGATTCAGAAATTTGAACTAGATCACAAATTTGAGACTCAAGGTCACATTTCTCATTGAGTTCAATTTCGTAAAAATGAGAACTTGCCAATTTGTCAATAGGACTTTCAAAAGTATGAAATTAGTCAAGCTCAATATGATGATTATAAAATATTAGTGATTCAATTTCCCGATGGACAGCATAGGATCCAATGTAGACTCTGGAGAAGGATTGAAATCAGGTGAAGACACCGGAGTCATTATTGAATCAGAAAATAGAATTGAATTACCAAGTTGAGGTTCAGAATCATTTTTCATTCTCAAGTGCAATTTCAGGAAAGGGATAACTTGCTGAAATGTCAATGTGATTTTCAAAATTTAGAGTTTGGGCAAGTTTAAATGGGTTTCCTGAAATGGAATCTTATTTTCTAAAATAACATGATTCTTTAGCTCTAACAGACTGGTGAGTGACATCAAGAATTGTCTAAGGGTGAGAATGGTGAGTTTTGACCATTATATTATGTCGTGATTATGAGTGATTTGAGCCTGAGTCATGGCTTCAAACAGCTTTTCATAGTCGATTGGTTCCTCATTTTGTTGCGATTGGACTTGAAAAGATGAACTTTTGTTTTGGAATTTGTGGTGAAATCGTGAGTCCATCAGATTTTGTGATTGTTGCTCGGACTCACGCATACTTATTTTCAAGATTGATGATTTATTATTTTAAACTAGTGGAACTGAGAATGAATCTTGAAAATATTGTGGAATTGGGGAGGCCTGAACTTTTCGTTCGGCCTCCTGCATGGCTTCTATACTCTTTTCTAACTCAGATTTTTATTCAATGGGTTGGTCTAGAAAAGGAGTACAGAAAGCAAAATCGGAAAATGAATATTGTGAAAATTGTAGACAAGGTGGATAAGGAGGACAAGTTGGTTGAAAATTGGACTCGGGGGAGGTGAATCCCCATTGACTCTATGAAGAGTAGGAATTATTTTGGAAATTATGGTCATAAGATTGGGGGCATGGGTTATATTGATTCGGATAAGTCCAACCCAGTGTATTTGGTTGGTTCATATTGTAAAAAATCTGGTTGAAAGTATCCGAGTCAAATGGGGTGAAATATGGATAACCATTAAAATTGAAAAAATTGTTGTTATAAGCCATATCACACAAGAATTATCAAAATCAAACAAGGAGAAACAAACAAATAAACAAACAAAAAGAAAAAAATCTAATATAAGTTAGGGTAAACCTTAGACCTAGACGACTCTAATTGGTTAGACTGTCCACAGGGGATATATTATCGAATCTGATCACAAGTTAATCGATCAGGTATGGACAAGATCAGTGGAAGGTATACCTGCCTAAGGAACGGCCTAATTATGCCAAACCACCAACCTTCGGGGTTTCGCCCCTCAATCCCCAACCTTTGACACCGATTTGGCAAGAGTCAAATTCTAATCAACTTTCCCCTTAGGTCAGTCTCCTATTGAGTTCGAGATATCCCTAGGGCCAACGTCTACTCAGTTTTAGTTAGGTTTGGGTTAGTGAATGAGGAGATTGTTTGTGGGCTAAGGGAGGGTAATGACTTCCCCACCTTATCTTGTTTATAGGACAAGCCCTTAAGAATTATTGTGTAAAGTGTGCAGGATATAGAAAAGTAACATTCAATAAGCAAATAATCACTCAAGAATGTTTACTAAACTATATATTATGCATACGTACCTTTTGCTCCAGCACTCTTCAACAGTAATATAAACTGTAAACGAATTAGATACGTGCCTCAATGCAAAGGCTAAACCATTTTTAGCATTTAACAAACATCATTTTACCATTGAGGTTAGAAAGTATGTACAGTGAGACAAACAAGGAAATAAATAGCTACAGAATTTTGGCTTTGCAATTCAGTTAACCTACAAAAATACAGGTTAGTAGTTTACTCAGATTGTCACTAGAATGTAGCAAATCTGAGGGCTTCTGGGCTCTGCTTTCTAAGAAGAGTCCAGGGCCACTTATATGTCCACTGCAGTAAAATTTTCCTTGTTGTTAAACCTATACACCAAGAACAAAGAAGAAAGTTAACCAAAAATGTAAATCTAAAAAGAGAATAACTTACCGTTTCTCCCCGAAAACGACACCAAAATTTGATTGAGATAAAACCTTCACACAAAAATGCAGAATTTCAAAATAGAAGTGTAAGTACTCAACACTACTGCAATAGCAAGTGGCTATGTGGGTCATGATCCAAAAGGAAGGTCTAGCGATGGAAGCTTTTTTAGCAAGTTCTCTTTTAAGTTACATTCAATGATTAAAGATCTTCTTTTGGTTCTTTAAAAGAAAAGAAAAAAATAAGTTAAAGTTAAGTTAAAAAGAAAGTGGTAGATTAAGAAGGTGAAAAAAATAGATATTTATAAAGAAATTAAAAGAGTGATAAAATAGTTGGGAGATTGTGGTGATCTAAACAAAAGAATTAAAAGAAAGAAAACTAAAAAAATACTTACCTCCTCTGGCCAAATACTTACCTTGAATCTGTGGCGATGATGTTACCTTGAAGTGGAGGCATTCAGTGCATAGCCCATAAGAGTTGATTCCCGTCTCTTTCACATTACATCATTAAAACGATAAAAGTATGAAATGATACAGACTGAGACTAAGATCCATCGTTATGAGCTATCGGTGGCACTCGCAAAGGCAAGTCTCTTTCGATGCTATAAGACACACTTGGATAGAAATTGGTACCAAAAGAAGAGAAGTAGAAAAGAAGAAGAGTACAAAAAAACAAAGAAGAATATAAAAATGTAACTATAGATTCAATGTTGTAACAATACGAGAAAAGAAGAACAACTTACGCCGGTGTCACTCTCAGCACAAGCTTCACTCTCATTCTCCTATGAAACTCTGATCTCCTCTGAATTACATAAATAAAACTGAAAATTACATAAAAAGAAAAATAAAAATCTATACTAAAAAGAATATAAAACTGGCCTAGAATCTATCTCTGCGTGGTTGCTCCCTGTGGTCTCTGAAAACCCCCATATTTATAGGTAAAACCCAATCGGAGCGTACAAAGATAGGGGGAGCAAACACTACCCCAACTTCTCTAACAAAGCCGTGGAAACGCGGCTTTTGGCCGCGTTTCCGCGGCCTGGGTATGGGCCCGGGGGGGTACAGCTCCTGGTTTTGTGATTTAATTTTATCTAGTTTTGGAATTCCCATTTTAGCTCCTGAATTTGACGAAACTGCCTTTGATCTTTGGCTTTAACCAATTAATTTTGGAAGATTTGTTTTAATCAGTTTTCACTTCTCTGATTTGCCATGATATACCCTAATTTTCTGATTTCGAATTAATTCTGAATTAAATCAGAATTTTGTTGGGTTTTTGGGCTCGTTTCTCTTTCCTTTCCTTTAGCAATGGGCCTGCAAATAAATTAGACAATAATTAGGATTAAAAGCAAAGTTTATTATATAATAAGTATGAGATGTGACAATGAATGTGCAATATCGGCGACCGATCATATTCTGTCGAAAGGTTTGTGCATATGACATATTTGTTTGCATTAATTTATCACTGTAATTAATTTCACTCCTACAATTAACATGTACTTAATTCTTCTATTAACTTTAGGCACTTAGGTTATTTAAAATCCTATATATAAAACAAGAGGCGGCCAGAGGGTTCAATAGCTGAATGCTACATCATGGAGGAATGCCTAAACCATTGTTCGTGGTATATGAAAAGTAATGCCAGTCCAAGAACAACTGTGATGTCGAGGAAGAAAGCCCCCGACTTTCTATTTTCTCGGTCCTAGTGAATACAGTGCCTTCCAACCTCAGTATGTGACACTCACGTATGTTGAAATGCACAACGCGTATAATCATTGCTTGTTTAACTGTGACAAAGTTACCCCTTATATTGAGTGTGTTACACTATACAAATTTTAAGCTTTCATAAATTTAAAAAATTGTGAATTGTCTCAACATCTCATGCATATCTTACAAACAATACCGGGAAATCATTAATGACAAATTCTCAACGAGAGCTTCTAATTATAAATGACTTGTTCAAAATGCACAGGATAAGAAACTTCGAAGATGGTTCTGAGAACGTATAAGTGTTATCTACAATATATTATCGCATAGTTCAAGCCTAATGATTTTGTGAAAGAATCTTATTTAACTAAATAGGTTGTACAAGAGGTCGGAATAGATGCATATCTATTAACTCTGTCTCGGTCTCTTGAATTTAAAGTCAAGACATACAAAAGATTTGATATACAAGGTTTCAAATTTCGCACGAAGTCATCCGAAAAGTCTAACTGTACTCAGAATAGAGGAGTTGTTGTCATGGCGATGATGACAAGCTACGCAAGTGTGCATGATAATAACCCGAGGGAAGGAGATATTACTTATTATGGGGTGATCAAAATATTATTGAACTTTCATTCAATGAAGGGCGCAGGAAGAACGTTCTGTTTGAGTATGACCGGGCCGATAACAACAAGAACAAAATAGATAAACATGGTTTCACACTTGTTAACTTTACAAGGCCAAATAAGAAAACTTATCTCTTTATTCAACCATCTCTGGTATTGCAAGTATTCTTTGTGCCGGATCCATGAGATATGCCTTGGGTGGTGCCATTGTTATAAAACCAAGGGATACCTTCAATTTAAGTACCGAAGGTGAATGCTTGGAGGTAATGCCCATTCGAACCGATCCTAAAATGGCATCTACTTCTACTAACGGCGCTGACACTATGGAGAAGTAACAAATGCATAGTGATTTCTTCCATTTTAATTTTAATTATCTAGTGGATTTTTTTAATATAACACAGTTTAATGTACAACTGCTTTACTTTATGTCTAGAAATAAACTAGTTGCATATATATATACTTTAATTTTGGAGATGATCTAGTTGCATGTATTGTATGACTGCTTAACTGTATGTGTTGTGTACTTTATTTTCTGTGTTGATTTACATATGTCTATTGTACGGCTGCCTAAGTTTATATATGGAGTTTATAATTATAACACAAGTCTTCTAAAATGGCAGCATCATCCTCCAGCCAGCAAGGAAGCCAGTCCAGAAGAAAAAATAGGCTGGTTGGCCCAATCCAGATTGACGGAGATGGTTGCCCATTTGGAATTCATTACGACGCACTCTCTGAGTGCATTAGTTAGCATATTTGGCATTGCGACGAGTTTTCTTCGGCCCTGAATTGGCCTGACCATGAAATTCAGTGAGAGTTGAAGCATTATATCATAAGTTGGTTGTAAGTTATTCTATACTTTATTGAGATTTTATGTTTATGTTTATGCTTTATTGAGATTTTAATCCAACTAACATTGTGTTATATGCAGGGTGATTTTTCACTGCCAGCTTGGAGTAACACTGGGAATATTCCAAAAAAATTTCGCAAGTGGTTCAATGACAATGCCAGGAAGAAGTGGAACAACAACAAAAATCACTCCTTGCGTTGTACTTTTGATCGCTATCAAGGTTCCATAACTGAGGCTACTGCATTGCAATCAGACAGAGTCGACAGTGAGATTTGGATGAATTCCTTGTCGACATATGAAAAAAACAATCAGGACGACGGGAGTGGCTTGGTAAAATAAAAAAGTTATGAATTGTTTATATATTATTATACACGGTATATTTACGAACTTGTTTATTTTGAAATTTATAGTCGAAAAGGAAAAATGTAAAGCCTCTCGCGTTGCAAATGATTTGCTGCATAGAATGGGTAGAGCGCTCTTTTTGTGTGGAAGGGCAAATTTATAAGTATAAATTTATATTCATTTGGTTTCATTGCATATTTGCTTTTAAATTTAATATAATTTTTTTAATTTCTCGCATTTCTAATAGAGGTCCATGGGAGGGAGCCGAACGCAAAAGAGATCTACAATAAAGAGTTCTTGAAAATGGATGCGCTCGATGCTCTTGAGGGCGAGCTTCTCAAACCTCCCACCTGGGCAAGGCAGTCACCGATGAAGCCATATTTATTGGTGTAAGTATTAAAAGTTTGTTTATGAAAATGATAGAAATTTATTTATATTTCTAATGCCTTTGTTAATTATCAGCTCCAGCTCGAGAGAAATTATGATGCAGCGATAGCAGATGGTAGCGACGAGAGCACCGCCAACACACGGGCGACTCTCAAGATATTTGGACGTGTGACAAGGTATGGGCTGCACGTGGATGTTCCCAGAGGCACCAGATCCGCTAGGAGGGACGCCTACATCGCCCAACTTGAGCAGTAGGTTCAGGCCATGAGGCCAGAGTCGGAGGCCCTGAGGCAACAGTCAGAGGCCATAAGGCAGCAGTCGGAGGCCAACCGACAGAGGATCGCCAGTTTAGAGGTTGCTCAAAGACAGATGCAGCAGTTCATGATCCAGTTTATAGTGAGTCAACAAAGCGTCAGGCAACCTAGCAGCGAGGGTGACGACAGTACTAGCAGGGATAATGAGGAGGCTTAGATGAGATTGTTGACATGGTTGAGGTTGAGATTAGTTATATTTACTGAGATTCTGACTTTGAATTTTGCGTCAAATTTTAGACGCAACATGTAAATATGACATTGAATTTTTGATGCAATATTTAAATTTTACAGAAATTATATAGCTCAAGGAAAAAGGTTTTGCGTCAAAATTCACCACAATATTTACAAGTTGCGTAGAAAATTCGAGCAAACGTTGTGTTGAGTGTTTTTGCGTCGATACTTTTCGACGCAAATATTTGATGGGACCAGAAAATTTTTGACGCAATTTGGCAGACATTCTAGTAAGCAGTTCATACTAGAGCTCGTACTCTAGCCGAACTCATCCGAACATGGCATATGGGTGCCATTATCTGAACAAGTGAGTGATAAAATAACAAGTGTTCCAGTTGTCATCGTTATTTACACTATTTTATTATGTTAATTGAAAATTCAAGGTCAAAGAGCTTTAGTCATGTGAGTATATCCCGTGCATACCCGAAATCACGACCTTAAATAGTCCCCTCGCTGCTGAGACCAGAGCCCTCCGCTAAAAGGGGAGCAGGAAATAGAAAACTCCATTAGCTGTATACAGTCGATAGCTATCTCTACTGTCCCCTACAGTAGGACAAATATGGATCCAAGACATCTACCCGACAGGACCTAGTTAATCATTCAGTTTTCCCAGCCTCATTTTATATTTATTATATTTAACTACCCAAAAATAACAGTAGTAACATGTAACAGGATAATAAGAGATATAATATCAATAAGACTTGAGTTTCTAGCAGTGGCCCCACGTGGTTCAAAAGGTGGCCCCCACCATATGTGTGGTGTGACACTTTGCCCCGCTTGGCACTTAGTTTCACACATCTTAGATCAATTGTCGATATATCCAGGTAACAAAAGTATCATATCAATATCAGGAATATATGGAACAATCATGCAGCAGTATCCAGTGAATATTCATGTAACTGTAAGTAAGAATAATGAGGTCATGGACTCAGGTGGATCTATGTAGCTGTGATACAATAACATAAAATAGCAGTGTCCAGTGTAACAGAGTATCTATGTAACGATAATACAAGTAAATAAAATAATAATGTCCAGTGTAATAGTATATCCGTGTCACGGTGATAAAGTGTATGAAATAACGATGTCCATGATCATAATTAACACATAAAATGTGCATACAACAACGATACACGAACATGAAATATCAGTGCATACAACAACGATACTCGAACATGAAATAACAATGTATTTTGTTATGAGTGAGGTAACAATGACAATATCAGAGTACTATCGTTAACATGAGCATGAATCAATATATCAATATTTGTCCCAATTATTTTAGTAACATTAACATGATCAATATTATAATGTGATTGCACATAATTAACTATTTTCAGTCTCTTCACATCTATCATAATAATTATCAATTCATTATTCTAGGATCCTTATCAACAGTCTATTAATTATCCAATATATAGATAATTTATCTATATTTTATATTAAATCAATAATCCTAGTAAAATATTATTTTATTGAATATACATTTAACATATTTTAATTTACAGTAATTTTACAGGTCACAAGATTTATTAAACAATAAACACAATTTAACATATTAATTTTTATTTATCACATTGGAATATAACTTATAAAAGAAAAACACTCACATAGTTATCACAAAAATGTAGCTCTTTTTTTACGATCGTAACGGCTCGAGAATTGTCCAAATCGGACCCTGAATGTTCAAGATATTGCCGAAACACTAAATTCAATATAATAGGTTAGATATGGAATAAAAAGGTCAAAAAATGAAAATAATCTAGATTATCAATGGTTTATGCAAAATTACCTTTATTTAGTTTAGAAGTAGGTTTGGGTTGCTAAAGGGTCGGGCTAAAATACAATAACCCAGACTCACTAGACTAAAGAAATATGTTATTGGGTTAACGACTTTTGGGTTTAGGTTAATAGGTTTTACCCAATATGAGAGATATAGAGATATGGTGAGAGAGAAAGAGAGAGGGGGAAGCAAGGCAGCGTGGGCTAGGGCTGCATGTGGTGGCTGGGGACCACATGGCGGTGGTCGGCTGGCCGGCGGAAACTGCCTATTCGACCATTAGCGATGAGGGAAGAGAGAAAAATGTGAGAGAGAGTAAGAAAGAGATAGAGATAGAGAAAGAAGTAGAAGAAGAAGGTGATGGCGAGAAGCAGAGAAGGAGAGGGATGAGAGGGCTCAATTAGGAAACGCTGGCGGCGATCTTGGCCTATCGCCAGCGGTGGTGCTAGCGTGGGCTGGCTGTGCTGGTTGGCGGTATAGAGGAGGGAGAGAGATAGTGTAAGAGTTACGACAGAGAGTATTAAGAGAGAATAGAGAGAAAGAGGAGGAGAGAGGGAAGAAAGAAGGGGAGATGGCCTGACTGGCAGCACTACAACCCAGTCGGCGGTGGTTGGCCACCGACGGCGGGTCTAACCCCTAGGGGATAGAGGGAGGATGAATGATAGAGGAGAGATATTGAGTTACGGAGTGAGATAGAGAGAGGTAGAGATTGATTGAGAGTGTGGAAGAGTTATAGAGAGTGAGAATAAGAGAAGGAGATTTATAGGGAAAAAGGGAAAGAGAAGGGTCAGAAGGCGGTGGGGAAGAGTCAATGGTGGAAAAGTGGAGAATGAAAAAGAAAGAGAAAGAGAAAAGAAAATGAATCCTTTAATATTTTTAATTGGGTGAATTTTTGATTAATTTAGAAAAAAATCCCCCAAAATTTTCAAAAATAAAAAATATTGTCCTGAGAAATTATGTGAAATCAGATTCTTGAAATTTAACCCTGTTTCCAAATTAAAAATTCTGGAGTCGGTCAGCAATACTGATTTACACCGAATTGAGGAAATTTTTCAAAACAATTCAGAAAAATTTCAGAATATTTTGAAAAATCCAAAATATTGAGAATTATTGTCTGGAGTTGAGACATGTTCAATTTGGCTACCAAAAGTCATATCAAATATTTACACCATTTCAAGAACTAGGATTGTGATACGTATATCTAGAACCAGGGGTTACATCAGTTATAAACTTTAAGCAATGACTAAAATCTCAAAGAGATAGAAATTAGAAACTTAAACTCAGTAAGTTGTAAAGAGTCTTCTCTTTTCTCTCCCAACACTCTATGTGCATCTCTCTTGTGTTATTTCTTTGTTATTTCTTTCTCCTCACTTTTCCTTTTTTAAGCTGTGCAACATCTATTTATAGAGATTTCTGGGGTGTAACTGACCCCTAAGATCTCTCCATAATGGGGATTTATTCCCTATTATATGAAGAGAAAGTGGGTGTAATTAACCTAGTTGATTGCTGTCTGTTACAGCAGAAATGCGGGTCTCGCATTGGATGTGGATCTCGCTTTGGCATTGGAACGTGGAGCTTGTAGGCTCGTGTTATTGTTGAAACACAAAGCTTCACAAGCTTGCATTTTGAAGTTGAAACGCGATCTTGATTGAGGTCCGTATTTTGAATAAATAATGCAACCTTCACGTTTGTCAAAAGAACTTAGCCTTTGCGTTTATTGATCTTTGCAGAGCGTAGTAACCTCGGCGTCTGCGAGATTCGCATATAAGACTCGCGTATAGAGTTCATGACTTTAGAGCTGCTTCTGTGCTTCTGAATTCATGTTTTTCTTTTTGTAAAAATTTAACCCTTGTGTTTTTTTCCTTCTTGCAGGTTGTGGCCATATCATTGGTGTTGGTTCCAGTATCTTTGCCGCGTCCATTGAGGTAGACATGAAATGACCAATTCGTTCGATTGGCAACCACTCGAGGGGTCAGAACTTCTGTTCAAGGGCGAGGAAGATCCGCGCGGTTCTCGATACACATCAAATCGTTATTGGACATGATGCACTTGTAAGGTCTTGGATTCTTCCTGATCACAATGAGCATGGCACATTTGAAAGTCACGGGAAAGAGGACATCACCAGTAAGGTGTCAGATCCTCCCTTCACCAATCTTGTTCAAAGAAGTGACAGTAACGAAAAACCCATGCTCATTGGATGACTTTCTTGTGGCGGAGCTTCCCATTAAGTGAAGGATTACGGCCTTGTGAAGACCTTCACACCAGTTGGTTGGGTGGAATCAGAATGCTCCTTTACATTTTGACCTCAGGAAACACCATTCTTCTCAAGAGTAGAAGAAGTTGATTTGTTGTTCCCAGCCACAGTCAAGAAGACGAACTAAGTGCAATCTTTCAATGAGCAAGAGGGACTTCTTTGTATTCTTTTGTTGTAACACTCAGTCTTATTGGATAAAGAGCATTTTGTATCACTTTTGAATATCAATAAAAGTGATATTTTTTCTGCCTCCTTATTTTTCTTGACTTCCTTTTTTGCATTGAAAATCAGACAAGTGAAGGCCATTATCTTTGGTCTGCTAGAAGTGTGATATTTAACTTAGCAACTCAAAGTTGAAAAATTCCATTCAAGAAAAAAAGTTACAGTCAGAGGTGTGATATTAACTTGACTAGAGTGGAATAAGTTTTATGGACTTGCCATTCTATGGATGAGAATGACAACTATGGACAAATCCATTAAGGATTTTGAAGGGATTACCACTAGAGGTGTAATGTTAACTTGACGGTATGAACTAGACTTGTAATTGAACAAGTTTAGTGGACTTGTTATTCTATGAAAAAGAATAAAAAGTGAACTTTTCACTTCGTAAGGGAACGCGATTGAGTCTATCATCAGAGGTTTAGTATTAATGTAATTAAGACTCGGTTAAGGATTGAGAGAACATTGTTAAAGGTGTGATGTTAACCTAACAGTAATTTTAAGTAGACCTGCTATTCTATTGACGAGAATAAGAAGTAAGACTAGACCCGTCGGGGATCCAAGTATTTCTTTACTGTCAGAGGTATGATATTAATTTAACAGATTGGACTGAATCCTGTCAGAGGTGTGATATTAACTTGACAAGGATATGAGCTAGATGTGTACTGTTAACTTAGCTCCACAGGAATTTCATTTCGTTGAGAAAACTGAAGATACCATTGTCATATGTTTAGTGTTGAACTTAACATTGGGGGTAATTGAAATACACCTAGAGGGGGGTGAATAGGTATTTTGCTAATCAAATGCAAATTTAAAAGTACTCATGATGAATTATGCAAACGGTCACTCTAAATAAGAATTGAAGCCGAATTTCCTATGAAAGGCTCTAGAACTTCTCCTCTTTGATTCCTCTAGGTAATGAGTTATGGTGCTTAATTGCCTCCTTATTGAGTGAGAATAGACCGACAATGAAAGTGATGGAATGAAAGCAATTATAGAATGTAAGATGAACGATTACAAAAGTATAAAAATGAAAAGTAATAGAGAGCAAGACACAAACAATCACAAACACAAAGAAATTTATTCTGAGATTCAAGCCACCGCTCTACGTCCCCGCCTTCACCACTATGAAGGATTTCACTATCCTCTAAGGGATTTTCACAAAGAGACCTTGCACAATGGAATTATAACTTGGTCTACACAAGACCGGAGCACATAACTCCACCAACTCAACCCTCTACACAAGAGCTAGTTACAAAGCTCTTGGTGATCTAACAAGATCACAAACACTCTCTTTTATAACTTTCTATAGAGTAGAATATGAAGTGTTGCTTAAGAAGTTAAGTAAGTAATGAAATTCAGTTAGAAAGAATAGAAAAGTTTTAAAACCAACTGAAAATAGCTTTGGAAAGAACTTGAAGATTGAAAGCTAGAAAAACTTTTCTCTTTTGAAATATATTTGAAAACTTGTAAACTTGTGTGTTTTTCTTATCTAAAACCAAAATCAGTGACCCATATATATAGGCAATGAATAAATATCATTTATAAATCATACCAGGTCATTTGGGATGTGTTTAGACAATTGAAAACTAAAAATGCCCGTTGGAATCACAAAAAATAAAAAGATTAAAAAACTAGCTCTTATGGCCATCTGGCAGCCTGTCGGTCGACCGGCCGGTCGATCGACAGGTCATCCAGAAAAGAGCTGTTGGCTTCGGTCGACCGGGCGGTTGACCGCACAGTAGTTTGAAAAGAAAAACTAAACTGTCGGTCGACCGGTCGACCGACCCTAACTGAAAGTTAGGGTCTCTCAGTCGGTCGACCGGTTGGTCGACCGCAAGGGTTAGCGATCGACCGGTCGGTCGACCGATAACGTGCACAAACATGCACGCCCCTGGCCAAAGGCCCGATCGACCAGGCAGTCAACCTTTTTGGCCTGAAACAGACACCGGTCGACATCCGATCGACCGTTCTTGCCTGAAACAGTTTTCTTGATACATTTTGAGTTTCAAACAATTTTCAAATTATTTTGTATTAGCTTATGTGTAATGTATCCATGTCTAGGTGATGAAATACATGTTCTGAACTTGTTATAAAATTTTGAAAAATTATGTGACATGTATCAAAACCAAACATTCAAAATACCAGTACTATCAAAATTTATATTTTTCGAATCGTGTAATTTGTGCGTGTAACTTTTTGAGCATCACAACTATATTCTACACTTTAACAACTAATATCTTACAAGGCTCTAGGTGACTATAAGATCTTCAACTGGGCTTCCCCTTTAGCGATGTTTGAATGCTTTGAGTTTTTATCCCGTATTTGAATCTTCTTGAGTCTTTAATACCTTTCTTTAGAAGAAGAAAACTCCTTGAATCCTTAAAACCCTGAAATATACTTAAACACTTGAATTTGATTAGTACTAAATAACCACGTATGTTTTGTTATCATCAAAACCATAAAACCGGGTGATGGTAACCTTAGGCCAACAATCTCCCCCTTTTGATGATGACAAAACATATGAGTTATTTAAAATAAAAGATAGGAAATAACTTGCAAAAGCTTCCCCTCAAGTTATGCTATCTATCAAGTACAAGAAAACATTATGACTCTAAATGGATTTGACAATATGAGCAAGTCACACATATATACATATATAAAGATGATATCAATATAGAATAATATGCATATGTAGCGTGCCATCCTTCCAATTCTCCTTCCTCCAAAAATAATATATAAGAATGGTAAAGAAAATGGATATAGAATACCAAAATAACTTAATAACTTAAATATCTCTCCCCCCTTTTGTCATGCATCAAAAAGGGTAAAGACATCAATATAAAAGAGATATTAATTTGAAAAATACATCTAAAAATAAGTTGAAACATTTTCAAAACTTCTGAATCCATAGTACAAACATTTAACTCACCACAAATGAATGAAAATCTATTATAATCTAGTGATTTAGTAAAAATGTCCGCAAGCTGAAAATCAGTGAAAATATAATCAATTTCAATATCACCTTTCTCATAGTGATCTCTAAGAAAGTGATATCGAATATCTATGTGCTTGGTCTTGCTATGTTGATTTACATTTTTGGTCATATGAATGGTGCTAGTATTATCATAAAATATTTTAATATGGTCCAAATTATAGTCAAAAGAGTATGTTTCATCTAGAGTACTTGTGCAAAATAAGTCTCGGCCAACGTGCTCCGCCTCAGTGGTTGAGAGGGTTACGAAATTTTGTTTCTTGAAAGACCATGAAACAGGAAAATTTCCTAAAAATTGACAAGTACCACTAGTATTCTTCCTATCCACTCTATAACCGACATAGTCAGCATCTAAATAACTCATCATGGGAAATTGTCCAATTTTCGGATACCACAAGCCCATTCCAATAGTGCCCTTAAGATATCTAATAATGCGCTTTACCGTAATTAAGTGAGACTCTTTAGGATAAGATTGAAATCTAGCATATAGACACACACTAAACATAATATCCAGCCTACTAGCCGTCAAATAAAGTAAACTATCAATCATGCTTCTATAAAGTTTAATGTCTACATTTATACCTTGTTCATCCTTGTTAAGCTTAGTAGTAGTGGCCATGGGAGTCTTACTCATCTTGAAGTCCAAATCTCTTGATGAGTTCTCTTGTGCACTTGGCTTGATTATTGAAGATTCCATCACTCCTTTACTTGATTTGAAGGCCAAGAAAGTACTTTAGCTTTCCCATTATAGACATCCCAAACTCATTTTTTATGCATGATTCAAATTCTTTACAAAGCTTTTCATTAGTAAATCCAAAAATAATCTCATCAATATAAATTTGAACAATTAGGATATCACTATGACATGCTTTGTAAACAAGTGGTGTCAACTTTACCTTTAACAAATCGTTTGAAATTAAACAAGTTGAAAGTCTTTCATACCAAGCTCTTTAAGCTTGTTTTAAATCATATAAAGCTTTATCAAGTTTGTACATAAAATCCGGATGTGAAGGATCAACAAACCCAGGGAGTTGTTCAACATACAATTTCTCTTCTATAAACCATTTAGAAACACACTTTTGACATCCATTTGAAAAAGTTTGAAATCTTTAGAAGAATCAAAGGCAAGTGTCATCTGTATGGCTTTAAGCCGTGTTACGGGTGCAAAGGTTTTCTCAAAATTGAGACATTCGATTTGGGTGTATTCTTGGACCACTAACCTAGCTTTATTTCTAATAACATTGCCCTACTCATCTAACTTATTCCTAAAGATCTATTTAGCACCAATAGTTGGTCTATCATGGGGTCTAAGAATAAGATGCCAAACTTGGTTGCGCTCAAATTGATTGAGCTCTTATTGCATTGCAAGCAACCAATATGAATCAGCCTCAGTTTCGAGGATATTTTTGGGCTTAATATATGAAATAAAAGCAAAATGCCCCACATAAATCATGGAGTTTGGATCGAGTAGTTACCCCCTTGGATACATCACCCATGTGAGGTCCTTGGGATGATTTGAAGCAAATCTCCAATCCTTTGGAAGTGGTTGTATTAGCTCCACTTCAACCTCTTGAACTTCACCTTGTGCATCAATCTTTGGCTTTTCTTCTTTTATAAATGAGTCCTTCAAGGCTACCTTCTTCATGTCTTCACCTAAAAAATCAATCCCTACAACATTTTTTACAAAAGTATTAGATTCCTCAAACTTGACATGTTTAGATTCTTTACTAGTCAAAGTAGATCTATATAAGACTCTATGGGCCTTACTAGTATTTGAATACCCAACAAATATGGCTTCATAAGATTTGGCATCATATTTTCCTAAATTGTCTCTAGTGCTTAAAACAAAGCATTTACAACCAAAAACTTTAAAATAAGAAATATTTGATTTTTTCAAATAGTAAATTTCAAATGAAGTTTTATATGTATTTTTACAAAAATAAATTCTATTTGAGATATAACATGATGTGTTTACGGCCTATGCCCATAAGTATTGAGGGAGCCCGTATTCATTTATCATTGTCCTAACCATTTCTTAAAGAGTACGATTCTTCCTTTTAACGACTCCATTTTGTTGTGAAATTCCAGGACATAATAGTTCATGTTTGATTCCATGTTCTTTAATATGTGATAAAGGAGTGGTTAATGAATTCACCAGCTCTATCACTTCTTATACGTAAAATTGAAAAATCCTTTTCTTTTTCAACTCTTTTTTCTAAACACTTAAAAATGTGAAAAGGTTTAATCTTTGTGTTCTAAAAAGAAAACCCATGTAAAACGAGAAAAATTGTCACCCAAAATAAAGACAAAAGCGATTTTCACTTAGACTTTTGGTTTTAGTTGGACCAAACAAATCCATGTGAATTAACTCCAAAGGTCTTCATGTTATGATATCCTTAATTGTTTTGAAAGAAGACTTGGTTTGTTTTCCAAGTTGGTACCCATCGCAAATGCGGTCCTTTTCAAATTTCAAATAAGGAATACCTTTCACCACTTTCTTATTGTTGCTTCAAGAGAGATGGTCAATCAAAATATGACCTAGTCTCTTATGCCATAACCAAGAGTCTTCATTAAAGGCATTTAAACATGTAACATTGCATTATAAATTTGACATATCAATCATGTACACATTATTTTCACGAAAACTGAAAGCACACATGCATTAGCTTGTCTATCTAAAACATTGCAAGCTAAATCATCAAAAACCACTTTAAAGCCTCTATCACAAAGTTGACTAATACTCAAGAGGTTATGGTTGAGACCATCAACTAAAACCACATTTTCAATTATGGGAGTTGAGCCAATTTTAATGTTACCTATACCGAGAATTTTTCCTTTGGAATCATCTCCGAAGGTGACGGTGCCACCTTCATGGTAACTTGATAGGGATGCAAAATATTGATATTCTAAGTCATATGCCTTGAGCAACCACTATCAAGATATCACCGCTCCCTACGTCTTGGAGATTTGGTGTGTACCTACATCAAGTAATCAATTGGTTGATTTTGGTACCTAAATTTTCTTGGGTCCTATAATGTTAGCATTTCGAGCCCAAATGTAATCATTAGAAGTATTTATTCTATCAAAGCAAAATGACTAAGTGATCTTTTCGGCCACAATAAGTGCATGAATAAACTCTACCATATATAAAAGTATGATGTCAGTATGGGACGTGAACATACTTGGTGTGTGTAGAATGTCTAGCATGATGTGTATATATATGTTGTGATTTAGAAGTATGGGTATGTGTGATATGATGAGCATGTGTAGTATGAACATTTTTCTTTGGAGAATGTTTTCTAGGAAATATTGCCTCTAACCTAGCTTTATCAAACTCACATTTCTTTAACACATCTCCTAAAAAGTTAATTTATCTTTTAAAATAGAAATCTTATTTTTATCAATTAATGAAAATTCTGCTTTACATGAAATATTATATGTATCAAAATATTTTTGTGTGGACATAAGTGTGGAAGATAAATCATCTTTTTCTTTTGAAAGTATAACAATTTTATTAAGAAGAGCTTCATTTTCCTTTTTCAATTTTAAATACTTCTTTTTAAGAAAATTATAGTTGTTAGACAACTCTTTAAAAGCCTTACCCAATTCATCCTCTGTTAATTCACTATCATCAAGTGAAACACACGTGTGTCATATCCACTTCTTCATCGGTTTCACTCTCCGAGTCCCAAATGGCTTGGAGAGCCGTCCTTTTGTAGGGCTTCTTAGAGGTTGAAGGTTGCTCTTGATCTCCGGATAATCGGTAATCATGTGGTCGGGCTTCTGGCAATTGAAGCATATGACATTCTTATCTTCTTTTCCTTGCCATCTACTTTCATTGTTAAACTTGGCCTTGTTGTACATCCTCCTTACATTTTTCACAGGAGGGAGAATTCTTCATCATCCTCTTCTTCATTATCATCATCGAAGATGGTTGGAGTGGATTTGAAAGCGATCACTTTTTTCTTTTGTGGTGCCATCTCTTCCCTTGCCTTCCTCTCTATTTCATGGGTTTTAAGCTTTCCTATAAGACTGATGAGCTCTATCTCCTCTTTGTCGTTTGGCTCCTTCAATGTAGTAGCCTTGACATTCCATGAGGGTGGAAGTGCCTGAATAACTTTCCTTACTTTTTAATCATTGTCAATGGCATCACCTCAAGAAGCAAGACCATTAGTTATTTTAGTAAATCTTGTCATTATTGGTGTCATTATCATGCATGGTAAAATTTTCATATTGAGAACGTAGAAGATCAATTTTTGCTCGCTTAACTTGTAACGTTTCCTCGTGTGTGACTACTAGGTGTGTCCAAATCTCGTAGGTGGATTTGAATGGATGACCCTAGCAGTATCATCATCATTTAAAGCTTGAAGTAAGGCATAGTGTGTCTTAGCATTTGCATCAAACTCTTTAGTGGCAATGTCAGACTAAGTGTTCTCATCACCAATAGGTACACTAGAGGGTTTAGTCACAACTTTTTCAACCCGGCTTCCTAAGGATTACAAAAATATGGTCATCTTAATCTTCCATATAGGGAAGTTAAGTCCATCAAACTTGGGATGGGTCTTAATGCCTTTAGCCATTTTTACTAAAGTGGATGAAGATGAAATTGTGAAAGAAGTGATTAGCAATTAGGATCTCTCTAAGGATGTTAAGGCAAAATCAAGAGACCAAGGCTCCGATACCAATTGAAATACACCTAGAGGGGGTGAATAGGTATTTTGCTAATCAAAAGCAATTTTAAAACTACTTATGATGAATTATGTAAATGGTCACTCTGAACAAGATTTGAAGTCGAATTTTCCGTGAAGGGCTCTAGAACTTCTCCTCTCTGATTCCTCTAGATAATGAGTTGAGGTGCTCAATTGCCTCCTTGTTGAGATGAGTATAGACCGGTAATGAAAGTGATGGAGTAAAAGCAATTATAAAATGTAAGATGAATAATTACACAGATATGAAAATGAAAAGCAATAGAGAGCAAGACACAAGTACTTATTGACAACGGTAAATAAGAAAAAGACAAAAGTAAACACTCATCTAAAATGATGCAGTTTTGAAACCAAATTGCCATTTGGTCTTCACTGCACGAACCGGTACGGATCTTCGGATCATCCCATGAGTCAGTCTTCGAATCACCAGTGTATCGGGTCCATAATGGACACCAATTCAAAACAGGTCCGGGTCTTCTATTCTCGGGTTCGGATCTCACCAAACGAGTCTGTATTCAATTGCAATACACATGAATACAAACATACCCATATTTATACCCATACATATACATACATACATATACATGTATACATATACATACACCTATATACATATTTATATATATACATACACATACATTCACTAAATACTTTTACACACCCACATGCCTGAATATATACGCACATACATAAACACACATCTATTCATATTTACACACATAATCATGCACATTAACACACACTTACCCATTATTACATACCTACCCCTTCATATAATACCCAACACATAATATAATTACAACACACACACACACACACACTCATAATGCATGTACATAAAAATATAATACACCCAACACATAACACATATTAACAGAGAGAAAAAATGAGAGAGCTCACGGCCTGGAGAGGGGGCTGCCGTGGCTACAACGGAGCTCACCGAAGGAGGAGGATGGCTCCGGAGAGGTCGCGGGGGAGACCGGCAGTTCCAGGGCTACCAGAAAGGTGGATTGATGTCCGTGCTCTGGCGATGGCGTGGAGGCAGGGGTGCGCCATGGGATGTGCTGTGGCTGGCTGGCTTGGGCTTGGGGAGAAAGGAAAGAAGGGTTATGGTTTAGGTTAGGGAATATGGATTAGAGGATGCTTATATAGGGTAAGCTATTGGGTAGGTGTGTTGGGATTAGATTGGATAATTAGTTAGGATTTAGGATTTAGTTGTGATTTGATTTTAATAGATGGGATTATGGGTTGGGTTTGGATTTAATAGATAGGATCTGGATTATATGTTAGTTGGGATTAAGATATATATTAGTTAAGATTTGAAATAGTTAAGATTAGGATGGATTTGTTGTTAGAATTTAGGATTAGTTGTTTAAGATAGGATTTAGTTGTTAGGATTAAATATGATTTTGATAGATAGTTTAGGATTTGGTTAGTTTAGGATTTAAATTAAATAGATAAGATTCTGGGATGGGATTAAATTAATTAGGATTATGATATATTAGTTAGGATTAGGATTGTGATAGAATTTGAATGGGTTGGTTGGATTAGCTTAATGGGTAATGGGTTTAGATTTCGTGTATAAGGTTATGGGCTAAAGGAATAGAAAAGATGGAATAGAAATAATAGCACTAATATTTAGGACAAAATATATAATATTAGCACAATCAATTAAGTATTTAACATTTAATAATAACATACAACAATAATAATCAATATTAATAATTAATGATGACAATAACAAAATAAATAATACTAATAATGGTAATTAACAATAATTAATAATAACAATACTAATAGTAATAACACTAATAACAATAACAATAAATAATAATAATTATAATGAAATGATTAGTAGCAATAATATAATAATAATAAAATTAACCATAATAATAATAATCATAACTATAATGAACTAACCATTAGTAATAATCACTAATAATAATTAATAATACTAATGGTAATAATAATAATAGTAATAATACTAGTGATAAATAAACTCAAATTAACATTTACTTTCTCAAAATAATTTTTATAATTAATAATGCAAATAAGTCATAAATTAAGTCAATAAATTAAATGGAAAAAAAATTAATCAATACTTAGAAAAAAAAATATAAATACAGTATTTTAAAATATGGATATTACATTCTACCCACCTTATTAAAATTTCGTCCTCAAAATTTTGATAAAGTAGGGAATGATAAAATCAAATTAAAAGAGAAGATAAAGCTTCCACGCCGCTTCTCACTGCATCATGGGTCCTTCACGCTTCCGATGCGCGCTCTGATCTCTGCTACTGGCATCAACATGAAGTGGTCAAACTCAGATGACAAAATTAGGGAAATAGATCAGAAAAAAGAATAAGAATCAAATAGAATCCAAATTACTCTGCAAGAAGTGTAGAAATCAGGGAATATCAAAAGATCAAAGAGATGGATATCTAAAGAGAGGACGGTCAATTTTAAATGGAGTCAATATCATTGTGTGGATAGTATATGTACGTTGCAGTATAAATATAACTTGTCTCAGGAAATTGTAAGCCTAAAGTAACCTGAACAAGCTATAAATCTAAGCCATAATAAATTAACGATCATTGCAATATCACATATAAGCATCTACGCATGATATCACATAAAATGAACTGGAATAAAGATTAAATCTGATATACATGAATCCAAAAAGTAAAGAAACAAGAATAAAAAGAGGAAAGAATACAATAATTAAAAGGAGAGAAACTCCAACTCCTCGCAAAGCGTACGATCACACGAACACCTGAACAAAAGCATAAAACATCCAGTATCTGGACGTGCAAATCCATGGTCTCAGAAGTGATCTAATGAGTGTGTGTAAAGGGAAAGGTGCACGTGCATAAAAATAATATAAGCAATAACAACATGATAACTGAAATAAAAGATAACAGAATAATCAATATCAAGAACAAAGTTATGAACGATATATAACTGGTATCATGATAAAAGGAGACAACTAATGTCAAGATGTGTAACCTAGCATATGTCACTAGTCTGGTATGTAGTCCGGTCATGTGTACAATCATATGTCTATCATAACTTGTATATGAGTTCAGTCAGGTGAGTACAGTGATTACAGTACATAATAACATATCATTATTAATTATGTCAGCGAACACCAACTGCCACATGCAATAGACGCATCCCATACTATGCCTACTACACGTGTCAATCAGGGTCCTAAGTTATTGAAATTAATAGAAGAGACATTGTCCATACTTTAGGTGGGTTCCGTACATACCCGGAACCACGGCCCAATCACCTGGCGCTGAATTAGGTCCTACTGCTAGATAGTCAATAACAATAACAATAACAATATGAACAATACGGGATGTCATTCATCCCCTGGAATCTTGCAGTGGAACCGGCTGCGCAACCTGTATCCTAAGTTCACCCAAAATACAGACGTTGTCTCTCCCATCATTTTTTTCAATCCCAGTGTAAGTTGTCTATTTATATTATTATTTAAAGCAATTATTATCCATGTTATTTCAATTACTAGGCGATATGGTGACAATAATAATATCAATGATATAACAATAACAATGTGGACAATATTACCATGTATACGGTAGAACAATAGAACAATGCACGTATTAGGTTTGACAATATTTTTTCAGTAACTTTCAATAACATGAATCAATACAAAACGAATCCATTCATGTAGAACTGATCAATATCTCATCCATCTGTACTAAGCACAATAGTAACTGATCCATCAACTTATAGTCTCAATACAATCATCATGAATATCAAGTATCAATCCATGTTAAAGTAATCAGGTTTAACCCACAAGTTTAATAAATCAATAACCAGTTCTCTCAGTATATCAATCTACTCTAATTCTGAATTCATCGATAGGTCCATCCTTTGAGTCACTGATATATCCGAATCTCAATAACTGCAATACTGCATATTTCGATACATCTAATCAAATCCCCATACTCTAATCCGATCAAGATCATCACACACTCTCACTTCTATCAAGGTAATTCACAAGATCCCAAAACTCAAGTAACATATCAAGTATATATATCTAAAATCCACCAGGCCAGATCAACTCAATCTATGTCTACTCCTCAACCTTCAAGTCAATTCCAATCCAGTCGAGTCTACCGACAGGTTCAAGTCCAAGATTTCATTCTATTAATGAAGATCTCCTATATATTTAATCATCGATATCCAATTCAATCAGGATCATAACTAAGAAGTGTAACATCCTCAATCAACACGGAATCTATATTACTTCTACATCTAGTACTTAATATCAATAAGGTCATTAATACCTCAGTCAAACTCATCAATTCGAAAATTCAAAAATAATAGCTACAAACAGTCCAAAGTTAGTCCCATCACATACATCAACATCTAGGGTATCATATTCACACATATCCATGTATCGATAAAACAGTCTGTCGATAAGGCGACATCAAATCTAACACGTCCTCAAATACCAAAAGAGTTCTAATCGGAATAGTCATCAAACAATTTGTCCGATAAATACTATACATAAAATATGAATCTCTAACCTTAGTCATGAATCAATCAGCTTCAAGATCAATATATTTATATTCTAAGATTTATCACAACTAGGATAGTTACAAGATGAAGTCCCGTCTATGGTATATCAATACCAGGTCTAAGCCAACAACGGCGATTTACCAACACATGAAATGATACTGATATAAGTTCATATCAACTATACAAATAAGATGAACAATCACTAATGTCTCATGAAGTGAGACAAGTGATAATACTAGTAAAATATCTCAGACAGTCACATAAAATGATAAAAATAAAACACAAGAACTTATTGATAACGGTAAATAAGGAAAAAGACAAAAGTAAATACTCACCTGAAATGATGCGATTTTGGAACCGAATCGCCATCTGGTCTTCACTGCAGGAACTGATATGGATCTCCGGATCATCCCATCAGTCCGTCTTCAAATTGCTAGTGTATCGGGTCCATAACAGACACAAATCTGAAACAGGTCTGGGTCTTCTATTACCGAGTTCGGATCTCACCAAACGGGTCTGTATTCAACTACGATACGCATAAATACTAACACACCCATATTTATACCCATACATATACATACATACATAAACAAGTATACACATACATACACCTATATACATATTTATATATATACACACATACATTCACTGAATACTTTTACACACCCACATGCATGAATATATACGCACACACATAAACACACATGTATTCATAATTACACACATAATTATGCACACTAACACACACATACCCATTATTACATATCTATCCCTTCACATAATACCCAACACATAATATAATTACAAACAAACACACACACACACACACACACACACTCATAATGCATGTACATAAAAATATAATACACCCAACACATAACACATATTAACAGAGAGAAAAATGAGAGAGCTCACGGCCTAGAGAGGGAGTTGTCGTGGCTACGAGGAGCTCGCCGAAGGAGGAGGATGGCTCCAGAGAGGTCGCGGGGGAGACTGACAGTTCCGGGGCTGCCGCAGAAAGGTGGATTGATGTCCGCGCTCCGGTGATGGCATGGAGGCAGGGGGTGCGCCATGGGATGTGTTGGGTTGGCTGGCTCGGGCTTGGGGAGAGAGAAGAAGGGTTATGATTTAGGTTAGAGAATAAGATGGATTAGAGGATGCTTATATAGGGTAAGCTATTGGGTAGGTGGGTTGGGATTAGATTGGATAATTAGTTAGGATTTAGGATTTAGTTAGGATTTGATTTTAATAGATGGGATTATGGGTTGAGTTTGGATTTAATAGATAGGATTTAGATTATATTTTAGTTAGGATTAAGATATATATTTGTTAGGATTTGAAATATTTAAGATTAGGATGGATTTGCTGTTAGAAGTTAAGATTAGTTGTTTAAGATAGGATTTAGTTGTTAGGATTAGATATGATTTTGATAGATAGTTTAGGATTTGTTTAGTTTATGATTTAGATTAAATAGATAAGATTCTGGGTTGGGATTAGATTAGCTAGGATTATGATATGTTAGTTAGGATTAGGATTGTGATAGAATTTGAATGGGTTGGTTGGATTAGCTTAATGGGTAACGGGTTTAGATTTCGGGTATAAGGTTATAGGCTAAAGGAATAGAAAAGATGAAATAGAAACAATAATACTAATAATTAGGACAAAATATATAATATTAGCACAATCAATTAAGTATTTAACATTTAATAATAACACACAACAATAATAATAATCAATATTGATTATTAAAGATGACAATAACACGATAAATAATACTAGTAATGGTAATTAACAATAATTAATAATAACAATACTAATAATAATAACACTAATAACAATAACAATAAATAATAATAACCATAATGAAATTAACAATAATAATTATTAGCAGCAATAATATAATAATAATAAAATTTACAATAATAATAATCATGACTATAATAAACTAACCATTAGTAATAATCATAAATAATAATTAATAATAATAATGGTAATAATAATAATAGTAATAATACTAGTGATAAATAAACTCAAATTAATATTTACTATCTAAAAATAATTTGTTTATTTAATACAAATAAGTCATAAATTAAGTCAATAAATTAAAAGCAAAAAATAATACATAATTAGAAAAAATATAAATACAGTATTTTAATATATGGATATTACCAATCTATTCATGAAAATGAAAGATATGTTCTTGAAAATCTAAAATGGCTAAATCAAAACCCAAAACTATTTAACTTTGGTGTGTGTGAACTTCAGCATATCAAGACTAATCAATCTGAGCACAAGATCTAAAAAAAACTAAAACAAAACAAACCGAAATCTTCTTGTAGAACTCCTCTAAGCTGACTCGATCCAAACTCAATCCAAAGAACTTGACTTCACCCGAGTTCTAGTTGCGATCTTAACGCGCGAGCTCTTGAATCATCATGTGTTAGCTACAAAATTAGCTTTGAATTCTTTGTTGAAGCTAATCACCTACTAAGATCTTGATCAATAACTAAAACTTTATAAACACAAGATCATTAATAAACTAACCTTCATAAGTTAATCATCATCAAAACTAAGGTGAAAGGTCTCTGAGCCAACAATAAGGCGATAAGCATTCACCTAACTTATCGTCCTAGTCGCGTTAGCTCTTTAAGACGAATTTCTTAAGAAGTTTCCCAATAGTATTATTGAAAGCTTCTGCATAGCCGTTAGCGCTGGATAGTATGCCGTTGAAGACACACTCTACATTCTGAACTTGTTGCTGAATCTTTGGAATGCTTCGCTGACGAACTGAGGCCCATTATCATGGACAATCTGTCGTGGCATGCCAAGGCGGTAGACCATGTGATGTTTGATGAACTTGATCACATCAGATGTCTTTACCTCCCTCAAGGGGATTGCCTCCGCCCATTTAGAGAAGTAATCAGTTATGGTTAAGATAAACCAGTGTCCTTTGGATGAAGGTGGACTGATAGGACCAACCACGTCAATTTCCTACATTTTGAATAGCCAAGATGAAGTTTTAGAGTGAAGATGTCCTGGTGCCTAGTGAATGAAGTCACCATGGATCAGACAGGCGTGGCATCGCTTAGTATAAGTGATGGCATCAGGAATCATCTTTGGCCTATAATATCTCAGTCTTCGGAGTCGATCCCCAAGTTTTGGACCAGGTTAATGAGCTCCGCACATACTGTCGTGAGCCTCTTTGAGTGCTTCTGTGCCTGTTTAGATAAGCAGCGGAGGAGGATTCTATCATGCGACCGGCGATACAGTGTTCTTGTGATCGTATTGTAGTAGAATTTAGGGATTTTCATTCTAATGCAACCGCCTCTTTAGGGTCATCGGATAGTATGCTGTATAAGGCATAGTCAATGTATAAGAATCGTCAATCTCTGGGCTTCAGACCTGCTGAAGTCCCTGGAGATTTTTTGATTTGAAGGTTTCCGTTAGAGTTTGATCATCGTCCATGACGAATTTTGGACAGTATAGGTCATGGCTGTAGACGAGTACTTTCTCTGCTGCTCCGGCTAGAAGAGCCAAGGAAGCGGCCAGAGATGCTAGTGTATGTGCATGCGTATTTTGCTGGCGAGGTACATGGTCAATGTAGAAGCTTCGAACCTCTCTGCCATGTGGATAGTTGTGTTGTGATAGGGTACTAAGTGTTCATGTCTGACTTCGTACTCCCGGCGAACCTGATTAACGATGAGCTTTGAATCACCATATACTTTGAGGATTTTAACGCCAATCTCATCGGCGATTTGCAAGCCGATCAAGAGAGCATTTTATTCCGCTACATTGTTAGAACACAGGTCAGTTAATGAGAATGCATAAGGGATTACGTAGTTCTGTGGGAAGACAAGTACTACTCCCACTCCTACTATGATATTTTCTCGAGGACTCTTTCTTAATGCGCCGTCGAAGAAGAGTTGTCATACCTATCCTTCAAAAGACATCTGGGTCAAGCAAACTTCAGCGAGCTCGTCTGGGAGATCTTCATAAAGTTTAGTCATTCTTGGATCTGGATGGTCAGCCAAGAAGTCTTCCACTGCCTGTCCCTTTAAAGCTTTTTGTGGCAGGAATTGCATCTCATATTGGGTGAGTAATATGGCTTATTTTTCCAATCGACCATTTAGTGATGATGGCTTTGTCATAAGAAATCTTAAAGGATTGACTTTTGATATGACATGTATGGTTTGGCCGACGCATATGGTTTGGCCTACCAAGTAGTGTCGCATCTTCTAGACGGCAAATGCCAAGCATTCTTTTTTGACCGAGTTGTATCGATGTTCGGCTTCGATCATGATCCTACTCAGTTAGGAGATTGCTTGCTCATGTCCCTGATCTTTATTCTGGACTAGTAAAGCTCCTAGAGAATGGTCTATAGCTCGAACATATATCAGGAAAGGTTTTCCTGACACCGGAACTGTGAGCACTTGTAGCTGCATGAGGTATCACTTGATTTCCTTAAACGCTTGTTGGCAAGCATCATCTCAGATGAATGAAACACCCTTCTTCATCAATTTGGTGAAGGGTTGGCATTGTCCTAAGAGATTTGAGATAAACCTTCGAATGTAAGCTAGTCACCCTTGCAATCCTCTAAGCTTTCTAAGGTTCCTTGGAGGTTGCATTTCTTAGATGGCACAGAATTTCTCTGGATCGAGCTAGATTCCTTTGGATGTCACGATAAACCCAAAGAATTTATCACTGGCTACCCCCAGGAAGAATTTAGTGGGATCATCTTCAATTGATGCGCCCATATGATATCGAATATTGTCGATCGCTTTTGGCACGGCTATTCACTACAATGTCATTTACGTAGCATTCTACTGTTTTGCGTATATGCTCATCGAAAATTGCATTCATAGCTCTCTGGTATGTCCCCCCATATTCTTTAATCCGAAGGGCATCATAGTATAACAATACAACCATAGTGGTGTCCTAAAGGATGCATGCTTCTTATCATCAGGGTACAACTTAATTTGATTGTATCCAGAGAAACCGTCTTTGAAGGACATTCGTTCAAACCTACACGTGTTGTCGATCATGCCATCAATGATTGAAAGGGGGAACTTATCTTTAGGACACGCCTTATTTAGATCACAAAAATCAAAGCAAACTCGGATCTTCCCATTCTTCTTGGTGACGGGGACAATATTAGCCACCCAATCAGGGTGTTTCTCTTCTCTGATGAAACTAGAGTCTATAAGCTTCTTCACTTCTGACTGGATCGCTTCCATTATCTCTAGGCGGAACCGTCATTGCTATTGCTTGACGGGCCTCACGTCTGGATTGATGTTAAGGCGATGCATAGCCACCTGAGGGTCAAGCCCGGGCATATCATCATAGTTCCAAGAGAAACATCTATATACTCTCGCACGAGAGATATTAGATCTTCCTTCTCGGGTAGTGATAAGCTTTCGCTTATAAAGATGAGCTTAGGATTAGCTTCATCTCCCAGATTAACCGGGTTACGTTATCCTCTGTAGGTGTTTCGCGTTATTCAAAGTGAATATCTTAGAGAGTATTTAGGTGCTTGATCCAAGGATCTATATCTGACTGGATCATTTGTTCATCTCCATTTTCCGGGTGGCTTGTTGAAACCATGTTTACCAAAAGGTCTTTGAAGATATTGCCGATACTAACATCTGACTCCCATGATGACGTGCCTGACGAGTGATTATGATATAATAACCCTTCAAACTCAGAGGCTAACGGGTTGGAGTTGACATATAGCCCAACCCCCTGCGAGTTCGATGATAATAATCAGGGGCTTTCCCTTTTGGAATGAAGGATCGAAGTAGTGTTCTCCTTCCTTTGCTGAAGTTCAAGCCAAGACCACTTGTTAGGTCATATCCCATGTTCTTCATCATCCTGAATACATTTGACTCGTAATGAGAGAACTGAGGAAGTTCAGTCTCGCTTTCTAAGTCTTCGCAAATTATTTGTTTGGACTAGACTCTTTCAAAAAGGATCAGTTTTTGGCCTTTGCATCTTGCTAGGACCTTGAATAAGGATCCTTGCGCCTCACTAACGCTTTGATATGCCGTGAGAGATGATCTCAGCTGTACATGCAGTGATGTCAGGGCATCTATTGCCGATCAGGGGTCATCATCTACATTGATACTGGTATCTGATGGTATGAAATTGGAAGCAAATACAGAAAAATATACCAAATCTAACTCTTCATTAATATACTACTTGCCTACATCATGGTGGTGTTATTGACATTGAACTTATTAACACTCATTTCAAGTGGATTCAGCTCCAAAGGCATTCTTTTTCTGCCTCCGGCTCGACATCAGTTTCGTTGTCAGAGTCTAGTTCCTCTGGCTGGGGATTCTCATCGGTCTCCAAAGAATCCTGATACAGGAGGAAGTCTGTTATTCTCTACCCCTTGAACGGATGCCTTTTGGCAACCAACGTTCGGACTTTTTAATCTCCGTCAACATACTTCATGACTTGCTGGAGAGTAGAGGGGACAATGGAGTTGCAATGAATCCATGATCGTCCCAGCAGCAAATTATATGAGGTGTCAGTGTCAATAATATAGCACAACACCTCGGATCTTAGGTTCCTGATCTGACATTTGAGTTTAATCTTTCCCATTATGCGTGTACCATTGGCGTTGAAGCCATAAATGGTAGTTTGGGTGGTGCTCAATCGGTGAGTTAGGATTCCCAAGTGCTGTATGACTCGGCGGTGCATGATGCTCAATACAGATCCTGGATCAACCTGAATGCTACTCACTTCAGATGATCCAATATACCCTGTGAAGTACATGGGCCTTTCATGTTTCCTGTTAACTTGCATGTCGTCTGGAGTGAAGGTTATGCAGGAGACATATTGAGATGCGTGAAGACAGTTTTCTTCATCTTTCTCCTCTGGTTTAGCCGAAATTTGGGCCATGAAAGCTTCAGCATCGGCTAAGGCTTCTCTCATAGCTTCCTTTGTTGACTTAGACAGTCTCAGGAGCTTATAGAGGGTAATCCTGACCGGAATGTTGACCAGTTGGGTTAAAACATCAAAGTGGTAAGGTCTGATGATCCTTCTGCTTTGTCCTTTGGGAGAGCCTTGGCATATCGAAGCTCCTTTTGCTTTTCCACGGGTTGCTTCGTGGATTGCTTGGTTGGCTTTGGGTGGGTTTAGGCAGATTTGCCATCATTTCGTCATACTTTTTCAAGAATGATTGACCCGAACGAGTCCCTGCCATAAGCGGTGCATTCGGTTATGCAACAAGGACGATTGTCTCCTCCTCCAAATTAGTTAGCAAGGGGATATCAGTCTCTGCTTTTTGGGAGAAAGCAACACCACATTGTAAGGTGAAGCTTTTGCTTTACCCTTGGACTTCCTGTTGGTAACAGTAGTCCACTGCTGGCCTTCCACGAGGTTGGGATAAACCCACATGACCCCTTCTTAAGGAGTAGGAATAGGTATGAGATCTTTCTCCTATTGGTGGTGAGGATCTGTATTGACCACCTTTAGTTCCCCTTTTCTGGATGGGAACAACTCCGGCTGGCATTGGAGGCTGTAACCTAAACTGAAGGAATAATGTCATGTTGCCTGTCACTTTTTTCTGCTCCGTGTAAAGCTTAAGAACCTCCGAATCAATCAAATCTTGGAGAATATATTTGAAGATGTAACAACTTTTTGTAGGGTGCCCCAGCATCCTGTGGTAAAATCAATAATTGGGGTTGTCGGTCTTACCTACCTCCTCAGGATGTCTAGCTTCAGAAAACTTCAGCCTGTTGCTCTTATTGATTAACTAGAACAATGAATTAACATGCTCGTTCTTGAAGGGGTACTGCTTTTTGACACATGGCAAGCTTGAGGAGCTACCCCCTCTAGCCGGTTGGGGTTTAGAAGGAGACTTTGTCTATGTCGTCAATATGTCCTTCATTTTAGCTTGGAAAGATGCTTTTGGCGCGCGCCTTATCGGTTTCTCGGGTCTGGGCTTGTTTTCTTCTGCCTTAACCCTATCGACAATCTTCTCTGAATGTTTGCCTTGCTGGACCAACTGCTTCTAGGAATGGCTTTCAGCTACTCCTATCTGAGCTTGGAGTGAGGTTTGCAGATTGTGATGACATGTTTCTACCAGGGTGGCCTGAGTCATATCGTTGGGACATCGAAGTGCCATATTCCAAAATCTCTCCACAAATGCTTTAACTGACGCTCTTTTTGTTGCCTTATCGCCAGTAGAGTTGGCATGGTAATCTCTGAGTCAACTTCGAAGAAGCGGTGAGGAAAAGCTTCTCCAGATTACCCACATCGGAGTGCCATATTCTAAAATCTCTCCATAAATGTTTAACTAACTCTCCTTTCTGTTGCCTTGTCACCAGGAGAGTTGACATGGTAATCTCCGAGTCAACTTCAAAGAAGCGGGTAAGGAAAAGCTTCTCCAGACGACCCCAATTCATGATGTAGTCTTCTAGGTTGTTCATGAACCATTCAAAAGCGATCCCTTTCAGGGTGCTGGTAAACAAACATGCTAGGATGACATCATTTGATACTACATTCCCTGTCTGAGATTTGAAGTAGTATATATGCTGGTTCGGTGACCCCTTACCATCGAAGGCCTGTAAGGTCAGAGCTTTAAATTTAGGAGGGTACGGGACAAGATCACACTCAGTCGGGTACAACCGGACCACTCTTGCTTCTTAGAGGCCTTCCTGGTTAGCGAAGGCCTTAAAGCGTTGCTCCAATTTTCTCATCCTTTTAAAATGAGTACTCTTGTTCTCTGAATTAGCTTCCTCTTCAGATGGAGGCTTGGATGGCTCAGAATTGGAATACTCTTCATCTTCAGTATGTGCAGAAGATGAGCTCTCCCCTTCCATCTGTTTGCCCCTGGACTTCTTGGGAGGAGTTTTGGCCTTTAGCTTTTTCTTATCCTCAAGCAATTATGAAAGCATCTGCTTGAGGGTGTCAATAAATTCTTGTTGGGTGCAAATCATATTGAGTTATTTCCTCTGGACTTGGGCTTCCTTTTCAAAGCGCTTGGCCATTTCTTTAGAAGTCTCTGTCATATACGCGAAGGCTTCTTTCTCTACGGAAGAGTTCGAGGCCTGTGATTCCACGATGGTAGAGTGTACTCACTTACTCCAATGCCTCGGGTTAGGGCACTGTAGTCCACTGGGGATATTATGCCAGTTCGAGTGTGGGTATGCTGGTACACTCCTTCTGACTCTGTGTCAGACTCGTCGGAGCTGACTATTGGTTGCTTCCCCTTAGTTTTGCTTGGCGTAGTGCTTGGACCCACCATGTTCACAGTTACTTCAAGGTACTTTGTATCAGAGAAGGTTCTCCTTGTGCGAGAGTGACACCTTTTGGACGAGCGAGAGACTGACGTAGACGATAACCGGTTGAACACCGACTGTTTTCTTATATGCGAGCTGCATTGGCATTCAGAGAGCACCACTGTGATGAGTTGTTAACAATAGCATTGTGGAGTGATTTGATGAACACTCTTTTTCTTGGTCAAGTAGTCCCTTTGATCCGTTGGACGGGGATCGAAGAGACCAACCTTGAGTCTCTGAGGATCAGGACATTTCAGCTCCCTTCTGACCTTAGCCGTCAAAGAGAGAATGTTAATCTTACGTCACAACTCTGAGACGCGAGTCTCAGAGGCGCAGGGTTCAGAGACGTGGAGCTCACGTTCTGTGAAACTGACGCGGCTCTCGCATTTTGGCTTTAAGAGGCGGGTCTCGTGCCTCTGCTGAGAAGAGACGCGGGCCTCGCATTACTGATTGTCACGCTTGTCTGGCGATAATTGAGAAACACGGACTTTATAAGCTCGCATTCTGACGTAGAGATGCGGGTCTCGTGTCTCTGAGAAGAGACGTGGGTCTCGCGTTGCGTAACATTGTATCTGTGAGGTAGGGTCTCAGAAATATGAGCCTCTTCAGCTCTGTGTTTTGGTATCCAGACGCAGACTTTTCGGGACTGATGCAACTCAGAAGGGACGCGGGCCTGAGCCTCGCGTCCTGTATCTACTGGACAGTTGGTTTTTCTAGCTTCTTTCATCTGTTATCGACGTGCGCAATGCCTTTATCGATGTTCAGCATTCCGGTTATGCTTCACGGGTTGTTGGGAACCCCCAGTAACCTGAAGTTGAGAAATGCTGAGAGGAGGGGCGTGGCAAGATTAGCCTTCAACGACGTTGGCCTCCCGGGTCTCGTGGGAGACGTTGATGTGGGCCACGCGGCCGACGCGGCCAAAAACAACGTTGTTTGGGCAGGCCATCTTCGGACAAGTCTCTGAAGAGACTTGAGAGTGGATATCTAAGGAGACCCTGCGATATTGCCACGCCACCCTGGGCTCTTGGAGCCAGAAGAGAGGAACTCTTCGTATTTTGCCTGGCCGAATTTCATGACGAGTGGCTCAATCGTTCTTCCCATGAAACTGAAGTCATCTTGTGCCACAACTTGCTCATCGATAGAGAAAGTAGTCCCCGGTGGACTAGCTATCTCTTGTACGGGGAGGGAATTTGAAAATAGGTGTTATAAAATGTCCTTGAATCAATGAAAGATTACAACAATTCTAAAAAACTCCAATTACAAAAGAGAGGCGATTTTCAAGCTCAAATCTCCTCTTTGTTTAATATCAGGTTCTTGGTGTAGCGGTGGAAAGTGATTCTTATTTTCTATTAACTAGGTGAACGTCAAGCTCTTCTGGAACTCTTCTCCTCAAATCACAGATGGAGTAGCACAGTTCCTATCAATGAAATCTTAAGACATTTAGGCAATAGCTTGAACTCAAAAAGTTGGTAGAAGAGTTTAACTTTTTATAAATTTTCCTCAGCTAAAAATTCTGACCCCTTTCAATAGTAAACTTTGCTATTTATAGGAGTTTCAGGGGTAAAACTGTCCCCTAAAAACCCTCCATAATGAGGATTAACTCCCCTCATTATGTGGGCAGTACATGACCCAGTAATGAGGGTAGTTATAACTGAGACGCAGAGCTCCTCTCCAGTTGAAATGCGTGTTTGAGCTCTGCGTTTAACCATTGAGGTAATGTTGGATTCGGGTCTTGAGCTCCGCATTTTAGACGTCACGGTGGAATTGAAATGCGAGCCTCTGACTCTATGTTTCCTCCTTGACGTGGTATTAGATGTGTGCCTCGAGCTTCGCGTTTGAGAGGCGGGCTTCAAGTTTTGACGAGGGCATCAAGCTTTATGCCTGAGCACTGAAGTGGTACTGAGATGCAGGTTTTGAGCTCTGTGTCTTGGCATTGTAGTGGTTTTGAGACGCGGGCTTCAAGCCCTGCGTTTTGCCTTTGCACGAGTGGCTTTGATTAGCCTCGCGTTGATTAGTCTCTAATTTTGCATAATTTTCATCACATTCTCATATTTATTTGATGTAAATTCTGTTAATAAAGCTTTGCTTGCTTAATCCTAGGTCCATGGTGTGCAAATGAAGAAGAAGACCCTAAACCACCATTTAATGGGTGATTAAAGGCCTTTTAACCAAGTAGCCATTGACTTTAGGGAGGCAATTTTGTCAGCCCAGGGTATCAAATCACGAATCCAGGTGATCAAGTGGACAGGAGACAGAAGGGACGGCACGCTGCCCAAACCCTGGAGCGCCCCGCCCTAACATGGCCGCAGAAACGCGGCCAGGGCCGCGTTTTCACGGCCATACGGGCGCGCGCACGCCAGGGCTTTGGCCAGGGGTTGTCCCCCTGGCCCCCTTACCCCTGGTGCCTATAAATACCCCCCAGGGGTCTTCAGTTTGGAGATATCCAGAGCTTTAGCAACTTGTTGTAATCTTGTTTTTAGGATTGTAGTTGTTTTAGTTTCCTTCTTCTTCTAGTTTTAGTTTAGCCATTAGAGTGAAAGAGAGAGAGAGAGAGAGAGAGAGAGAGAGAGAGAGAGAGAGTGTGTAAGAGTTGTATTTGATGGTGACAAGCTAATATAAATAACTATTTCTCTTTCTTCTTTCCATTTACTTGTGCTTTCCATTTGCTTTTACTTCCTTGTTGTAGTATAACTCCTTTTTTCTTTACTTCTTTCTTTTACTTTCTTGTTGTAGTGTAACTCCCTTTCTCTTTACTCCTTTTCCTTTGTAGTTTCTTTTACTACCATGTCTAACTAACTCTTCCATTGCATGGCTAACTAACTACTAACCCACTAATTTCTAACAACTTGATTGATAAACTCAAATGAGTCACTAGTATTAATTAAGCCTTGTGCAAACAAGAGCTATGATATCTTAAGACGAGGGTTCTAACTCTAACTTACACTCAAGTATTCACTTTCTTATATTTCATGCTTAATGGGTTTTTGATGATCTATGGTTTGCATGCTTTACTTATTTTTGTAAGTTAGAGATTTTCCTTTTAACTTTGCCGATACCATTAGTGTACTTGCGTCTTCCCTTATTCTAGCCTTCAATTGGATCTTGATAAGGGAATGTCCAAGTTTTTGCCGTGTTAAGCTAAGTTATAGGAAGAACTTTCACTCGATTTCCACGTGAATAGTTCCTATGCATAAGGGGTATGCTTGCCTATGATCCATCGTGAGGCTACATCTTCAAGAAGTTAGGAATTAGTGGGAGCACTTAGTAGAAAGTTAGCCATGCGTTTTCACCATTAAGAAATCCAACTTTACAAACCAATAAATCATTCTCAAACAATTATTGAAACCAACTTGTTTTCATTTTTCAATTCTTTATTTGAACAAAGAACTTTCTCTTTTCTTGAATAAAGAAGCCGCATCAAGCTTTCATCGCTCTCCCTCCTTGTGGATACGACCTGTATAACCACTTCGCTACTACGGAAGAATCGCAAAAGTAGTAACATCGACCCACACTCTTTCTACTTATTCTTGTGCTTGCTTTTTGCCAATCAAAATTTGGCGCCGTTGCCGGGGAGGGAACGGCTTTATTGTTCAGTACTAAAGATTTTTCTTTGTCTTGTGTGTAGGAGAAGTACCAAGGAGCTTACTATCACGGGAAGCGAAAGTGGTGGCCAACGACGTTGCACGAGGATTCATTTGCTCTCGAAAAATTTATGTAAAAGCGAGTTTCTCCGATTGAAGTACTAACAAACTCGTTTGCAGGGTTGCCGAAAGCCGCTAAAATTACTTTCTAAATTTTTTTTTTAGTTCCATTAAATGCTTCACCTTATACATGTGTAATAAACTCAACAGAAATCCACTTGTTACTTAATTGAAATTTGGATTAGACTTTTACATTTAGGACACGTGTCTATTTCAATTCATTTCAATTTCTGTTGAAGAGTGCTGGAGAAAAGGTACGTGTGCATTCATATAGAATAGGACCAACATTTTGGAGTGATTTATCGCTTTAAGTGTTACCTTGTTGTGAATAAACTGTACACTTGCACAATTGACATTAAGGGCAAAATCTCAAATAAACAAGATAAGGTGGGGATTTCATCACCCTTCCTTAGCCCAAAAACCATCTCCAAGTGCACTCACTCTATCCCAAGCCTTAACTGAAAATTGATAGACGTTGGCCCAAGGGACATCTCAAACTCATTAAGAGATTACCGAGGTTGGAAATTGCAAGAACTATACTCCTACAAAATCGGTGTCTAAGGAAGTGGATTGCGAGGCAAAGCCTCGAAAGCTCCCTGGTTTGGCGTAATTAAGGCCCGTGGCTCACGCCCGGATATCTCCCACCGAGTTTTGCCCTTTCCTGGCCGATTAGCTTGTAGTCGAGTTCCTGCAACAACCTCCCCCGGAGAATCGACCAGTTAGGAGTCGTCTAGGTCCAGGTACCTTAGACTAAGGCTTTGTGGTTGTTTTTCTTTCTTTTGTTTGTTATTTTATTCTTTTCGATTGTTTGTTTGTTTTACGTTGTTTGTGGTATACTGCATGCAAGAGTGGGTAAGAGATCCTGTGTCTTCCAGATTAACTAGAAACACTTCTCTACCCTTGCATCCAGAACCAGTGATGGCATCACTTCAGGACAGGTTTTACCCGATCAGAACTTCATTACCTTCTTGTATAAAACTGCCTGAGGCAAATGGAAATAATTTTGAATTAAAGTCTCAATTCATCAACACTCTCTCAAAGTTTCATGGTTTAGAATCAGAGGACACATACTTCTTTGTTAGGGAGTTTGAAGAAGTGTGCCTCATGATGCGTATACCCCAGCTAGGAGACGACGTTGTTAGGTTTCGTTTCATTCCCTTTTCCCTTAAGGACCTAGCGAAGAAATGGTTGTACAGTTTGGCGGTAGATTCAGTCACGACGTGTGATGATTTCGTTAAGGCCTTCTTAAAGAAATTCTACCCAATCTACAAAACTGCCCTCATTAGAAAGAATATCATGTAGTTCAAATAAGAACCGAGCGAACCATTTTGGAGATACTTTGAGTGATTCAAAGACCTCCTAGCTCAGTGCCCTCATCATGGTGTGGAGAAATGGCGTCAGTGCCAGATTCTCTATGATGATCTAGACTATCAGACAAAAACCCTGTTAGAAACCATGTGTCAGGGAGGGTTCTTGCAAAAGGATGAGAACCAGGGTTGGGACTTATTTGAGGATTTAGCTGAGAAAACCCTGTAATGGGAGCCAGCCTCAGAAAAACCAAGGAATTCATAATCTATAGCTTCAAGAGGAGGGCTCCTATCTCTAGAATCATCCATAGGTGCAGAAGCTAAGATTGCAACCCTAATGAGGAGAATACAGGCTCTAGAAATAAAGAGCCAGCCAATGTCAACTAAATCAACCCACCACCAATTCACAATCCGGTTGTTCATACTGTCAGGCACCAAACCATGTCTTTGAAGAGTGCCCCATTTTTCATACCCAGCAAGTGCCACCAGAACACCTAAACGCGGCCTACTCATGGCCGCCGCATAATCCCTGCTCACAAAATACAATCCAGGTTGGAGGAATCACCCAAATTTCTCCTGGACCCAGAACAATCCTCCTAGGCCTAATTTCTCCAACAATTTTTACCATCCCAGTCCTCCACCAAATTTCCCCAGTCAAGCTCCATCTTCCTCCTCTCAAAGTTCACCAATGGAAAAGAAATTCAGTAAGTTGGAGGAGAGCATGGAAGCTTTTATGAAGTCCCAAATTGTTTTTATGCAAAATCAGGGACAAACGCTGAACAACCATTCACAGGCTATATCGAGATTGGAAATGCAGATAAGCCAATTAGCTAGCTCCCTAAGTAAAAGACCAAAGAGTACTTTACCTAGTCAGCCGTTAATTAACCCAAAAAACTCCAATCAAGCATATGAAATTCAAGATCCGTCGATCAACCAGTGCAATGATGTTCACACACTTCAATCTAGAAAGAAGGTAGACAACCAGGTCTACCAACAGAAAGATTCAGTCCATACTGATCCTACTCCAGCCTCCACCTCTGCTACTTCCTCCCAATCTATTCCTCAAATATCTGACGAGGACAAAGCTACTGAACAAGGTCATAAGCCTGTAGCACTCTTTCCCAATAGGCTTAGGAACAACAACAAGAATATGCACATGGAAAAGATGCTTGAGATGTTTAACCAGGTCAAACTGAATGTGCCTCTTCTTGACGCTATCCAACAAGTCCCAGCTTATGCCAATTCCTTAAGGATATGTGTACGAAGAAGAGAAAAACAAATGTGCCCAAGAAAGTGCTCTTGGCAACCAATATAAGCGAAATTCTGTCTGGTCCCATTCCGGTGAAATACAAGAATCCCAGATGTCCCACAATTTCCTGCACCATAGGACAAACAGAAATCAGCCGAGCACTACTTAACTTGGGAGCAAGTATCAACTTGCTACCTCTCTCAGTATACCAGCAACTTGGGTTGGGCGAGCTGGGTTCAACTCGAGTCACCATTCAGCTAGCTGATCGATCTGTGAAAATCTCGAAGGGGGAAATCACAGATGTCCTTATCCAGGTCGGGGATTTCATCTACCCTGTTGACTTCATTGTGCTTGAGACCCAATCTGTGTCCAGTCTGAGGTCTCAAACTCCAGTCATCTTAGGGCGCCCATTCCTTCCTACAGCCAATGCCATAATCAACTGTAGGAACGGGTCCATGCGACTGACCTTTGGAGACATGACGAAGGAAGTCAATGTCTTCAATCTAGGAAGACAACCCAGGGTTGTCAATGATTAGACGTTTGAGGTCAATTCCATTGAAAATATGAACAGTGAGCATGAGAAAAGCATGGAGATGGACACAGAGACAGAGTTTGATCTGGAGTCTGAGGATTTTAATCTTGACCAGATCGTGGATTCGGCAGTAGACTGGGCGTCAAGCCCAAGTGTACCTCATCATAGGATTGAAAGTCCGGAGATTGCCCCCAATGAAGTAACACCTTCCCTAGAGCTAAAAGCCTTACCTGCACACCTCAAGTACACTACATGGGCGAAAGAGAAACCCTACCAGTCATCATAGCGTCCCACCTGACTGAGCAACAAGATGACGGCTTAATGTCTATTCTGAAGAGACATAGGGAAGCCATTGGATGGACGATGAAGGATATCAAAGGGATAAGTCTAGCCATAGTGTAACATAGAATCCATTTAATCGATGAAGCAGCCCCCAGGAGGGACCCACAACGCAGGCTTAACTCACTCATGCAAGAGGCAGTTAAAGTGGAAATTTTGAAACTACTAGACAATGTGATCATTTATCCCATTTCTGATAGCCAATGGGTTTTCCCTGTTCATGTAGTCCTGAAGAAAGCTGGCTTTACGGTGGTTGAAAATGAGCACAAAGAGTTGGTACAAACAAGACTCCCTACCAAGGTTCGTGTTTGTATCGACTATAGAAAGTTGAATGCAGCCACTCGTAAAGATCACTTCCCGCTACCCTTCATCGACCAAATGCTTGAACGCCTGGCTGGACACGAGTACTATTGCTTCCTAGATGGGTACTCGGGATACGATCAAATCCCTATTACTGCAGAAGACCAGGAAAAGACCACGTTCACGTGCCCGTTGGGACCTTTGCTTACCGACGCATGCCTTTTGGATTGTGCAATGCTCCCGCAACATTCCAACGGTGCATGCTTAGTCTTTTCTCTGACATGGTCGAAAGTTTCCTTGAGATTTTTATGGATGACTTCTCCATCTACGGAGATTCATTTGATCAGTGTCTTCATCATCTAGAGTTAGTTCTGCAGAGATGCAAGGAGAAGATCTAACTCTAAACTGGGAGAAATGTCACTTCATGGTGGGACAGGGGATTGTCTTAGGCCATGAGATTTCTAGGAGAGGCATTGAAGTGGACAAGGCTAAAGTAGAAGTGATTGCTAAGCTTCCTTCACCCAAATTCATCAAGGATATTAGATCCTTTCTAGGACATGCTGGGTTCTACTGACGGTTCATTAAGGATTTTAGCAAAATTGCTAAGCCCTTAACCAACCTGCTCGCTAAGGACATACCCTTTGATTTTAATGTTGAATGTTTCAAGTTATGGGGAAAGCTTAAGCAAGAACTTATTTCTGCGCCTATTATTTCTGCTCCTAATTGGGCCCAACTGTTTGAAATCATGTGCGATGCCTCTGATTTTGCTAATGGCGCTGTTCTACGACAGCGCATCGACAATAGGCAGCACGTGATTTATTAGTCGAGTAGGACCTTGAATGACGCCCAACAGAATTATACAACGACTGAGAAGGAATTCTTGGCCGCTGTCTTTGCGTTAGAAAAGTTTCGGCCTGTTGACTGATTTTTCCTGCACACAAAAATTAGAATATTAGATTAAGAATAGATCGTGCGAGGAATCAGTTCTAATCCGCGGTAGCAGGGCTATGCGGGTCGTGATCCTCAAGGAGGGACTGCGATAGAAGCGTTAAGCAAGTTTCTCTAAAAATTTATCTTTTTTAGTTAATTTGTTAGTCACGATGGTATTTACAAAGAAAAGTGGTATTTACAATGAGTTGTGGGAAAGAATATTGGAGAGGTGTGGATTTGATCTACAAAAAAGAAAAGAAAAGAAAGAATAGAAAACTAACCTTGGTTGGAGAAAATATGCGAAACCTAACACTTTCTACCTTATTTCGGAGGCGTTGAACGTATAAACCTTGGGATCGAACTCAGTCCGTTGTCGCATTAGGTCATCAAGCCTTGGGCAAGCATGAGTTGATACGCCTCGAGGAGGAGAACATCGCCATGGAATATCGTTGGAACCTACTAATCTTCGGTATACTTGTGGTTCGGTAAACGCTCGCGTGCTCGTCAAAGATCAACAAAAAGAACACCAGTAGAAAAGAAAGAGAAAACAAAGAAAAGCAACGACATAAGAACAAAATAAAAATTACCTTTTTATTGATTACAATGGAAGAGAAGAGAATCATCTGTCGGTGTCACCCTCAACAAAGCCATCTCCTCACTTACATAAAAATTACAAAAAGAAAAGAAAACCTAGAAGAAACCCTAAAAATCTGAACTTTGGCCCTTTGCTGGACGCTGGACGCTCTGTACGTTGCACTGCAGGTGATATTTATAGGTGCAGAAGGCTACAGAGTCCTGGATGAACTTGCCCACGAAATCTGGTACTCTGAATCATCCACTTTGCCGCGGAAACGCCGCGGAAACGCGGCACTTTAGTGGCTTCTGGCCGCGCGCGCTTTGGCGCGTGGCCTCTCCTGGTCCGTCCATCTGGGATTTTCCTTCTGGAAATTGAATCCTGGCTCTTAATCTTTGGATTTGGATATAACTTGGGAATCAAGTTACCTAGATCCCAAATCTTTTCCACGAATTTTCCTTCTCTTCTTTTAGCTTTTATCCTATCCTGCAAGTGTTTAGGGTTGAATAGAAGTCTATCCTTCCCTCTTCTTTGTATTTGCAACTTTGGCCCTTGTGTATTTGCAATTTTGACAATTGATATTTGCACTTTGACTCTTGGGCTTCACATATGGGGTTGGATCTGGGCTTTTGGGCTCTTTAAGCTTTATTTATTGTTAAAATAATAATTCAAGGCCTGCACACAATAATTACAAATTATTAATAAATGTGCAGAATTAAATGAATAAATATGAAAATGTGATGGTAAATATGATGATAAAAATGCACTTTTGACTACCAATCACACCCCCACACTTATCTTTTTGCTCATCCTCGAGTAAAAACAAAGAAAAAGAAAAAGAAATGAAAAGTTAATCTAACCTAACTCACTTTCGTAGGAATCACGATTGCACTTAGCACGTGCAACAAGCCGTTAAACCTCTAGGTTACCCTAGAGGACGAGTGTTGTCTCGTGAGGGTTTTCAGCGGATTACACCCACAAAATCCATAAAAAGGAAAATATTTGAATTATATTTGAAGAGACTAAGTAGTCTATAAGTTTTAGGATCTCATTTTTATTCATTCCTCAAACCTAGTCTTAATAAAGTCAATTGTTGTCCATTTTAGGTAAGAATTAAAATTGAATTTCTAATATAGTCTTTTTCGTTACCAAAAATCATATGCATCCTTATGTTTTTACTAGGAACTCCTTAACTTGGACTCTCATGCCTCTTTATTATTTTTATAACATCATCTAATTTTCTTTCGTGTAAGTATCAAGGCTTCTTGAGGCCCTCATACCTAACTAATTGACTATTAGATGTGTTAATATATATATATATATATATATATATATTTTTTTTTTTTTTTGGCATGTATAACTCATCTAATTTTCTTTCGTATAAGTATCAAGGCTTCTTGAGGCCCTCATACCTAACTAATTGATTATTAGATGTGTTAATACATATATTATATTTCTTAGTCTTCTTAGGCTTTCTAATCCACTCATGTAACGAACTTAAAGTCGATGGCTCCCAAACCGGTTGGCTTTAGGGCACCAGGTGAGAAAACACCCCGCGGACTCAAATTCGAGTGAACTAGGCCCCAAAACTAAGGACTTTATTTTATTTACTCACCTTTAGGCATGAATACTTATGTTTCTTGAGGCACATGTATCAGCTTAATTAGTGATTTTTTTTTCTTTTTTTTTTTCTTTCTTTTTTTTTATGAGGCACAAGGTTTTTTTTTTTTATGAGGCACAAGGTCTTTGTCTTAGAATCCTAGATATGCATTTGGTATGCACATTTCATTAAGGTAAAAATCAAGACTAATTATTTATTCAATTTCTCCTCCTATACCTAAAATTTAAACAATTTATTTATTTGAACAAGTTTTTAGAAATCCTAATCATGATTTTCCTAATTCTTAAAACTAACTTAGATTTCTTTCAAAAATAAGTCAAAGTATTATCCTTTTTATAACATTTTTTTTTATATTTTTTTATTAGCAATTTTTTTTTTTTTTGTTAGTTTTTACCTATGTTAGTATGTTAGTAAAACCCACCCCCACACTTATCTCATGCATTGTCCTCAATGTATGAATGAATGCATATATGCATGAAACAGAACAAGGGAAGGCGGAAGTTACCTTAAGGTGGTGGTTCCGGAGGTGGTCTAATTGGTCCACGAAATGTGGCCCAAACAAGATAATGTGGTAGTTCACGGGACCTACCTTTATTTACCTCTTTTTTATTTACATATTTACAGTCCCCAGAATGAATAGGATCATGGAAGATCCTCTCGTGAAACTTACTCCCTTTACATGACCAGTCCTGGAAAATCATCACAGAGTCATGGTCTATACCTATGTCCAACAAAAGAATGTGACTTGGTAGAATGGTTGACTTGGACTCAAGAATGATAGGTTCATGATCTAATACCGACTCAGGAAAGAAACTCAAATCAAGTAAAGGTTCAGGAATCGGGCTAGGATCAAGAAGTGGGTCCAAGTCAAGAAATTGAAACTCAAGTCTACAATCATTTTCCCACAATGGAATGTGACTCAATGTTGGTGAATCAAGTTCAGGAATGATAGGTGTGGGAATCAAAACTGACTCTAAAATATTACCTAAGTCGGGTAACAAAACAGGAGTCAATAATGATTCGGGAAATGAACTTGATCATAGATTTGGGAATCTAGGTCACATATCTCATTAGTTTCAATCTCATAAAAATGGAACTTGCCAATTTTTCCATGGGACTTTCAAAATTGCACAATTGGTCAAGTTCAATATGATCATCAAAAATGGGTGATTCAATTTCATGATCTATGGGTATGGGAATAAATGTTGGCTCAGAAAATTGGTCCAAATTAGGTAAGGATACTGGAGTCAACATAGATTCGAAGATGGAACTGAATCGCAAAGTTGGGGATCGGGTTCACATTCATAATCTAATTCAATCTCATTGAAATTAAAACTAGCCATTTGTCCAAGGTTGGGATTGGTCCAGTTCATATTGATGTGATGAAATTGAATTTTGATCAAGGTCTTCTAGATAGAATGATTCTTGGTTCCTATCAACTTGGTTGGTAAGTTCAAGAATGTTGGAAAGTCTAGAATTTGATCATTCATTGTATCTTGCAACCGATCCACTTTTTCTTCTAACCCATCGAATAGATCAATGGTGGACTGAAACCTTGGTGATGTGGGAAAAGATGTATATGAAGATACTGGTTGAACAGGTGGTTGACCATATGGCTCAGGGGTATTGAATCCCCATTGACTCTGTGAAGAGTAGTGATGATTATTCCAATCTTGTTCATAGTATTGGGACTGGGGCATGTAATGATTCGGATAAGACCAATCTGGCACACTAGGTTGGTCAAAGTTATGATATGCCGGTTGGTAATATCCGAATAAGAGGTTGGTGTGTAATATGGATCCTCATTAAAATTGAAAAAATTGTTGTTATAGGCCATATCACACAATCACAAACAAAAGAAAAAAAAACAAACAAAAAAGAAAAATTTCTAACCTAAGTTAGGGTAGACCTAGACCTAGACGACTCCTAACTGGTTAGACTGTCCACTGGAGGTAGGGTGTAAACTTTGACCACAAGTTAATCAGCCAGGTCGGGGCAAGAGTGGTGGGAGGTTTTCCGTCAAAGACGTTCCTTAATTAAATAACCACCACACTTCGGGCTTTCGGCCCTCAATCCCCTTCCTAGACACTGATTTGGCAGGAGTCAACTTCCAACACCGTTCCCCCTTAGGATAATCTCCTAATTGAGTCCGAGATGTCCCTAGGGCCAACGTCTACTAATTTTTAAGTTAGGCTTGGGTTAGTGAGTGCTCGGGATATGATTTTTGGGCTAAGGAAGGGTGATAAAATCCCCACCTTATCTTGTTAATGGGTTATGCCCTTAAGATGAATTAGTGCAAGTGTACAAGATAAATAGATAAGAATCACTCAAAGCAGAAAATCAACCAAGAGATGAATCCTATTCTACATGCAATGCGTACGTACCTTGCTTCTCCAGCACTCTTCAACAGTAAAAAAAATTGAAAAGACACGTGCCTAATATGCAAACGTCTAATCACTTTTTATTTTTAACAACCAATGATTTACTGTTGAATTATTAGCAATTTACAGGTATATCACAGAACAAAACAGAATAGAGCAGTAAGCAGTAATCTCAAATTTCAGCAATCTGCAAAAACTGAATTAGTAGTTCACTGCACTTGCCGCGGATCCGCGGCTCTGGCCGCGTTTCCGTGGCAAAGTTGCAGGCCCTCGTGCTCTGCCTTCGAGGGCAGAGGCACTGGGTTGCTGTATGTCCTTGCTGCTACTCTGTTTCTGTTTCCTGTTCTCCAAACCTGCAAACAGAAAAGAATAAAAGAATTAGTTAATAAAAAATATTTTTTTATTAGAGAATAACTTACCGTCCCTCCCCGGCAACGGCGCCAATTTGTTGACTGATTTTTCCTGCACACAAAAATTAGAATATTAGATTAAGAATAGATCGTGCGAGGAATCAGTTCTAATCCGCGGTAGCAGGGCTATGCAGGTCGTGATCCTCAAGGAGGGACTGCGATAGAAGCGTTAAGCAAGTTTCTCTAAAAATTTATCTTTTTTAGTTAATTTGTTAGTCACGATGGTATTTACAAAGAAAAGTGGTATTTACAATGAGTTGTGGGAAAGAATATTGGAGAGGTGTGGATTTGATCTACAAAAAAGAAAAGAAAAGAAAAGAATAGAAAACTAACCTTGGTTGGAGAAAATATGCGAAACCTAACACTTTCTACCTTATTTCGGAGGCGTTGAACGTATAAACCTTGGGATCGAACTCAGTCCGTTGTCGCATTAGGTCATCAAGCCTTGGGCAAGCATGAGTTGATACGCCTCGAGGAGGAGAACATCGCCATGGAATATCGTTGGAACCTACTAATCTTCGGTATACTTGTGGTTCGGTAAACGCTCGCGTGCTCGTCAAAGATCAACAAAAAGAAACACAGTAGAAAAGAAAGAGAAAACAAAGAAAAGCAACGACATAAGAACAAAATAAAAATTACCTTTTTATTGATTACAATGGAAGAGAAGAGAATCATCTGTCGGTGTCACCCTCAACAAAGCCATCTCCCTCACTTACATAAAAATTACAAAAAGAAAAGAAAACCTAGAAGAAACCCTAAAAATCTGAACTTTGGCCCTTTGCTGGACGCTGGACGCTCTGTACGTTGCACTGCAGGTGATATTTATAGGTGCAGAAGGCTACAGAGTCCTGGATGAACTTGCCCACGAAATCTGGTACTCTGAATCATCCACTTTGCCGCGGAAACGCCGCGGAAACGCGGCACTTTAGTGGCTTCTGGCCGCGCACTTTGGCGCGTGGCCTCTCCTGGTCCGTCCATCTGGGATTTTCCTTCTGGAAATTGAATCCTGGCTCTTAATCTTTGGATTTGGATATAACTTGGGAATCAAGTTACCTAGATCCCAAATCTTTTCACGAATTTTCCTTCTCTTCTTTTAGCTTTTATCCTATCCTGCAAGTGTTTAGGGTTGAATAGAAGTCTATCCTTCCCTTTTCTTTGTATTTGCAACTTTGGCCCTTGTGTATTTGCAATTTTGACAATTGATATTTGCACTTTGACTCTTGGGCTTCACATATGGGCTTGGATCTGGGCTTTTGGGCTCTTTAAGCTTTATTTATTGTTAAAATAATAATTCGAGGCCTGCACACAATAAATTACAAATTATTAATAAATGTGCAGAATTAAATGAATAAATATGAAAATGTGATGGTAAATATGATGATAAAAATGCACTTTTGACTACCAATCACGGCCCTACTTGTTAGGCTGAAAGATGGTGATTTTTACGGATCACTCGGCACTGAAATACCTCATGACCAAGAAGGAAGCAAAAGCCCAATTGATATTGTGGATCCTTTTGCTTCAAGAATTTGACCTGAAAATTTGGGATAAATGAGGTATAGAAAATGTGGTCGCTGATCATCTATCACGAGTTCCTAACGCACCCATCATACATGCTCCGATCAACGAGGATTTTCCAGACGAGCAAATCCTGACCAATTTTAAGGAACCCTGGTATGCGGACATAGTCAATTACCTGGCCACTAGACAATTACCCGCTGACTGGACAAAGCAAGACCAGTGTCGTTTCTTTGCCCAAGTACGGTACTTCTTCTGGGAAGAGTCGTTTCTTTTTAAGTATTGTCCCGACCAAATTATTCGATGATGCATACCAGAGGAAGAACAGAGGAATGTGCTAAGCTTTTGCCATGAACTTGCATGCGGAGGACACTTCGGTCCTTGCAAGACTGCAGAGAAGGTTCTACAAAGTGGGTTTTACTGGCCTACTTTGTTCAAAGACTCATACCATTTTTGCAAGTCATGCGCAAATTGTCAGAAGATTAGGAAAATTTCAAGAAGAGACATGATGCCCCTAAACCCGATCCTGAAAGTTGAAATTTTTGATGTTTGGGGTATCGACTTCATGGGACCATTGCCTAATTCCTTCGGCAACCAGTTCATTTTGGTTGCTGTCAATTACGTCTCTAAATGGGTAGAAGCTGTGCCAACAAAGACCAATGACAACAAAGTGGTTGTCAAATTTCTCAAAGAGAACATCTTCTCTCGATTTGGCACCCCTAGAGCGATAATTAGTGATAATGGATCGCATTTCTGCAATAGAGTTTTTGGAGCTCTGATGCGAAAATATTCAATCAGTCACAAGTTATCCACTCCGTATCATCCCCAGACAAATGGGTAGGTAGAAGTCACCAATCGACAACTCAAACTCATTCTGGAAAAGACTGTCGGACAAAACCGAAGGATTGGTCGGTCAAACTCAACGATGCATTGTGGGTTTACCGCACAGCTTTTAAGACAGTTCTGGGGATGTCTCCTTACAGAATCATATTCGAAAAAGCCTGTCATCTGTCAGCAGAGTTAAAACATTGTGCCCTTTGGCCCATTAAGCAGCTCAGTTTTCATCTGAGTAAGTCCGGTGAGCTAAGGAGACTGCAGATCTCAGAATTAAAGGAGATACGGAATGGAGCATATGAGAATGCTCGGATTACCAAAAGCAGGACTAAACTTTTTCACGATCAAATCGTAAACCAGAAAAACTTTGCCCCGGGAGACAAGGTTCTGCTATATAACTCTAGGCTTCATATTTTCGCGGGGAAGTTGAAGACTCGTTGGTCTGGACCGATCATTGTGCGCACCATTTTCCCACACGGTGTTGTGCTTATTGTAGACCCTAAGAACAACACAGAATTCAAAGTGAACGGGCAAAGACTGAAGCCCTTCTTGACCACTGAGCTTATGACTCCGGATGATAGTGTGCTGACTCTTTTTGCCCCGTCATACACGTAACCACAACAACTAAAAAAACAAACATTTTCTTATTGTTTATATGCTTACCCCTTCTATATTTTTTTGACATTTCTTTAGCCTATTCGCACTTGGTCGGCTCGAGTCAACGAAGACGGTGACATCATTTCTTCACCCTCTTTATTGCATCTGCATTTACATACACATTCATTGAGGACAATGCATTAGATAGGTGTGGGGAGGTGCTAACACTTTTTCATTTGCTTTTTACACACAAAAAAAAAATCTCCAGATCGAAAAGAAATTTCATACTCTTTATAAAAATACCAAAAAGTTGTAGGAATTAAGGGAACCTTATTAATGTATCTTTATTTTTGCCTAAATAAATAAGAAAGATTGATTTGACTAAAAGTTGGGAGGGATAAGGAAAATAACTCATACATTTTATTTAGCCTTAGTAGAATATGCATAAACTACACACACATGCTTGGGATTTAGAGACATAACTCTAAAAAAAAAAAAAGGCTGGATGATTGTGCCTCAAGAAGCATGATTACTCACGCCAAAAAATAATAATTCAATATATAATATATAAGTAAATCATGATTTCGTGGCCTACTCTACATGCATATTTGACCTGAGAGGCATTTTTTTCACCTGGTGCCCTAAAACCATCTGATTTGAGAGTCACCGGTTCGATATGTGTTACATGAGTAAAGTAGAAAGCCTAATGAAACCAAGAATAATAAATAAATATTAATAAATTTAAATGATATTCAAAGTTGAGTTAAAAAATCCCAAGCACATCACACTTACACATTATGCATATCTATCTAAAGCAAAATAACAGAATGAGTTAGAAGTATAAGATCCTTTCAATTTAAAGAAAAAACCATAATTTCTTCTTTTATGAAGACTAAAGTATAGGAGGACTTATGAGGGTTGAACCTAATTCTTACATCATTCAGTCATTTTTACTTAGATGATTGAAAATTCTTTTTCTTCAAAGAGGTTTGCTAACACTTAAATGTTCTTTCACTTACTGGATTTTGTGGGTGCAATCCACTGAAAATCCTCAGAAGACAACACTCCTCCCCTAAGGGAAACTTAGAGGTTTAAAGGCTTGTTGCACATGCTCAGTGCAATCGCGTCACCTGCGAAAGTAGTGTAATAATTTTCTTATTTTTCTTTTGCTCGGGAGGAGCAAAAGATAAGTGTGGGGGTGTGATTAGTCTCTAATTTTGCATAATTTTCATCACATTCTCATATTTATTTGATGTAAAATTCTGCTAATAAAGCTTTGCTTGCTTAATCCTAGGTCCATGGTGTGCAAATGAAGAAGAAGACCCTAAATCACCATTTAGTGGGTGATTAAAGGCCTACCAAGTAGCCATTGACTTTAGGAAGGCAATTTTGTCAGCCCAGGGCATCAAATCACGAATCCAGGAGATCAAGTGGACATGAGACAGAAGGGACGGCACGCTGCCCAAACCCTAACGCGCGCGCGCCCGGGCTTTGGGCCAAGGGTTGTTCCCCTGGCCCCCTTACCCCTGGTGCCTATAAATACCCCCCAGGGGTCTTCAGTTTGGAGATATCCAGAGCTTTAGCAAGTTGTTGTAATCTTGTTTTTAGGATTGTAGTTATTTTAGTTTCCTTCTTCTTCTAGTTTTAGTTTAGCCATTATAGTGAAAAGAGAGTGTGTGTAAGAGTAGTATTTGAAGGTAACAAGCTAATACAAATAACTATTTCTCTTTCTTCTTTCTATTTACTTGTGTTTTCCATTTGCTTTTACTTCCTTGTTTGTAACGCCCCGATCCTGCGGGTACGGAGACGTTACGGTAACGTATATACGCAGGTCCGAAATACCCTCACGTATATATGCTAAGCATCAGTACAGGCAAGAATCAGAGTACGGAGCAAATGGTGCATTATACATTCCAACACATGAGTACAATTACAAAGTTATCACCAGAGGTGACAAATATTACAATAATATTACATCACCAACATGGCGCAAATGCGAGAACACAAAGGATGTACAAGTATGAACAGTACAAAAGGCACTCACGAGTTTACAAAAGGAAAACTCGAGAGGCACACAGGGGGCCTGGAAGGATAGAGCTTCAGATGGTCTGCTGAAGATCTATGCTACCGCTGCGCCACTCTGATCAACAACTGGGGGAATTCACACGCTCCAAGCTCCATGACCTGGACATGAGAATCCAGGGGAGTCAGATAGAACTCCCCAGGCGAGTGGTGATACAAAAGCCAGATGGCGTGCTGAGATAAGTACAAGTGTATCGATAAAACCGAATCATAATCATGCATTGAAAACCGTGTCGTGAGCATAAGCATGTATAATCAGGTAGATATATAACAAGTGATATCAAGCAGGAACTACTCATTGGAATGATAGATAGGAGCAGTAGACTGATGGAATGGAACATGGGTAATAAAATAGGATATGAGTAGCTAATATGATAATAATCATAAACTGGAAATCTGATGTAAAACCCGATGGAAGCAAACTCGGCAAAGCATACAACGGATCCATGGCTGGCATCTTTTATTATTATTATTATTACTCGTCTTACCCTGATGTCTAGATATGTGAACTAGCATCCCAGCACACATATATCCACATCTGAGTAAAGCAAGATTGTTATTGGAAACCAACGGGGGTATCAACGAACAATGTTTATAGTGGGTCCCGTGCATACCCGGGACCACGGCCCAGGATGTTCCGTTGCTTGGTGATGGAACCTACCGCAAGGCGATTTCAGGAGGGTCTTATGGATGCCCTTATCAAGATGGTACCAGGAAGGAGGAGCCAGCTCTCCCCTCGGTCCCCTGGAGGCCCACATGTCAGACCGGAAGTTTTAGTTACACAACATGCCTAATACCACTGTAAACACGAACATATATTGATAGCCGCAAGTTTCCCCCGACCCGATGTAAGTTGTCTCATTTTACGGTTTATTAGATGATTATCAGATTCCGGGAATGAGCAGGAACAAGTCAAGAATATAAGGAATACATGTGTATCAGGAGTACGATTCGTACTATATCAGGAGTACTGTTCGTACTATATCAGGAGTACTGTTCGTACTATAATTAGCAAGTTGAAATCAAGATATCAGGTCATCATTCCCGTTATCGTGATAATCATGAGAGTCAAGTATATCATGCCGGGTGTCAAGTGATAGCATGACAGGAGGATGATATTTGGTAGGTGACCAATCATGTCAAGAGATGATATTAGTCCGGATGGCAAGTCATGTCATAACAAGGGGCCTTGCCAAGTAGTAGCATGTTTGGTGTCAGGTGATAACACCTCAGTTGTCAGGTGATACAAACAGGTGTTAAATAGTAGCATGTAAATGACAGGTATGAAGTAATGGCATAGCAAGTGTTAACATATCAGGTAAATACGTGGCATGATGATAGAGTAGTAGCTGAGCACAACCAAGCGGAGCTGAGCAAGCTGGAGGCACAGATAGCAAACAGTACTTAACACTGGAGCGTCTGGCAAGGTTACCGGGACAACTCGGCTTAAGGTGCGAGTGAAAAATCTGGCAGCCTCTCGCCTAGACGAATCTAGTGGTAAAGTGCTGAGTGCTGATCATGATAACCAGGCGGAGCTGAAGAACCTGACGGTCCCAATCACCTCTCTTTCAAGATAGTGAGAGACCAGAGGCTGAAGGACGGAGAGACCTGTCGGTCCCAATCACTTCCCTTTCGAGATCGTGAGAGACCAGAGGCTGAAGGGTCCGGAAGTCAAGTACGCTCGGGGTTTAAGCGCACTCTCGGTGGCTACTAGCCATCCCAGGAGTGGGCAGAAACCCAGAGTCCAACGACCACGAAGGGTCGGCCACGCATAGTATAAAGCGGTACAATACATCACATGCATGGTATATGTACAAGAATGAAACTACCCTAAATACAAGAATTCGTCACAGAGCAATACATGTCCAGTCATTGGCACTCGGCCATACACAAATACAGGGACTCAGCCCAATACAAAATACTTGTCAACATGGAATAAAATACATGTCGACCCGACAAAGCGGGGAAACCCAAATGGTGCCGAGAGCGAGGACACTCGCCTAAATCTCTGGAATAGCTGAAAACTCTGAAATCCATGAAACTCGCGTACGCGCCATAAATATAATAAGTGAAGAGGAGAGAGAAAGAGTTAGAGAGAGAAAGAGAGAGGAAAACAAGAGAGAGAAGTATATGGAAGGAGAGAGTGCACAGGGAGACGCGGGTTTTGAGAGTGAGACGCGGGAGTCGCAGACGCGGGAGTCACAGACGCGGGAATCGCGTCGCAAAGGTGCCACAAACGCGGGGTTCGAGACCCGCGTTCAAGTCAGGACACGAGAAGAACACGGACGCGGTCATGGGTTCCGCGTCGCGTTAGCATGAGAAGAACACAGACGCGGGCATTAGCTCCGCGTCGTGCAGACATGAAAGGGACGCAGACGCGGGCATTGACTCCGCGTTGCGTCGGTATAAGAACGTGAAGGTCGCGTTTAAACAGATGCCAAGAACGCGAAGATCCGCGTTAAGGCGTTGCCTGGACGCGGGGGTGAGATCCGCGTCAGCAATATACAGAGAGGAGGAGGGAGAGAGAAAGGGAAAGGTGCTTGCTTTGGTGGTGGTGTTATTTGGTGGAGGAGTTGGATTTTGATGGAGTAATGAAAAAGAAGGTGAAGGAGGTGATGTTTGGAGGTTGAAGTAGTGGAGATGGAGGTGGTGTTGTGATGGTGAAAGTGATGGTGGAAGTGAAGATGGTGGTGGAAAATAGTAGAGGTGATGGTGATGTTAGTTGTTATCGTTGTAATCGTCACCGTAATGATTACCGGAATAATCGCGAACGATTACCGGAAAAATCATCGGAGATATTACCGACGAAGAAGAGCTCGGCCCCAATCCAAAGGAGGTGGCCGACTCTTGATGTGGTGATGGGGTGGTGGTTTTATGGAGGGTTTTGATGGTGGTGGTATTTTTGGAAAAGGTAAAGGAGAAGGTGGAGGCTTTGGTGGAGTTGTTGGAGGTTGTGGTGGTTTACATGGAGATGGAGGAGGAAGAAGATGAAGGTAAGGAGTTGGAGAAGTTGTAGTGGTTGTTGTTGTGGTGGAGATGAAGGAGGAGTTGGTGGTGGTTAAGGTGTTGGTGAAGAGAAAATGAAGTGGAAAGGAGAAGGAAAGGTTTATATAGGATTTGGAATTGTGAAGGAGATGTAAAAAATATTTAGGGAGGGGGTTTTTTGTAAAATGGAGAGGTGAGGTGGCCCTTTGGCCGGCCATGGTGATGGGAGAGGAGTTGGATATTTTGGAGAAGATATTTTTGGAGGAAAGGAGATATTTTTGGAGAAGATATTTTTGGTGGAAGAATGGAGAATTTTGTAGAATTTGGTGGAAGGAAAAGGAAGGAAAGAAAGGAAAAAGGAAAAGAAATTAAAAAAAGGAAGATATTCTCTTGGAAGAAAAAGTGAAAATAATTAGAGTAGCGGATTCCCGGGATTTAGTTGCGGATGCGGAAAACTTTCGGAAAAATACTGAAATCGTCCGAAAATCAAGTATCTCAGAACGACCCGCAAAAATTCTCAAAAATCAAGAATATTATTCTAAGAATCATGGTGAAATTCGTTTCAAGAAATTCTTTATAGTTTTTAAATTAAAAATCCTGGAATCGGCCGCCAATATCAGTCGACACCAAATCTCGCAGAAATCTGATAAATTCTGAAAATTTCCAAAAAATGAATTAAGGTAGTAAATATTATTCTAAGCAAATTTGTGAAAGCGGTTTCTCAAAATTTGACTCCATTTGCAAATTAAAAATCCAGGAATCGGTCAGCGGCACTGGTCGACACCAGTTTTGAAGATTTTTATTTTAATTCAGAAAAATTCCAGAAAATCACAGAAAATCTAAAATTTTGGAAAATGATGTTTAAAACTGAAATCGGTCAAATCTAAATACTAGAAAGACCAAATCGAGCAATTCACTAGGATCGGGTTCTCGGTTCAGACTAGGGCTGACTCTGAGTCCGTGAATCCGGATCCAAGACAAAACGATCATATAAATAATTCATAATACAAAATAAATACAGGAAGCAAATTGAAAAATACGATCAAAAATCTGAATACGCAACTAAGTACGTATTCTGGGAGCGGGATGTTACAATCCATCCACCTTACAGAAAATTGCGTCCTCGCAATTTCGATAAGGGGTAAATTGAACACAAAGGGGACATGGAAGGGAATTATACCAATTAAGATATGAAGCACTATAGGTAGAGCTCTCAAGTTGACTGAACAATGGTCAGACTGTAGACATCCTCTGCACTTCCGGCTGTATAAATCTTCGAACAATGCCGAATATTACTGACTGATAACATAGCTTTGCAATAGAATTCCCGCTGCACTGCATACTTAATGTCGCTCTGAGGATGAGCCAGAATACTGAAGATAAGAAAACCCTGATAGTCCTGAGCATAATAAAGAAGACCGATAGTCAAGAATTCCGAAGACCAGGCATCGATCACTCCGAAGAATATAGCCAATAATAGAGAATAACTGTAGAAGAACCTGAATACCGACTTCTGAAAGATAACCCGATCGTGGATCAATCCTGAGACTACCCGAGCTTCATAGAGTTGGCCAAAGAGATCATATAATCGCTTTATTCAGAACCAGCCACTACCCCTCTAGTATATTCATATCTTAAGTTGGTATAAAGGCTTCGAAAAACAAAATAGGGGAAAGATGGAAGGGATTAGGAATCAAAGGAAGAATGATCAAGAAAGAATAGATAACTCTGCACTTGTAGTTGGAGTGTATAACCAGGACTCATGCATTCCAGTTGCAAATTTCTTTACCATTAATTTGCTATCAGGACGTACTGAGGATGTAGAGCCTAGGCTCTGATACCATCCTGTAACGCCCCGATCCTGCGGGTACGGAGACGTTACTGCAACGTATATACGCAGGTCCGAAATACCCTCACGTATATACGCTGAGCATCAGTACAGGCAAGAATCAGAGTACGGAAGCAAATGGTGCATTATACATTCCAACACATGAGTACAATTACAAAGTTATCACCAGAGGTGACAAATATTACAATAATATTACATCACCAACATGGCGCAAATGCGAGAATACAAAAGATGTACAAGTATGAACAGTACAAAATGTAGGATCTATAATCAAAGCAACACAACACTAGAGGGGGGGTGAATAGTGTTTATAAAAAATTAAACAAACTACTTGCAGGAAATTAAAGTAATCACAAGATTAACACAGAAAATACAAACGCAAACAACGGAGATTTATCCTGGTTCGGTCCTTGTGACCTACATCCAGTCCCCAAGCTAACCGCTTGAGATTTTCCTTTCTTTACTTGTGTACACCCACAACAAATGCCTTGTACACCACTTGACAAACACCCTTTGCCAAATGTGCACAACTTCTCTTCCACCAAGAGAACACGCCTTGTACAACTTTCTTCTACTCCCAAGAAGACGCCTTGTACAAAATCTTCTTTGAAATGAATACAATGATTTCCTATAGCCTTGATACAGAATGTGTAGTGGACAAGGTTCAGTATAGGAAAGTTGAACTTCAGAATCCTTCACTAAGGGAAATGGCTTTTGGTGAAGAACTGAAGTTGGAGATTCAGTTTTCAGGTTTCTGGAAATTTTCTTTTGGAAAACTGATGGAATGAATTGGTAATTGGCCTTAGGAATAACTTCCCTATTTATAGATGTAGACTAGGGTCAGTTAGGGTAGTTATGGAACCAATTCAGACATTTTAAACGTTGGAAAACATTGTCAAATGAATCAGATAAGAGAAACTGTCCAACAGTCAGAAACTGCCTATAGTCGACTAGGATACTGAGTTAGTCGACTAGCCTAGGCAAAACTTCAACTATTAGTCGACTAGGTTTAGAGATTAGTCGACTAGGGATATGTCTGTTGGAAAAATTGGTTTCTGGATAACTGAATATAGTCGACTAGAAATGTCTGTTGGTCGACTATAAACTTTGTTAGTCGACTTAGGAATTTGGTGTAGTCGACTAAGTTTTGATTCAGAAAGAAACAGAGAGTTGGATAATTTTGTATCTAATATTAGTCGACTTGAAAACTGGGTTAGTCGACTAGAGTATCTGTTAGTCGACTAGGTAGGAAAGTCAAGTCGACTAATTTGCATTTCAGAGTCCAAACAGAGAGTTAGGATTTTGGTTTTGGAATGGACTAGTCGACTAGAGGTTTTTGGCAAGTCGACTAAGTTGGGTTAGTCGACTATATCAATAGGGCAAGTCGACTAGGAAGGATTTTTGTGTAAGTTATCAAGGCTTTTCATATTTTTCTAAGTTACACAACAACTTTCCAAAATCACCAAAAATCTTCAATAATCTTCATCTGAGGTAGAGCAATCATCATGAGGTAGAAGTGTTTGTCCATCATCAAAATCTTGCAATTTGAGAGGCTTCAACATCTTGAACTTGTTAGGTTCCAACATTCTCCCCCTTTTTGATGATGACAACATATGTTTATGATGACTCCCCCTGCAACAAAACTCCCCTGCAGTAACTAGGTTATAAAAAATATATTGCCCTTGCAGAAAATGTTAAGTTGCACCTGCATGGTCATATGTTAGTATCCATAACATATATATGTCAAATAACTTTGATTTTGTCACAAAGTTGCACAAAACATAACATGCAAAATTTTCAGATTGGAATTTTTGGAATTTTCAGAACATAACCAGTTAGCCAACAAGCTAACAGAACATTAACAGAACATATAGAAACATATAACATGGATACACAGATATCATGGATACACAGAGCACATAACACAGATAATCAAATACACATATCACATAACACAACACAATTCTCCCCCTTTGTCATTAACAAAAAGAGAAATACATAGTCTTTAAACAAGAAAACAGAAATACATAAGAGTTTTCAAAAGCAAAAACATAAATAAACGCCAATGCCAAAGTCTTCAATGCTCGGATCCGGGAGGAGGAGGTGGCGGGAAATGGATCTTAAGAAGACTCAGAATCGCCGCTTGAGTAGATTCGAAGGAATCCATCCGAGTCATCAACAAAGATTGATTCTCAAGAATTTGAGACTGAGAATCGTGCAAAGCTTGTTGTTGAGTTTGAATAGAGGCAATTTGAGCAGACATGGAATTGTAGAATGCATCAGCATATGGAGGTGGTTGAGTTGGAGGTGGATAGTGAAAGGAGGTTGTGAAGAGGAAGATGGACCTTGAGGAGGACTATGTGGAGGTGAAGAGGGATGTTGTGGAGGAGGATCAGACAGTTTCATGCGGTGTATGGCGGCACTATCAAACAATTCAAAGATTTTAACAACACTAGATTCGGAAGCTAGATCAACATGATATTTCCGAAAGATAGGAGTCAAAAAAGCGCCAAAAGGAAGGAAGGAAGAATGATACTTGACCATAGTATCAAAGATGACCTTAGCCCAATTAACCTCAAGTCCAGCCATAATAGCATAGACATAAGAGGATAATTCCCTAGAGTAGTAATTGTAACTACCAGTTTTGGACAGATATTATATGAGAGGATTCTACCAATAAGACGGGGAATAGGTTTGAGTTTATTATTGGTCATTGGCAATCTTTGGCCAGGTAGAAAGATTTGACTTAAGACATCCTCATCATCCATAACAATTTCATCAAGTGTGAGGCCGGTAAAAGGAATTGATAGGATACGACCAATAGATTTTATGGAAAGCTTTATGTGGACACCTTTAACATAGGAGTAAAGATGGATAGCATCCTCATTATCTTCATATGATAAGTTGGTGTAGAACAGATAAATGAGGAAGGGATAATATGCTTGTTTAAATTCAGTGGAAAACATATTATACAATCCACAAGTTCTCAAAAATGACATGATATCATATTGATAAAAATCATCATACTTGATAAATCTCCCTGGAATGATGTCTAAAGTTGACAGTCTAAGGTAATCAGCCTCTAGTTCAGGATTTTTTCAGGAATTTCCTAAAATCAACAGTGGAAGATGATGAACCTGGAGTAAATTTAGTTTTCTTTGATTTGGACATGATGAAAACTAAATTGAATCAAGTAGACAGTAGATACGTATGGGAATTACTGAGAGATGAAAGATTATACCCAGAGATCAAGAACTGTGGAGGAATTGGAAGGAAATCTCTGGTGAAGACTGCTGCAGAATTCCTGTGCCCTAGCTGCTTCTGGTCGACTGAAGCCTCGGCTGGAAGAAAGAAATGAGGAAACCTAGGGTTTGTTAAGGTAAAGAGATGATTCAAGGTGAGGATGAATCCTGGAAAGAAGTGAGTGGTCAGGATTAAAGAGTGAGTAAACGGATCCTTAACTTAAAGAAATCGGGTCGGGTTTGAAGTTGAAATCCGAAAACAGAAAACAAAAAGTCACAGTTTTAGTCGACTTACAGGACAAGATTAGTCGACTAATAATAGGACTAGTCGACTGTAAATTTACTATAGTCGACTAACTTTTGACAAATCAGAAAGGTAAGTTTCTGTTTCTCACAGGAGTCGACTAGGTAAAATTTCAAGTCGACTAAGGCTTCTATAAGTCGACTAATAAAAGTTGTAAGTCGACTAACTTTTGTAAAAAACTGCCTTTGAAAAAATCTAAAAAAAATGTTTAAAAATCTGAAAAATTACAAATACCCAAATCTCTTCTAAACTTTATAAAGGTATCTTCTTTCAGTGGTTTTGTTAATATATCAGCAACTTGATTATCAGTTGAAATAAAATTTAAAGAAATGTCACCTTTTAAAGCATGATCACGTAAAAAATGATGTCTAATATCAATATGTTTGGTACGTGAATGATGAACTGGATTTTTAGATAAGTTAATAGCACTAGTATTATCACACATAATAGGTGAGTTTGTGATAGTCATGCCATAATCAAGTAAGGTTTGTTTCATCCATATAATTTGTGCACATGCAACACTAGCAACAATATATTCTGCCTCGGTTTTTGATAAGGATACAGAATTTTGCTTTTTACTGAACCAAGATACTAGTGAATGTCCCAAAAAGTGACAAGTACCACTAGTACTCTTCCGGTCAGATTTACAACCAGCAAAATCAGCATCACTATAAGATAATAAATCAAATGTGCATGACTTTGGATAAAATAAACCATAGTTGATTGTGTTATTTAAATATCTAAAGATCCTTTTCACTGCTTTAATATGTGATTCCTTAGGATTTGACTGATATCTAGCACATAAGCATACGCTAAACATAATATCAGGTCTACTTGAAGTAATATAAAGTAGAGAGCCAATCATACCTCGATAGAGTTTCTGATCGACATTCTTACCATTTTCATCTTTGTCCAAAAAGGTAGTTGTACTCATGGGAGTATTCTTGTGACCAGAATTTTCCATGCCAAATCGCTTTAGAAGTTCCTTAGCGTATTTGCATTGGGAAATGAAGATTCCATCCTTCATTTGCTTGATTTGTAGACCGAGGAAGTAAGTGAGTTCGCCCATGTGGCTCATCTCAAATTCACTCTGCATGGTCTTAGAAAATTCTTGACAAAGATTATCGTTAGTAGAACCAAATAAAATGTCATCAACATAAATCTGAATAATTAAGATATCTTTATTAACATGTTTAATAAAAAGAGTAGTATCTGCTCTTCCCATTTTAAATCAGAATTTAAAAGAAAACTCTTTAATCTATCATACCAAGCACGGGGTGCTTGCTTTAAACCATATAAAGCTTTTTTAAGTTTGAAAACATGGTTTGGAAATTTTTCATGTTCAAAACCTGGTGGTTGTTTAACATAAACAGTTTCTTTAATAATTCCATTTAAAAGGCACTTTTAACATCCATTTGATATAGTTTGAAATTCATAAAACATGAGAAAGCAAGTAATATACGAATTGATTCAAGTCTTGCGACAGGTGCATAAGTTTCATCAAAATCAATACCTTCTTCTTGATTGTACCCTTGTGCTACTAACCTTGCCTTGTTCTTAATAACTTCACCGGATTCATCGAGTTTGTTCTTAAAGACCCATCTGGTACCGATGACAGGATGATCATTAGGACGTGGTACAAGATCCCAAACATCATTTCTTACAAATGGTTCAACTCTTCTTGCATGGCAATTATCCAAAAATCATCCGCACATGCTTCGTTGATATTCTTCGGTTTCAATGAGTGAAATGAAGGCAATTTGTGTCATGTAGTTCAACTTGGATCTCGTTTGAACGCCTTGATTTATATCTCCAATCACCAATCTCGTGGATGATTCCTTACTTCAACATAGGCTTTCGGTAACTCGGTAGGAATATCTTCATCCTTAGACATGTTAGTATCAACAGAAGATATAACAATATTATCATTAGGAGTATCTATGATATGATCATCATCATGTGGAGAAAGTATTAGAAACAGGTTTAGTCAAGGATTCATCAAATTTAACATGTAATGATTCTTCAATAGTAATGTTTTCTTATTAAAATTCTATATGCTTTACTATGAGTAGAGTATCCAACAAAATACCTTCATTGGATCTAGCATCAAATTTATCTAAAGCATCTTTTGTATTTAAGATAAAGCATTTACATCCAAAAATCTTAAAATAAGAAACTTTTGGTATTCTATTATGAAACAATTCATAAGATGTTTTATTTAAAAATGGTCGAATAAGCACACGATTTAAAACATAACAAGCAGTAGCAATAGCTTCAGCCCAAAAATATTTTGGTAAGTTACTATCCATAAGCATAGTTCTAGCACATTCTTGCAAAGTCCTATTCTTTCTCTCTACAACACCATTTTGAGGAGATGCTCTAGGAATGCAAAATTATGTGTAATACCATACTTATTACAGAAATTTGAAAAAGATTCATTCTCAATTCTCCTCCATGATCACTTCGAATAGTGACTATGTTTAGAGACTTTTGATTTTGAATTCTTTTACAAAAACTTACAAATTCATCAAAAGTGTCATTTTTATTTTTAAGAAAAATTACCCATGAAAAACGAGAGTAATCATCAACAATGACAAAAACATATCTACTCTTGTTTAATGAAGAAACACGAGTAGGACCAAATAAATCCAAATGCAATAATTCTAAAGGTCTTTTTGTAGAAACCAAATCTTTTGATTTAAAAGATGATTTAACTTGTTTTCCTAATTGACAAGAATCACAAAAATAATTCTTTTTAAAAGCAATTTTTGGAAGACCTTTAACTAAATCAAATTTTGAAATCTTAGAAATAGTTTTCATATTTAAATGACCAAATCTTTTATGCCATAAAAATAATCATTATTTGAAGCAAGAAGACATAAATTATCATTTGATGACATGCATGTTATTGATAATTCATAAATGTTGTTGTTTCGAAAACCTTTAAATAAAATATCTTTCATATTAGCATCATAAATAAGACAAACATCTTTTTCAAACACAATTTTATAACCCTTATCACATAATTGACTAATACTTAATAGATTGTGTTTTAAACCACTTACCAAAAGAACATTTTCAATAAGAGATTTTAAAATATTACCAACTATGCCGGTACCAATAACTTTTCCTTTGTTATTGTCTCCAAAGATCACTGTACCTCCCTTTTTGATTTGAACGGAAGACAGTAGTTGCATATGTCCGGTCATGTGTTTGGAACACCCACTATCAAGTATCCACTTTTCTTTATAAGGTACCTCATCTTCTTGGGCCATGAAGCAGATATTGGCGGTTTCCGTTGCTTCTTCTTCGTCAGAGGAAGATGAATCGCTATCATCCCATGTTGCTTGAAAGGCTTTCTTCTTCTTGTTGAACTTGTTGAACTTGTTGGACTTGTTGAAAGTCTTGAAGTGTTCTTTTGATTTCATCAATGGACAATCCTTCTTCATGTGGCCTGGTTTGTTACACTTAAAACAAGTAGGAATATCGTTAGTATCTTTATTCTTATTATACTTACCTTGTTTTAAGAATCTTTTGAACTTTCTTGAAAGCATAGCCATTTCTTCTTCATCTTCATCCGAATTATCCGTATCTGAAGTTGCATGGAAGGCAAGAACTTTCTTCTTGGATTGATGTTGTTGTTCGTCCTTCTTTCTTTCTTCTTCTATTTGCACTTCATATGCCATTAGATTACCGATTAGGTTTTCTAATGTCATAGTGGAGAGATCGTTCGCCTCTTCAATTGCGGTTGTCTTCTTCTCCCATTCCGGTGTGAGTGCTCGAAGAATCTTACGGACTCTTTCAACTTGAGTGTAGTCCTTTCCAAGAGATGCAAGAGTGTTGGTGATGTCGGTGAACCTTGTAACCATTTCGGATATGGTTTCGTTCTCCTTCATCTTGAACAATTCAAATCTGTGGACAAGAACAGATATCTTAGATTCTTTAACTTTATTCGTACCTTCGTGTGTTACCTCAAGTGTATGCCATATTTGATGTGCAGAGGTTGATGTTGACACACGGTTGAACTCTTCTTTGGTTAAGGCACAAAACAGAGCGTTCATCGCCTTGGCATCAAGATTTGCATTCTTCTTTTGATCTTCATTCCAAGCGTCGTAGTTGGTTGTAGGCTTGGTGTACGCTGCTTCTACGATGTTCCAAAGATCGTAGTTGATCGACTGCAAGTAGATCTTCATTCTACACTTCCAATAATTGTAATTGGTTCCGTCAAATAGCGGTGGTCGTTGTGTAGAATGCCCCTCTTTGAATTGGGATGATGTGAACTCCGTTGCCATCCTTGTATAGTTGTTGCCTTGAACCTGTTCTGATACCAAATGTAGGATCTATAATCAAAGCAACACAACACTAGAGGGGGGGTGAATAGTGTTTATAAAAAATTAAACAAACTACTTGCAGGAAATTAAAGTAATCACAAGATTAACACAGAAATACAAACGCAAACAACGGAGATTTATCCTGGTTCGATCCTTGTGACCTACATCCAGTCCCCAAGCCAACCGTTTGAGATTTTCCTTTCTTTACTTGTGTACACCCACAACAAATGCCTTGTACACCACTTGACAAACACCCTTTGCCAAATGTGCACAACTTCTCTTCCACCAAGAGAACACGCCTTGTACAACTTTCTTCTACTCCCAAGAAGACGCCTTGTACAAAATCTTCTTTGAAATGAATACAATGATTTCCTATAGCCTTGATACAGAATGTGTAGTGGACAAGGTTCAGTATAGGAAAGTTGAACTTCAGAATCCTTCACTAAGGGAATGGCTTTTGGTGAAGAACTGAAGTTGGAGATTCAGTTTTTCAGGTTTCTGAAAATTTTCTTTTGGAAAACTGATGGAATGAATTGGTAATTGGCCTTAGGAATAACTTCCCTATTTATAGATGTAGACTAGGGTCAGTTAGGGTAGTTATGGAACCAATTCAGACATTTTAAACGTTGGAAAACGTTGTCAAATGAATCAGATAAGAGAAACTGTCCAACAGTCAGAAACTGCCTATAGTCGACTAGGATACTGAGTTAGTCGACTAGCCTAGGCAAAACTTCAACTATTAGTCGACTAGGTTTAGAGATTAGTCGACTAGGGATATGTCTGTTGGAAAATTGGTTTCTAGATAACTGAATATAGTCGACTAGAAATGTCTGTTGGTCGACTATAAACTTTGTTAGTCGACTTAGGAATTTGGTGTAGTCGACTAAGTTTTGATTCAGAAAGAAACAGAGAGTTGGATAATTTTTGTATCTAATATTAGTCGACTTGAAAACTGGGTTAGTCGACTAGAGTATCTGTAGTCGACTAGGTAGGAAAGTCAAGTCGACTAATTTGCATTTCAGAGTCCAAACAGAGAGTTAGGATTTTGGTTTTGGAATGGACTAGTCGACTAGAGGTTTTTGGCAAGTCGACTAAGTTGGGTTAGTCGACTATATCAATAGGGCAAGTCGACTAGGAAGGATTTTTGTGTAAGTTATCAAGGCTTTTCATATTTTTCTAAGTTACACAACAACTTTCCAAAATCACCAAAAATCTTCAATAATCTTCATCTGAGGTAGAGCAATCATCATGAGGTAGAAGTGTTTGTCCATCATCAAAATCTTGCAATTTGAGAGGCTTCAACATCTTGAACTTGTTAGGTTCCAACACAAAAGGCACTCACGAGTTTACAAAAGGAAAACTCGAGAGGCACACAGGGGGCCTGGAAGGATAGAGCTTCAGATGGTCTGCTGGAGATCCATGCTACCGCTGCGCCACTCTGATCAACAACTGGAGGAATCCACACGCTCCAAGCTCCATGACCTGGACATGAGAATCCAGGGAAGTCAGATAGAACTCCCCAGGCGAGTGGTGATACAAAAGCCAGATGGCGTGCTGAGATAAGTACAAGTGTATCGATAAACCGAATCATAATCATGCATTGAAAACCGTGTCGTGAGCATAAGCATGTATAATCAGGTAGATATATAACAAGTGATATCAAGCAGGATTTACTCATGGAATGATAGATAGGAGCAGTAGACTGATGGAATGGAACATGGGTAATAAAACAGAATATGAGTAGCTAATATGATAATAATCATAAAACCGGAAATCTGATGTAAAACCCGATGGAAGCAAACTCGGCAAAGCATACAACGGATCCATGGCTGGCATCTTTTATTATTATTATTATTACTCGTCTTACCCTGATGTCTAGATATGTGAACTAGCATCCCAGCACACATATATCCACATCTGAGTAAAGCATGATTGTTATTGGAAACCAACGGGGTATCAACGAACAATGTTTACAGTGGGTCCCGTGCATACCGAGACCACGGCCCAGGATGTTCCGTTGCTTGGTGACAGAACCTACCGCAAGGCGATTTCAGGAGGGTCTTATGGATGCCCTTATCAAGATGGTACCAGGAAGGAGGGAGCCAGCTCTCCCCTCGGTCCCCTGGAGGCCCACAGGTCAGACCGGAAGTTTTAGTTGCACAACATGCCTAATACCACAGTAAACACGAACATATATTGATAGCCGCAAGTTTCCCCCGACCCGATGTAAGTTGTCTCATTTTACGGTTTATTAGATGATTATCAGATTCTGGGAATGAGCAGGAACAAGTCAAGAATATCAGGAATACATGTGTATTAGGAGTACGATTCGTACTATATCAGGAGTACTGTTCGTACTATAATGTAGCAAGTTGAAATCATGATATCAGGTCATCATTCCGTTATCGTGATAATCATGAGAGTCAAGTATATCATGCCGGGTGTCAAGTGATAGCATGACAGGAGGATGATATTTGGCAGGTGACCAATCATGTCAAGAGATTGATATTAGTCCGGATGGCAAGTCATGTCATAACAAGGGGCCTTGCCAAGTAGTAGCATGTTTGGTGTCAGGTGATAACACCTCAGTTGTCAGGTGATACAAACAGGTGTTAAATAGTAGCATGTAAATGACAGGTATGAAGTAATGGCATAGCAAGTGTTAACATATCAGGTAAATACGTGGCATGATGATAGAGTAGTAGCTGAGCACAACCAAGCGGAGCTGAGCAAGCTGGAGGCACAGATAGCAAACAGTACTTAACACTGGAGCGTCTGGCAAGGTTACCGGGACAACTCGGCTTAAGGTGCGAGTGGAAAATCCGGCAGCCTCTCGCCTAGACGAATCTAGTGGTAAAGTGCTGAGTGCTGATCATGATAACCAGGCGGAGCTGAAGAACCTGACGGTCCCAATCACCTCTCTTTCAAGATAGTGAGAGACCGGAGGCTGAAGGACAGAGAGACCTGTCGGTCCCAATCACTTCCCTTTCGAGATCGTGAGAGACCGGAGGCTGAAGGGTCCGGAAGTCAAGTACGCTCGGGGTTTAAGCGCACTCTCGGTGGCTACTAGCCATCCAAGGAGTGGGCAGAAACCCAGAGTCCAACGACCACGAAGGGTCGGCCACGCATAGTATAAAGCGGTACAATACATCACAGGCATGGTATATGTACAGAATGAAACTACCGTAAATACAAGCTTTCGTCACAGAGCAATACATGTCCAGTCATTGGCACTCGGCCATACACAATACAGGGACTCAGCCAATACAAAATACATGTCAACATGGAATAAAATACATGTCGACCCGACAAAGCGGGGAAACCCAAATGGTGGCGAGAGCGAGGACACTCGCCTAAATCTCTGGAATAGCTGAAAACTCTGAAATCCATGGAACTCGCGTACGCGCCATAAATATAATAAGTGAAGAGGAGAGAGAAAGAGTTAGAGAGAGAAAGAGAGAGGAAAACTAGAGAGAGAAGTATATGGAGGAGAGAGTGCACAGGGAGACGCGGGTTTTGAGAGTGAGACGCGGGAGTCGCAGACGCGGGAGTTACAGACGCGGGAATCGCGTCGCAAAGGTGCCACAAACGCGGGGTTCGAGACCCGCGTTCAAGTCAGGACATAGAAGAACACGGACACGGTCATGGGTTCCGCGTCGCGTTAGCATGAGAAGAACACAGACGCGGGCATTAGCTCCGCGTCGTGCAGACATAAAGTGACGCAGACGCGGGCATTGACTCCGCGTTGCGTCGGTACAAGAACGCGAAGGCCGCGTTTACACAGATGCCAAGAACGCGAAGATCCGTGTTAAGGCGTCCTGGACGCGGGGGTGAGATCCGCGTCAGCAATATACAGAGAGGAGAGGGAGAGAGAAAGGGAAAGGTGCTTGCTTTGGTGGTGGTGTTATTTGGTGGAGGAGTTGGATTTTGATGGAGTAATGAAAAAGAAGGTGAAGGAGGTGATGTTTGAGGTTGAAGTAGTGGAGATGGAGGTGGTGTTGTGATGGTGAAACTGATGGTGGAAGTGAAGATGGTGGTGGAAAATAGTAGAGGTGATAGTGATGTTAGTTGTTGTCGTTGTAATCGTCACCGTAATGATTACCGAAATAATCGCGAACGATTACCGGAATAATCATCGGAGATATTACCGACGAAGAAGAGCTCGGCCCCAATCCAAAGGAGGTGGCCGGCTCTTGATGTGGTGATGGGGTGGTGGTTTTGTGGAGGGTTTTGATGGTGGTGGTATTTTTTGGAGATGGTAAAGGAGAAGGTGGAGGCTTTGGTGGAGTTGTTGGAGGTTATGGTGGTTTACATGGAGATGGAGGAGAAGAAGATGAAGGTAAGGAGTTGGAGAAGTTGTAGTGGTTGTTGTTGGGTGGAGATGAAGGAGGAGTTGGTGGTGGTTAAGGTGTTGGTGAAGAGAAAATGAAGTGGAAAGGAGAAGGAAAGGTTTATATAGGATTTGGAATTGTGAAGGAGATGTAAAAATATTTAGGGAGGGGGTTTTTTTGTAAAATGGAGAGGTGAGGTGGCCCTTTGGCCGGCCATGGTGATGGGAGAGGAGTTGGATATTTTGGAGAAGATATTTTTGGAGGAAGGAGATATTTTTGGAGAAGATATTTTTTGTGGAAGAATGGAGAATTTTGTAGAATTTGGTGGAAGGAAAAGGAAGGAAAGAAAAGGAAAAAGGAAAAGAAATTAAAAAAGGAAGATATTCTCTTGAAAGAAAAAGTGAAAATAATTAGACTAGGGGATTCCCGGGATTTAGTTGCGGATGCGGAAAACTTTCGGAAAAATACCGAAATCGTCTGAAAATCAAGTATCTCGGAACGACCCGCAAAAATTCTCAAAAATCAAGAATATTATTCTAAGAATCATGGTGAAATTAGTTTCAAGAAATTCTTTATAGTTTTTAAATTAAAAATCTTAGATCGGCCGCCAATATCGGTCGACACCAAATCTCGCAGAAATCTGATAAATTCTGAAAATTTTTAAAAAATGAATTAAGGTAGTAAATATTATTCTAAGCAAATTTTTGAAAGCGGTTTCTCAAAATTTGACTCCATTTGCAAATTAAAAATCCAGGAATCGGTCAGCGGCATTGGTCGACACCGGTTTTGAAGATTTTTATTTTAATTCAGGAAAATTTCAGAAAATCACAAAAAATCTAAAATATTGGAAAATGATGTTTAAACTGAAATCGGTCAAATCTAAATACTATAAAGACCAATCGAGCTATTCACTAGGATTGGGTTCTCGGTTCAGACTAGGGCTGACTCTGAGTCTGTGAATCCGGATCCAAGACAAAACGATCATATAAATAATTCATAATACAAAACAAATACAGGAAGCAAATCAAAAAATACGATCGAAAAATCTGAATACGCAACTAAGTACGTATTCTGGGAGCGGGATGTTACATTGTTGTAGTGTAACTCCTTTTTTCTTTACTTCTTTCTTTTATTTTCTTGTTGTAGTGTAACTCCCTTTCTCTTTTCTCCTTTTCCTTTGTTTTTCTTTTAGTACCATGTCTAACTAGCTCTTCCATTGCATAGCTAACTAACTACTAACCCACTAATCTCTAACAACTTGATTGATAAACCCAAATGAGTCAATAGTATCAACTAAGCCTTGTACAAACACGAGCTATGATATCTTAAGACGAGGGTTCTAACTCTAACTTAATTCAAGTATTCACTTTCTTATATTTCATGCTTAACGGGTTTTTTGATGAGTTATGGATTGCATGCTTTACTTGTTATTGTAAGTTAGAGATTTTTCTTTTAATTTTGTCGATACCATTAGTGCACTTGTGTCTTCCCCTATTCTCATCTTTAATTGGATCTTGATAGGGAATGCCCAAGTTTTTGCCGTGTTAAGCTAAGTTATAGGAAGAACTTTCACTCTCGATTTTCAATGAATAGTTCCTAAGCATAAGGAGTATGCTTGCCTATGATCCATCGTGAGCTACATCTTCAAGAAGTTAGGATTAGTGGGAGCACTTAACAGAAAGTTAGCCATGCGTTTTTACCATTAAAAAAATCTAACTTTACAAACCACCAAATCATTCTCAAATAATTCTTGAAACCAACTTGTTTTCAATTTTCAATTCTTTATTTGAACAAAGAACTTTCTCTTTCTTGAATAAAGAAGTCGCATCAAGCTTTCATTGCTCTCCCTCCTTGTGGATACGACCCGTATAGCCACTTCGCTACTACGGAAGAATCGCAAACGCAGTAACATCGACCCACATTCTTTCTACTTATTCTTGTGCTTGCTTTTTGCCAATCACGCGTCTGAAGAAAGGACTCTGTTATCTTATGACTTGTCTTCACGGCCGGCCGCAGGAACGGCCGCAGCCGGCCGGCTGCCATGGCCGCGCAGCCGCGCGGCCAGGCACAGGGCAGCAAAGCTGCCCTGTTCCCTTACTCTCTCTCTCCTTTTATCTCTCTCCTCTCTCCTCTCTCTCTCTATCTCTACCTCTCCCTCTCGGCCCCCGGCCTGACGGTCGCGCCGCCGGCTGCCGGAACCGCCGCCGGCGGGCCTTCACCGCCGCCGGCCAGCGGGTGCTGGACGGGCTGGGCGCGGAGCTGTGCCATTATTTCCCTTATTGGGTTTGGGTAAAACCCAAACCCAATAACCCCCCTAGTGGGTAGGGTATAGCACCCCTAAACCCATTAACCCTTTTACCCATTACGTTCGGGTTATCGGATCCAGACCCGACCCGTTATCTCACCAAACCCGCATCCGAAACCCAATAAAGGTAATTTTATAAAAAAAAAACCCTGCTAATATTTCTTATTTGCATTTAAATATTTTTATTACATATTGAACCCTATTTGTTATGATTTAGTATTTGGGCGATATCGGGAGCATCCGACTCCGATTGGGATGATTCTGATCCGTTGCGAGCGTGGGAAAGAGAGCTACCTTCCGATGGCTAGTTTGTGAGTGTTTTTATTTTTAATTATCTTTTAGTATATTTATTGCACTTGGTTGCTTTATGTAAATAAAACATGATTACTGTTAATCACTATAAAACTGTAAATACCGATTCATAAATTGTCACTGATAGAATAACAGTGTAAACATGCTCGATTAGAATAACATTTGACCGTTGGGACAAATAGGGATGTCTGATACTCCATTCGGTATAATTACCGGTACCTGCCTCACACGAAACACTGGTACTACATGTACATGTACCACTAGATATTGTGATCCCACGTTCCTCGTTATATTGTCATTCTGATTCACCGATACTCGGTGACACTACGCTGTTACTCGACATGCATGCTAGAACACCTTCACGCACTGGTATCCACATTATACGAATACTGTAGTTCAATGGACATGGTAGTAGATGATTACACTGACCACTGTTATAACATGTACAAGTACTACCCAGATATAGTACACGGATTATTGCTACACATGGATGTCCACTGGTACACAAATAGACCAATGCACGGACAACCGCATTTTATATTCTTGGTACAGTTATGTCATGTTTACATATCACTATTACACGTGCATGTCATGTTTACATATCACTGTTACACGTGCATGTCATGTTTACATATCACTGTTACACATGCATGTCATGTTTTCATATCCTTGTTACACGTGCAATCCATGTTCCATGTTACCATATTCATGTTATATGATTGTTTCCTGTTACTGATATGGATTTCCCGTTACTGGACATGAGAGCTGTTGATATGCGATATGTGGAATCCCACATCTATTGTTCCCGTTTCCCGTTATATGTTCTATGCTATCAACAGAGCTCAGGTCCAGTTATCATGTTACCCGTATCATGTACTGTATTTGTTCTTATTACTGTATACTTGACATATCAGATAAGAATGATAACATGGGTATGGGGAGACTCGACGGTTGATTAGATCTTATCGGTGATGTACTGGATCCATATTGTTCTCCCACTGCAGGGGATGGTAGTGCTACCTACCAATTGCTCCATGAGCTCTCGTTACTTGATTATTGTTCCCCTCTTAGCGGAGGGCTCTGGTCTTAGCAGCCAGGGGTTTGATAAAGGCCGTGATCCCGGTATGCACGGGATACACTTACCCGATAAGAACTCCTCGACCATGGGTTTCCAATTAACATAATAAAACAGTATACACAATAGTGACGTCGGGAACACTTGTTATTTGGTCACTCTCTCGTTTGGATAATGGTACCCGTAGGCCATGTCCGGATGGGTTCGACTGGAGTGCGGGCTCCAGTATGAACTGCCAGTGGTATGGGACACTGGAAGAGATTGATTAAATATCAGGTGGTACTGATTCCTACTATTGTATAAATCACATGACATGCCTGGTACATGTATGCTATCTTTTTATTGTTCATGCTACTGTATCCGATATCATGTTACCTGTATACTTGTTACTTTACCTGGCATATGTTATACTGTCTGTGATGACATATGACGCATGTTCTGCATTGCATGGCATACGACGCATGTTCTGCATTGCATATATGATGCTTCTGTAGAGCAGACATCACTACTGTATATACACCACACCGTATAGTGATTACACTGCATAGGCCCATCTGCCTGTACACGTCTATCACGTCGCCACTAGCATGTTCACTTCTATCACGTCACCACTGATTGGGAAAGAGTTGTGTGGAATTTTAGCACAAATATTATGTAAAATGAGAAGGTTTAAAACAACCTCAAGTGCTTTTGATTACTCCACAAATGTATAAAAGATGATTAATATACCCTTTCCTATCTCCGTTATAGCATAGAGCTATACCGAGTCGATTCTCAGGGAGAGCTAGCGATAGAAGCGTTACGGTCCGTAGTGAAGAAAGTAAACGAGAATTCTTCTTTGCTTATAAGAATAAAAACAAATGGGAAATGAAACGAAAGAATGGATGGATATATTCATGGTGGAAAATGTAAAAAGAAATCAAGATCAAGATTTGGTATTAACACTAAAAGAAAGAAAACTTTAAAAGACTTTGAATAAAAGAAAACCATGACTAGCTAACCTTACTACCTTGCTAAAGACTTACTAAACTCCATGATAGTGAATGCGTGCCTCATGTTGATTCATCGGCATAGATTTGTCTTGCGTGTTGGTCTAATTACCTTCCCACTTGGATGACGGGATCTCATTCTTGGACTTGTCTTGTAGCCTCCATAGATGTCATAGGCCTATAAGTTAGACTTTCAATAATGGAATCAAAAGAGCTACACTCAAGGGATACAAATGAAGAACATACAACATTCAATAATGGACGTAAAGAAGTTGTACATCAAATAGCATATTGGTGATCCATCTCCATGTCCATCAAGGCACTTGTTCAAAGACAAGGCTCTAAATGAGGCACACATGAATCATATGGAGAATTACAACAAGATACTTGCCAAGCAATGAAAGAAACCCATCGGAGAAGAGAAGATCATACACTTGCAAGATTAAAGATAGCAATCACCCATGAGTTAGTAGTTAGTAAGGTTAGTGGTTAGCTAGTACATGGTAGAAAAATTAGCTACAAGCCATTACAAAAGAAAAGCAAAGCATGAATTAAAATTGCAAGAAAGTAAAGCAAGAAATAAAGAAAGCAAGTAAAGAAAACAAGTACACTAGAAAATGCAAGAGTAGAGAGAAGAGAATGGATCAATCCTTGCTTCACAAAGTGTCACCCCTTGATGTACACAAGCTTTCTCTCTCTTACAATCTCTCTCTTTACAGAATTTCTAGGGAGAAGAAGATCATAGAGAGCTACAAAAATCCTAGAGAAAAACTAACAAAAATACAAAGCTTTACACTAATCTCTCTCTCTTCTCTGATCAGTCTTTTTTCGCAGGTCCTTGGTGCAGTTTATATAGCCTCAGAGAGAACTCTCCAGAAGACGAGCCAGCTGGCAGAATCTGGGGCTCAACGGCCCCAGATCTGCCGCGCGCGCGCGGCAAGGCGCGGCATTTTTGAGTCCGTTGCGCAACAACTTTCTGTTGGAGATTGGTTACGAGGTTGTTAGCCACGTGGCCTTCTAGAATCTTGGGTTGTTGCGCGGATCTCTCTGGATCTTGAATTCAAATCTTGGGCTTATCTTAATCTTGAATTTAATCCCTTTATTATTGCTAATTAAAGTGATTAATGGGCTATCTCTCCATTAGAGTGTGAACCTGCAAATATATAGAGAAGATGAGTAAAAATCATATATTTATTAACTAAATGTATGGGAATTATGTGGTAAAATATGCACATTTGTGTCACAATCACACCCCCACACTTATTCTTTTGCTCGTCCCGAGCAAAACAAAGAAAAAGAAAAGAAAATCCTAACTACCAATTTTATTACACCACTTTCGCAGGTGACGCGATTGCACTGAGCGCGTGCAACAAGCCGTTAAACCTCTAGGTTACCCTAGAGGAGGAGTGTTGTCTCCTGAGGGTTTTCAGCGGATTACACCCACAAAATCTATAAAGAAAGAAGACAAATGTTAGTGTTTTAAAACGCATTTTGAAAGAGAGACATGTTTTCGAACTATTTTTGCAAAAATATAAGTGATCTTAGGTCATAAGTCCACCTATAATCATTCTTTCTTAAACTTAGTCTCTATGCAAGATCTTGTCTTCAATTAAGGTAAGAATTCAAAATTGGATGAATATTTTATCTTTCATGAAACCTAGATAGTATGCACACCGTGCTCAGTGAAAATTTCTGGGATTTCAACTCCAACCATCAAGCCATTTATTATATATATTTATTTTCTTTTTCTCTTTTTCTTCTCTTAGTTTAGGCTTTCTAGTTCACCCATGTAGCGAGCCTATAACCGATGACTCCCAAACCAGACGGTCTTAGGGCACCAAATGAGAAAACATCCCTCGGGTTTAAGGACTCGAGTGAAAAAGGCCACGAAACTAAAGGGGATTATTCTTTTTAATCACCGTTAGGCGTGAATAATCATGCTTCTTGAGGCACATTTATCCAGCTTAATAGGTTTTTACCACCGTTAGGGGTGAATAATCATGCTTCTTGAGGCATAGTTATCCAGCTTAATAAGTGATGTTTATTTATAAATTTTTTTTCTTTTATTTTTATGGCATTTTGGTCTTTGTTTCCATCCCAAGAAATGTGTAAGTGTAAAGTGCATATTTATCTAAGGCAAAAAATTCAAGATAAAAATATCTCACCAATTTTACTTACTTATCCTATAATTTCAAACAAGATCTATTATTTCAACTATGTTTAAGATGTCATAATTAAGGCTTTCTTAATTCCTAAGATACATCTTAATTTTCTTAAAAATAGATCAAAACTTGTCTCTTATTTCAAAAAGTTTTTATTTTTATATTTTATTATTATTATTTTTTTTATTTCTAAAAGAAGTGTAAAAGAAAGAAGATCTAAAAACTCTATGTTACTAAACCCTCCCCCCACACTTATTTCATGCAATGTCCTCAATGCATCATGATATATGTATGCATGAAACAAAATGGAGAGGGAAAGAAACTTTTATTTACAAAAAGGTGCAAAAAATTATTTACAAAGAGTATATACAAGTGTAACCATTACCTAGGCTTTTGGTTGTTTTCCTCTGGCCCGTTTCCCATCGTTCCAGTGCGTCTGCTTTCGTGAGCTCAGTTGGGAAACGGTATGAATTTTGTTAGCCCTAGGTATTTCAGATTCAATTTTTATTAGTATCATTCACCTCATTCCACCACATTGTTCACTAAAAATTCCTTTTCACCACTCTCACTTTGAATCTCATCACTTCCAATATCTAGAAATTTTAACTCCTCTCCATATAATTCTTCAAAACTCAAGTCAACATCCGGAAGTATGCAATCAGTTAACTGACCCCGAGTGGACTCATCTAGACACATGATCTCATCAGCAAACAGTTCTTCAAAGGATATATCAATTGGAGGTTTGGATACAATCACAGTTGGCTCATTGAAAGTAAAGATGTCCAAATTAACTTTCCCTTTTGAAAGGGTACTCGGATAAGAGAATCACAAGATTGTGACTCATCTTTTGGATCTTCACCTTCTTCCTCACAATTGTTACTAATGAAGCTAACCTCAAATGTTTGATCTTTTGCTTTGTAAGGCTGTGTGTGGAAGACATTGTGTTCATGTGTCATATTACCAAAAGTCAACCTCATTGATCCATTCCGGCAATTAATGATGGCATTTGCAGTAGCCAGGAATGGTCGTCCCAAAATGACTGGAGTTTGAGCCCTTTGATTAGAATTTGACACAGGTTTTGTTTCAAGGACTACAAAGTCAACAGGATAAATGAATTCTCCAACTTGACAAGGACATCATGTATTTCCCCCTTGGGTCTAGTAACAGAGCGGTCAGCCAATTGGATAGTCATTTGGGTAGGACAGAGATCACCTAGCCCCAATTGTTGGTACACAGAAAAAGGTAGGAGATTGATGCTGGCCCCCAAATCAAGAAGTGCCCTATTTATGGTAGTCTGTCCTATGATGCATGAAATGGTGGGGCTCCCTGGGTCTTTGTATTTTACAAGAATTGGACCAGTGAGCAACTCAGTGATGGATGATGCTAGGAAGACTTTTTTAGGGACTTGTGTTTTCCTCTTCTTGGTGCACAGTTCCTTTAAGAATTTAGCATATGATGGCACTTGTTGTATGGCATCAAGAAGAGGGACATTGATTTGGACCTTATTGAACATTTCTTTTATCTTCTCCATGTGAGCATTTGTCTTGGGATTCTTAAGCCTGTTTGGAAATGGTACTCTAGGCATATAAGGTTGCTCATCTACCTTTTCTTTACCCTTGGCTTTTGAAGTGGATGGCTCTGAACTAGAGGATGGGTTGTCAGAAGTTGGTTGCATTAGAATTTGAGGTGTTGGCTTTGGTACTGGATGAGATGGTGGACTAGAAACCTTATTATCGACTTGTTTTCCAGATCTCAGGGTATGAATAGCATGACATTGACTGGGTCCTGAATCTTCCACTTCATTCAAAGGGAAGTGATGTTTGGGATTTGGCAATGGCTGGCTTGGGAACATTCCATTTTGTCTCTCAGCCAATTGCCCAATTTGGACCTGAACTTTATTCATATCCTGATGATAGTTCTTTGTAAAGGTTTCTAGCATTTTTTTCAACTCTGATATTTCTGAATCATTCTGGGGTGGATGTTGATGAATGGAGACTGGAATTGTGATTTGTAGTGTGGTGGACTTTGAAAATATTGGAATTGAGGTGGACCTTGAGATGGATGAAATTCGGTGCATTATAATTGAAACTGGATGTGTGAGACTGAGCATTATATGGATATGGAAGTGGTGGTCTATGATGCTCAGGACCAGACTGACTCCATGAAAGATTTGGATGGTTCTGCCATCCAGAATTGTATGTGTTGGAGTATGGGGGTCTGGTAAAAGCTGCATTCAGGTTCTCCTGATATGATTGGGGCTGATACAAAGGACACTCCTCAAAGACATGGCTAAGGTCATGACAGTTGGTGCAACCTGGTTGAATTACAGGCAATGGGTTGACCTGATTTACAACAGAATTTCCCCTAGACTCAAGCAGTTCTATCCTCTTCATTAATTGTGTGATCTTGGCATCTGCAGCTAGAGAGGATTCTATGGAGTGCGTACCAGTTCTGGAAGTGGTGGGAGTCGGTTTATCAGGGCATGACTCCCACTGAATGGTTTTCTCAGCTAGGGTTTCAAAGAGATCCCACCCATGATGTTCATCTTTCTTCAAAAATTCCCCTTGACACATGGATTCAAGGAGGGTTTTCGTTTGGTAATCTAGACCGTCATAGATAATCTGACATAAACGCCATTTCTCTATGCCGTGATGAGGACACAGGGTTAGAAGGTCTTTGAAACGCTCAAGATATTTTCAGAAAGGTTCATTTAGTTCTTGCTTGAATTGCATGATATTCTTGCGCATGAGGGCTGTTTTGTGGATAGGATAGAATTTCTTAAGAAAGACCTTTACAAAATCCTCCCACGAAGATATGGAACTGACGGGAAGATTGTAAAGCCACTTCTTAGCTAAATCCTTAAGTGCAAACGGTATGAACCGTAACCTAACAGCATCCTCGGTCAGTTGGGAAATTCTCATCATTTGGCATACCTCTTCAAACTCACGAATAAAGAGGTACGCGTCCTCAGACTCTAGACTATGGAATCGGGGAAGTGTATTAATGAATTGTGGTTTCAGCTCGAAGTGATTTCCATTAGGCTCGGGGAGAAGAATGCAAGATGGAAGGGAGGTGCGAATCGGATAAAATCGATCTTGAAGTGAGACGTTGTTTACCATAATGTCAAGTGGTTGTGTAAGTGCAAGTGTAGAAAGAATTTGGATTACGGAACCACTCTAGTATATACAATCACAAACAACGTGCACCGATCACACCAGCGAAAAAGAAAGGAAAAATAACAAACAATAAAAGAAAAATCAATCCAAGCTATCTAAGGATCCTGGACCTAGACGACTCCTAACAATTAGATCGTCCACAGGAGGTTTAGTGTAGACTTTGACTATAAGCGAATCAGCCAGGGAAGGGCAAGGTTGGTGGGAGGTTTTCCGTCAGAGACGTTCCTTAATTAAGTAACCAGCAACCTTCAGGCTTTCGGCCCTCAATCCCTTTCCTAGACACCGATTTGCAAAAGTCAATTTCCAACACTTTTCCCCCTTAGGATAATCTCCTAAGTAAGTCCGAGATGTCCCTAGGGCCAACGTCTATCAAATTTTATTTACAAGCTTGGGATTGTGAGTGCGTGGGAAAATGATTTTCGGGCTAAGGAAAGGGTAATGAACTCCCCACCTTATCTTTTTTATGGGTTATGCCCTTAGAATTGATTTGTGCAAGTGTACAAGATAGATAACAAGGATTCACTCAAAGCATGAAAATCAAGCAAGAGATGATTCCTAGTCTACATGCAATGCAAAACGTACCTTGCCTCCAGCACTCTTCAACAGTAAAAGTAAATGAATTGAAAAGACACGTGCCTAGAAATGCAAATGTCTAATCAACTTTTAACGATTACAACCAATTTTTACTGTTGACTTTATTAAGCAGGTATAGGGTGAAGAATACAAGTATTAATTATTGCAGCAGAAGTATTTTGCAGAGCTGAAGATCCTGCAGAAAAATGATCAGTAGTGAGCTCCTCCTTGCTGCAGAACCGCGGCTTTTGCCGTGGGAACGCGGCAAGTCAGAGGGATCCTGGTCTCTGCTTTCGAGAGCAGAGGCCCAGGTCCGCTTATATGTCACTGCAATGCAAATTTTCCTGTTTTCTTCTCCTGTAACCTGCAACAGAGAAGAAGATTCGTTTAGTTCTTCACTTTAAAGAAAATCCGTTGCTCTCCCCGGCAACGGCGCCAAAAATTTGATTGGGAAAGAGTTGTGTGGAATTTTAGCACAAATATTATGTAAAATGAGAAGGTTTAGAAACAACCTCAAGTGCTTTTGATTACTCCACAAATGTATAAAAGATGATTAATATACCCTTTCCTATCTCCGTTATAGCATAGAGCTATACCGAGTCGATTCTCAGGGAGAGCTAGCGATAGAAGCGTTACGGTCTTAGTGAAGAAAGTAAACGAGAATTCTTCTTTGCTTATAAGAATAAAAACAAATGGGAAAATGAAACGAAAGAATGGATGGATATATTCATGGTGGAAAATGTAAAAAGAAATCAAGATCAAGATTTGGTATTAACACTAAAAGAAAGAAAACTTTAAAAAGACTTTGAATAAAAGAAAACCATGACTAGCTAACCTTACTACCTTGCTAAAGACTTACTAAACTCCGTGATAGTGAATGCGTGCCTCATGTTGATTTATCGGCATAGATTTGTCTTGCGTGTTGGTCTAATTACCTTCCCACTTGGATGACGGGATCTCATTCTTGGACTTGTCTTGTAGCCTCCATAGATGTCATAGGCCTGCAAGTTAGACTTTCAATAATGGAATCAAAAGAGCTACACTCAAGGGATGCAAATGAAGAACATACAACATTCAATAATGGACGTAAAGAAGTTGTACATCAAATAGCATATTGGTGATCCATCTCCATGTTCCATCAAGGCACTTGTTCAAAGACAAGGCTCTAAATGAGGCACACATGAATCATATGGAGAATTACAACAAGATACTTGCCAAGCAATGAAAGAAACCCATCGGAGAAGAGAAGATCATACACTTGCAAGATTAAAGATAGAAATCACCCATGAGTTAGTAGTTAGCAAAGTTAGTGGTTAGCTAGTACATGGTAGAAAAATTAGCTACAAGCCATTACAAAAGAAAAGCAAAGCATGAATTAAAATTGCAAGAAAGTAAAGCAAGAAATAAAGAAAGCAAGTAAAGAAAACAAGTACACTAGAAAATGCAAGAGTAGAGAGAAGAGAATGGATCAATCCTTGCTTCACAAAGTGTCACTCCTTGATGTACACAAGCTTTCTCTCTCTTACAATCTCTCTCTTTACAGAATTTCTAGGGAGAAGAAGATCATAAAGAGCTACAAAAATCCTAGAGAAAAACTAACAAAAATACATAGCTTTACACTAATCTCTCTCTCTTCTCTGATCAGTCTTTTTCGCAGGTCCTTGGTGCAGTTTATATAGCCTCAGAGAGAACTCTCCAGAAGACGAGCCAGCTGGCAGAATCTGGGGCTCAACGGTCCCAGATCTGCCGCGCGCGCGCGGCAAGGCGCGGCATTGTTGAGTCCGTTGCGCAACAACTTTCTGTTGGAGATTGGTTACGAGGTTGTTAGCCACGTGGCCTTCTAGAATCTTGGGTTGTTGCGCGGATCTCTCTGGATCTTGAATTCAAATCTTGGGCTTATCTTAATCTTGAATTTAATCCCTTTAATTATTGCTAATTAAAGTGATTAATGGGCTATCTCTCCATTAGAGTGTGAACCTGCAAATATATAGAGAAGATGAGTAAAAATCATATATTTATTAACTAAATGTATGGGAATTATGTGGTAAAATATGCACATTTGTGTCACAGTCAACCACTAGATAACATTTTATATTATATAAACTGGATACGACTATAGACATGATCCGATGATACCGGCTAGGTAGTGATGGTATTAAAAGCTAACATGTCTATATCTTTCTACTGCTTCTTATATACTTATTATATGGTATCACTAGTACAACATCATGTATTATATATATGTATCGTGCTTGTATTACTATTGTATCTATTACCTCCTCCTTCATTTTACCACTCACTAGGTCGCTTTCTGACGACCCTGGGTTTGCGTGCCCAGGTTGGAGATCCGAGTTATCGTATTGTCCGATAGTCCATTGGATTCACATAGTAGACTTTACCATCGGGATTCCTTCATAGGTATGTTTGTGCTTTGTTCCTGTTATCTCCTTTATTCCTGTATTTATATCTGTTATGATCACTAACCCCTTTCTGCAGGTATTCTTGTACTTATTTCCTGCTGGAACTCTTGTGTATATGGAGGCCCTGTCCTGTACTGAGGCTTAACGTACTCGTGAGTGTGTTTTCACCTCGCGTATGTACGTCGCCATAACGTCTCCGTATCCTGGGGATCGGGGCGTTACAAGTGATTTTTAGACAGTCTGCAATACCATGCAAATAACACATATAAATATATACATATAATCACAAACACACCCACATGCATTCACTTATACACAAACTAACATGCGCACACATGCACACCCAATAGAGAGAGTGAGAAAAGATATCAACTCACACATTACCACACGCCTGGATAATTAATGAAGCATACACACTCACTTTATACACCATGCAATCACCCACACATCTAAGTATTTAGTCATGCACACATATGAAAATAAATAATTGCACACATTTAAACACACCAAACACACACAAATAATAAAAGAGATAGAGAAAGGACTAAACTCACGGTAAGGGGGAAAGAGAGAGGCGCGGCCATCGACGGCGGCCTGCAGAGGATGTCAGTGGCTCGCCAGCAGAAGGGAGGAGTAGACTGGTTGCTTGCGGCTAGGAGTTACCGCGGAGTGGTCCGGAGCTCGCGATTCTCGCCGGAAGAGGGGCATGACCAAGATGAAGAGGGACTGCCATGGGGGTCGCGTCTCCGGCGGGTGGAGGAAGAAGGAAGCACATGGATGGATGTGGTGTGTTGGTTATATGGTGGTGGAGTTACGCAAGCAAGGAGGGAAGGATGGGAGCTGTCGACCTGAAGGAAGTGGGCGTTGGTGGAGAGGTGTGCCAGGTCAGCCAATGGGTAGAGGGTGGTGCGCTGGGTTGCGGAGAGTGCACAACGGAGATAAGTAAGATGATGCCGCAAGGGGGTTGCTATGGCTATGAAGAGATGAACGAGAGGAAAGGGGGTGGTGAAGAGTTGTGCGTAGGTGGTGGTGACGGGAGATGGTGCATGGTTTGGTGCGGTTGTAGGGAGGAGGAAAAGGAAGATAGAGTTATAAATGGGATTAGGTTTAGATAGGATTAGTTAGGATTAGGATAATATTAAGATTAGATGATTAGGATTATGTGAGGAGTGGGTTGGGTAGTGGGTTTCAGGTTGTGGGTATGAATTGGTAAAGGATATAGGTCACGTTATGGAATGCTAATGCGTATGAATAAGAATCAAGGAAAAAGGAAAAAATCCTCCTAGAATAATAAATAAATACAATAATATTATTAATACGAATAATACTAATAGCAAGACGCATAAAAATAATATTAGTAATGATAATAGTAATTAATACAATTTAATAATAATAATTGTATTAAAATCACAATATTAACAATTAACAATAATAACAGCAATAATTATAATAATAATACATGTCAACATTAATAATTAATAATAACATTAATAATACTAATTCACAACAATAGAAACAATGATAATAAATAATACTAACAATAGTATTAGTAATTAATCATAACAATAATAATCTTACTAAAAATAATATTAATAACAACTATTACTAATAATAACAATTAATGATAGTAATAGTAACAACAATATTAATGAGTAATAATGGTAAGAATATATATATATATATATATATATATATATATATATATATATATATATATATATATATATAACCTAAATTACCATTTAATCTCTCAAATTTTTTTATATATTTAACAATAATAATAAGTCATAAATTAAGTTAATAAATAATAATAAAATAATCAAAAAAAACAAAGTAAATACTTAGAAAAAAATAAAAATATAGTATTTTAAGATAGAGATATTACAGTTTATGTTTGTGCATGAGTTAAGAGGGAGTTTTTTGAGCTCTTTTTTATTCCATGCATATATAACTTCATGAGTTTTGTCATCATCAAAAAAGGAGAGATTGTTGGCCCATAGGTCCGGTCCATCACTCTAGTTTTAATGATGTTTTACTCATATACTTATAATACTAATGATCTTGTGTTATATAAGCTTCAGATTTTAATCAAGATCTTAGTTGGTGTTTAGCTTCTTCAAGCTAATACATGTCAATTCAAGAGCTCAAGCATAAGCACATCAAGTAGTCAAGAAGGAGTCTAGCTCGAAGAAATCAAGTTTGGATCAAGTCAAGATGGAGAAGAAGATCTGTTTAAGAAGAAGACTTGAGTCTAGAGTTTGTAAGTTTAGAATTATGTAAAGTTTAGATTAGACTTGATTACTCAAATTTACACACATAAAATTTTAATATTGGTTTTCAATAATAATAGATTTTTATTTTTAGTTTAACTTGTTTCGGTTTAATGAGATATTTTGTTTTTATGAGTTGATTTCTTAAAAACAAGTTCATATGGTTTTATATGTGCATTGGATTCTATCCATACATATTTGTTTTCAAAAGAGTTTGAACAACTTGTTTTTGTATTTATATAAGTTTTGGAACAACTTGTTTTTTTCCATTTAAGTTTAGTTTTTGGAAAAAATATTTTTTAATATAGTTTATATTTCAAGATTGTATTTTTTATCTAAAAAAAGTTCACATGTTTGTCATATGTGTTGATTTTTTATCACACATATTTGTGCTCTATTGCATATACATGAACTTATTTTTGAAGATTTTTTAGAGATTTATTTGGATTTAAAAAAGATTTAAATAAATAAGAAAATAAAAAATTTGAGTTGAGCCAGTCGATCGCAGAACCGACTATTAGCCAGAGCTGAGTGTTCTATCGGTCGATCGGATGTGCACAAGCTTGCACAAGCTTAGTGTTGTGCATGTTGGTCGACCGATCGGTCGACCGCAGAAAGTTTGATCTCAATTTTTGGGTTTCGTTCGACCGCCAGAGAACTGTGCTCTCTAGAGTTTGGGCTCAGTCGATTGGTCTATCAAACGACTTGTCCTACGGCTAGAAAACTAGGCATTGGCGATCGACCCCCAATCGACCGACAGGACAATTCTGCCCAGATTTGACCCCGATGGCTATATTCTGGTTTGGCCTATATAAAAGGGTTTTTGGCCTGATTTTCACCAAGACTCTCTAGAATTTTTCAACCAGTTTTCAAGTGCCTATTTTCCATATTCAAGAGACTTTTCAACAAGTTCTAGAGATTCAAATTCATATCTTTTAAAGAGTTTACCAAAGAGATTTTCTTAAAGTTCGTACTTTCATTCTCTTTAGTTTTCTCACAAACTTGAGCTATCATTTCAATATTTATCCTTTGGGATCATGTTTTTTTTGAGATTTCTGATTTGTAATCACAAAGTGTTGTAATCTTTCTTTATGTTGTTCTTCCCTCTTATGTAGACATGTATTGGCTTTGTGCTATCTTTTTATGTAGAGGACCATTGGCTTTGTGCCTTTCTCTTGTGTAGAGGATGTATCTTTTGTGAAGATTGTAGAAATTCTTCATGCGGTAAAGGCGGGGATGTAGAGCAAGTGGCTCGAACCTCGATACAATTCTCTTGTGTTTATGTTTACTTATCTATTAACTTTACTTTTGTTAATATGTTGCATTGCTGTTATTGTTCATTCATATATGTTTGATATTGTTTATGTGCTCATATATGCTTGATATTGTGCTTACACTTATATGATTCAAGAAAGCTATTGAAGTATCTCAACTCTTGTAAAAGAGAAATCTTAAGGAGAAGTTCTAGAGTCTTTCACTGAGAATTCAGCTTCACTTCATGATTATCATTTGTGTGTTGAGTTATTTGTTATTATAAGTTTTAATTTTCACATTTGATTATCACTTCACCTATTCACTCCCTCTAGGTGATTTTCATCTATGTTGCAAGAAAAGTCAGAGACAGAGGATGAAGCGCAAGGTGGAGCTCCAGACAGTTCAGCAGACACTCAGGTAAAGGGGTTGAGTTCTTAGATGGCCCTAAAAGGCCTGATGGGTCAGATAAGGACTCTCAGATTCAGATAGGGACGAGCAAGAGCTACTCAGGAGTAACCTAGATCATTAAGGCGATCAGTAAGAGTTTCGGTGCCACCAACAAGATATGACTAGGAAAATGATCATGTCTCTTTCACATTAGTAATAAAAATAGGTGATCCTGGTAGTTACAGGGAGGAGATCGAGACAGATGACCATGATAAGTTGATTACAGCCATGAAGCAGGAGATGAAATTTTTAGATAGAAATCAAACATGAGAGTTGGTTGATATTCTAAAAGACTCCAAAGCAATAGGTTGTGAGTCTTTCATAAAAAGGACAATGAGTAGTAGAAGACAAGGTTGGTTGTCAAGGGATATGCTCAGAAGGAGGGTATTGACTACAATGACATCTTCTCTCCTGTAGTCAAACATACGTCTATTTGGATGTTGTTGGCGATAATAGCTCAGTTTGATCTAGAGTTGGAGCAGTTGCATGTCAAAGCAACATTTTTTCATGGTGAGCTAGAGGAGAGGATATACATGAAACATCCTGAAGGGTATATTCAGAAAGGATAGGAAAACAAGGTGTTTCTTCTCAAGAAGTCCCTCTATAGACTTATGTAGTCTCCCAGGCAGTGGTACAAATAGTTCGACTCTTTCATGATTAAGGTTAGATACACCCGATGTAAGTATGACGGTTGTGTCTATTTCAAGCATAATAATTATCTAACATATTTCGTGTTATATGTGGATAATATGCTGATTGCTGCGAGAAATAAGACACATATTAAGAAGCTTAAAGCTCAGCTAAAGAGAAAATTTGACATGAAGAATTTGGGAGAATCCAAGAAGATCTTAGGTATGAAGATCACTTAATACTGAGGTTCAGGCATAATTTGGTTATCCTAAGAAAACTACATTCTCAAGTTGTTGGAAAGATTCAACATGACAGAATAAAGACCAGTCATCATCATTTGGCAGGTGACTTCAAATTATCCCCCCAGCAGAGTCCACAACCACCAGAAAAGGAGAAGATGTCTCGAGTACTATATGTTAGTGCAGTGGGATCACTCATGTATGCTATGGTATGCACTATACTTGACTTAGCCTAGCAGTTAATGCAATAAGTCGGTTCATATCGAATCTAGGCAAGCAACATTGAGAAACAGTAAAGTGGGTGCTACGATATCTATGAAAGACTGCAAGACTAGGTTTGGTGTTTAAGAGATTAAAAATGGGAAAACTTAGGATATTACAAGGCTATGTTGATGCAGATCATGCAAGTGATCTTGATCAGTGAAGACCTATGATGAGTTATGTATTCACAGTAGCTGAGTGCACTGTTAGTTGGAAGGCGGAGTTACAAGACATCATGGCGCTTTCAACGACAGAGGCGGAGTACATCGCTGCAGTTGAGACATCAAAGGAAGCTTCGGGAGGAGTGGTCGAGACTTTTGGCATCATATAGGACTCAGTTCAAGTTCATTAGATAGTGAATGTACACTAGAGATAAGCTCATCGCACGATGGAGGTCATCCATTACAACTGTGGACAACCCAATTGAGAGAGAGAAATGCATTTTGTGGGTCAGACTCACGAACACATTTTTTTGTTCATCTTTTCCCATTTGGGCCATAGATCTACACAGATGGACGTCTCCTTCACGCTAAGGAGCTAACCCGAACTCCTTAGTTCTCATAACAGTTTTCAGTTGTCGTAAGGTTTATCTTTTAATGCTATCCTCATAACTCTTATTGGGCAATCGTGGGTTGTGGTGTCAAGGGTAAACTTAATACTTTTAAACAAAATGTTTTATGCACTTTGCTCCTTATTTTTTAGAGGTTAATCTTCTACTCCTAAAATAACTTTGAATTGGTGTAGAAGTAAACTACGATGTATTTGTAAACACTATTGATGTTTTTACTGTAGTCCTTCCTACAAACCCTTTTAACTTTTGTTGCCAAGCACAACCTCAATATTTGGAAACTAATTTGAAATTTTGAATGTTTGACTTATTACTCATAAAGATATTACTTTGTTGCTGTATTAATAGATAAACGTATGATGCATTATGCATTTAAAAAATACTAATTGATTTTAAAATATCTAAATACGCTCTTAAAATCTTAATCGAACCCATTCAGATAACCATTTTAACAGATAATAGGACCATTTCGAAAAGCCTAAAAGGTCGCGTAAATCCTACAAGAACACACACACACACACACACACACATATATATAGAGAGAGAGAGAGATAGACTTGTGTCATTTTGGAAGGATTCGAGGCTGAATTCTTCCCACTCAAATACAACCCTTCAACATTAGAATACAAGATCTAATCAATTTAGGTTGATTTATATTATTTCAAGCATATATAAAACCAAAAATCAAGTGTTTTGAATATTTTTTACCCATCCATCAAGCAGTGCAAAATGAATGGCTGAAAGTAGTGAGTTGGTAAGATTTATATCTTTAGACATACAAATTCTCGATCCGGCCACTTGATCATGATCTAAACATTTAAAAATCCCTACAAACCAATTTTTGCTAAGTTTCATATGTTCTACACCGTTAAACTAACCAACTCACTATTTAAGCCGTTCGTTTTTCCCCTACTTGACACATGGGGAAAAGGTATTCAAAACACTTGATTTTTGGCTTATAAATACTTGAAATAATATAGACTAACTTCAATAGAGTGGATCTTTTATTCGAATGTCAGATGTTGGTATTTGAGTGGGAAGGATCCATCATTCTAGTTTTGATGATGATTAACTCATGTAGTTATAGTTTACTAATAATCTTGTGTTTAAATAGTTTCAGTGATTGACCAGGATATTAGTAGCTGATTAGCTTCAACAAAGGAGTTTTGAAGCTTTCACGTGTTGATTCAAGAGCTCGAGCGTCAAGATTGCATCTAGCACTCGGTTGGAGTCTAGCTCGTTGAATCGCGTTTGAATCGAGTCGGCTTGGAGACAAGAAGACTTCGATTTGTGTTTAGTTTAGTATGTTTAGATCATTGTAAAGATTAGATAGTATTGATATGCTCAAGTTCACATACACACACAAGTTTAAAGTTTATTGGTTTTGGTTTTCAGTTTAACCGATTTTGGATTTCATGTCAAAAACATAGATATATATATATATATCTTATATGTATATTGGATTCTATCCATATACAATATGCTTCAAATTTGTTTCAATATCATGTTTTGTATTTACATGAGTTTTGAGAAAACGGTTTTCCATTTCAAAAACTAAGTTTTGGAAAATACTGATTTTTGTATAAAGCCAAATTTTAATATCACAAAATCGGTTCAAATTGTTTATAATATGTGTTGAATTTTTATCACACATATTTCTATTTCAAAGATCTAATAAGAACTTATTTTTTTGAAATTTATGTGATTTTATGGGATTTAATTGAAGTTAAAAAGGCAAGTTTTCAATACCCTTTAATCCCAGCCTGACTACACTGGCGGTCGACCGTTTCAATACCCTTTAATCCCAGCCTGACTACACTGGCGGTCGACCGGACGGTCGACCGGACCAGGAGTCGGTCGACCGTCACGGTCGACCGATGTACACAAATGTGCACGGCCGTATAGGCTGGAGGGCTAGTCGACCGGGTCGGTCGACCGCCAGAGAGCTCTGCTCTCTGGATCTGGCCCCGGTCGACTGGGCGGTCAACTGGTAGAGAGCATCTGCTCTCTGTATCCGGTCGACCAGGCGGTCGATCGGTGGCTCAACGGTCATAAAAATGACCGTTGGCCGGTCGACTGGGTTATCGACCGGAAGGGCAGTTTTGCCCTTTCCTGGTTGCCAACGGGCAGATTTTTGAGAGGCTATATATATGCCTTCTCTTGAGCTGATTTCAACAAGATCTGAGAAGAGAAAATTTTCTATCTTTCTAGTGTTTTTCAGCAAGAGTTTTTGTGGTTAAAAGATTTATTTTTATTTGTTTTTAAAGTGTTGGAAAATTCAAAGAAAAGAGAGTCTTTTGGGAATTGGTTTTTGATCTTTATTTCAATATCTATTTGGAGATTTTCTCAAGTAATTTTCTTTGTTCCAAACACTTTATTTTCTCACACTTGAGCTATCTATCTATCCTATCTATTAGGATCTTATTTTGGTGAGAAAATTGGTTTGTGGTTTTGTGAGACCACCAAGAGTTGTAACCTTCTTTTATTTGTGGGTATCCCTCTTGTGCAGAGGTGATTGTGGAGGTCGTGTTTGGTTGTTTTGGTATCCCTCTAAGTGTAGATGTAATTGTGGTTGGTTTGGCTTTGAGCCTTATCCCTCTAGTGTAAGGTGATTGTTGTTTGGCTAAGTGCCCATCCCTCTAAGTGTAGAGGTGATTGTTGTTGTGCCTTGCCTCTCGTATAGAGGTTGTGTTTGTTGGAGAGAGGAGTTGTGTACTCCTAGTTTGTATTACCCAAATCCTAAGTGGAGGTTCCTTGTGTGGGAAGTCTTGTGTAGACGATAAAGTGAAAATCCTTCTGTGTGAAGGCCGGGACGTAGAGCAGTGGCTCGAACCTCGAAACATATCTTATTGTCTGCGATTGATCCACTATCTCTAAACTCTCTCTTTTATATCTTGCATTGATTCATATTGCTCATATCTTATATGCTTAGTATTGTTTGTGTGCCTCACTTTTGTTGAACTAAGAGGGCTTTACGTAGCACCTCAACTCTTATTTAGAGGAATTTAGAGCAGTTAGTTCAGAGCCCTTCACCGAAAATTCGACTACACTCTTTGGTTACACTAAGTGTGTTGCAATTAGTTTTTAATTCCGCATCATTTATCATAAGATTAGCCATACACCTATTCACCCCCTTCTAGGTGTACTTTCAATTGGTATCAGAGCCTATGCTCCTGATATCAGGTTTAACCGCCTAGGAGTGAGATCTTGGCTAGCTAATCTATTTTTGTATTTGCACACATATTTGTTTACACATACTCATGGACTTTATGACCCCTCTTATGTTTGATGTTTCTAACATCGATGTATTGAAGCTTAAAATGAGTATATACCTAAAAACCCTAAGAATGCATGTTTACCTTACTGCTACCAAGAAATCTTATCTTGGTAATAGCAAACATATAGAGGCCAATGCACAAGCCCTTGAGGTACTTAGAAGCACTCTAAGTAAAGATTATCTTATGATTATTTCTCATTGTGATTCCGCTTTTGCATTGTAGAACACTTTGACCTCTCCAAAACTTCAAACGCTAAAATATGTGGAGGAGGCATCTAGTGGAGATGAGTCCGACCAACATTGCTACTGGTCCAAGGGAATGACTCCCTTGAGGTAAATTCGGATACTCAACTAGATGATAGTGCTAGTTCTTCTTGTAGTGATGATTATGTTGATGCCGATACATTAAATGAAGAACTTTCCATTGTTTGTGAAAATCTATTAAAAAAATACCAAGTTTTAAAAAAGAAAAGTATTAAATTAAATAAAACTAAGGATCTGTTTTCAAAACTTGATATAGCTTTGCAAGAGAGGGATGAGATTTCTAATAAAAGGGACTCATTGAAATCCCAACTCGACCTTGTTTTAAATGAAAAAAAATTTTGAAATACAAAAATGATTGTAATGATGTTTTGAAGAATAATGAGATTTTGTCTTCAAAACTTAATTTTGTTGTAAAAGAAAATCAATCTTTGAAAAACAAAATTGCTTCTATTTCAAAAGAATTGGATTTGATTTCTAAGGAAAATAAATCTTTGAAAAATGATTTAAACTCACATGTTTGCTATGCTTCACCGTCTAGTGTACCTATTGCATGCTCCACCTCTTCTTCTATTATTAAAAATGATATAACTATACTAAAGAAGAGTGTTGATTATTTGGGCTCCACTTTGAGCCATTGTGCCATAAACCACACACGGTTGGAATTCATGTTTCACAAAAAACATGCTCCTCTTATGTATGCACACAAACCACGGCATACACATGTTTCTCATGTTCATACACATAACACCATGTATGCTCATGTGTACACTTGTATACATTGTGGACGTAAGGGCCGCCTTGCAAAGTTTTGTTATGATAGAATACATAATGTAAATTTTGCAAATAAATTTATTTGGGTTAGGAAAGGTGCTAACCCCCATGGACCCAATAGAGTATGGGTACCAAAATTCACTCCTATTTTATTTGATGTAGGTGTGGGCCTTCACATGACGTGAGAGGTATTGGTGCCTTGAGGTGAATGCGTTCCGAGCTATATGGTGACACTTTTGGATGCATCACTTTCAAGGAAAGTTTGGTGGTAGGACCACCATGGTTTGGAGATATAGAGATGTGCCCTAACGGTTTTGATAACTATCTCTAACTCCTATTTTGTTTACATGCTTTTAAATTATTGATTTTTAGCATGTTATATTTTAATGCTCATTATGTTAAATGCCATGATAATTAGACTAGTGATATACATATATAATCTTTGAGATACACCCATATTTTATATGGTATTGTTGACTGATTTTTCCTGCACAGAAAATAATGAATATTAGATTTAAGAATATATCGTGCGAGGAATCAGTTCTAATCCGCGGTAGCAGGGCTATGCGGGTCGTGATCCTCAAGGAGGACTGCGATAGAAGCGTTAAGCAAGTTATACTCTAAAAATTTATCTTTTTTAGTTATTTTGTTAGTCACGATGGTATTTACAATGAGTTGTGGTATTTACAATGGATCGAAGAAAAGAATATGGAGAGAGATGGATTTAATCTACAAAAAAGAAATAAAAAAGAAGAAAGAAAACTTACTTGAGTTGGAGAAAATAAGTGAAAACCTAATACTTTCTACCGTTTTTCGGAGGCGTTGAACGTATGAACCTTGGGATCGAACTCAGTCCGTTGTCGCATTAGGTCATCAAGCCTTGGGCAAGCATGAGTTGATACGCCTCGAGGAGGAGAACATCGCCATGGAATATCGTTGGAACCCCGATCTTCGGTATACTTATGGTTCGGTAATCGCTTGCATGCTCATCACCAATCACAGAGATGAAAAGAGAAAAAGAAATAGAAAACAAGAATAAAAGTAAAACATAGAAATAAGAAACAAAACAAAATAATACCTTTATTGCTTTAATCCATGGCAGAGAAGAGAAGATACATCAGTGTCACCCTCAATATAATCATCTCTCTCTCTCTTTAAAATAAAAAGAAAAGAAAATCTAACTACAAAGGAAGAAACCCTAGAAAAAACCTAACTTTGGCCCTTGGCTCGCCTCTGGACGCTCTGTATGTTGCAATGCAGGTGCTATTTATAGATGCAGAATGCCACAGAGTCCCGGACGAATCTGGCCACAAAATTTGGAATCCGGATAAGGTCAAATTGCCGCGGATCCGCGGCTTTTGCCGCGGTTCCGCGGCAATCTAGTGGCTTCTGGCCACGCGCTTTGGCGCGTGGCCTCTCCTGGTCCGTCCCTGTGGGCTTCTGCTTCTGGAATTTTAATCCTGGCCTTTTAAATCTGGATTTTCGAGGTAACTTGGTAATCAAGTTACTCTTAATCCAGATTTCTTCAAATCCTCTCTCCACGAAATTCCTCTTTATCTTGGCTTTTTATCCTTATCCCGCAGGTGTTTAGGGTTTGATAAAAGTCTATCCAACCCTAATCTCTGATATTTGCAACTTTTAGCCCTTGTATTTGCATTTTGACTCTTTGTATTTGCGCTTTTCACCTGGGCTTCAAACATGGGCTTGGATCTGGGCTTTTGGGCTCTTTAGGCTTTATTTATTGCTAAAATAACAATTCGAGGCCTGCACACAATAAATAATAAAATATTAATAATTGTGCAGAATTAAATGAATAAATATGAAAATGTGATGGTAAATATGATGATAAAAATGCACTTTTGACTACCAATCACACCCCCACACTTATCTTTTTGCTCGTCCTCGAGTAAAAACAAAGAAAAAGAAAAAGTTAATCTAACCTAACTCACTTTCGTAGGAATCACGATTGCACTTAGCACGTGCAACAAGCCGTTAAACCTCTAGGTTACCCTAGAGGACGAGTGTTGTCTCGTGAGGGTTTTCAGCGGATTGCACCCACAAAATCCATAAAAAGGAAAATATTTGAATTATTATTGAAGAGACTAAGTAGTCTATAAGTTTTAGGATCCTCATTTTTATTCATTCTTCAGACTTAGTCTTTATAAAGTAAATTGTTATCCATTTTAGGTAAGGATTAAAATTGAATTTCTAATATAGTCTTTTTCGTTACCAAAAGTCATACGCACCCTCGTGAATCTAGGAATTCCTTAACTTGGACTCTCATGCCTCTATATTATTTTTATAACATCATCTAATTTTCTTTCGTGTAAGTATCAAGGCTTCTTGAGGCCCTCATACCTAACTAATTGACTATTAGATGTGTTAATATATATATATATATATATATATATATATATATTTTTTGGCATGTATAACTCATCTAATTTTCTTTCGTATAAGTATCAAGGCTTCTTGAGGCCCTAATACCTAACTAATTGATTATTAGATTTGTTAGTACATTTAAGTAATTTTTCCTTAGTTCCCTCGGACTTTCTAATCCACCCATGTAGCGAACTTAAAGTCGGTGGCTCCCAAACCAGTCGGCTTTAGGGCACCAAGTGAGAAAACACCCGCGGACTCAAATTCGAGTGAATTAGGCCCCAAAACTAAGGACTTTATTTTATTTACTCACCTTTAGGCATGAATACTTATGCTTCTTGAGGCACATGTATCAGCTTAATTGGTGAATTTTTTTTTTTTTTTTTTTTTTTTTTTTTTTATGAGGCACAAGGTCTTTGTCTTAGAATCCTAGATATGCATATGGTATGCAAATTTCATTAAGGTAAAAATCAAGACTAATTATTTATTCAATTTCTCTCCTATACCTAAAAATTAAACAATTTATTTATCTTGACCAAGTTTTTAGAAATCCTAATCATGATTTTCCTAATCCTTAAAACTAACTTAGATTTCTTTCAAAAAATAAGTCAAAGTATTTCCTTTTATAACATTTTTTTTTTTTTTTTTTTAAAAAATTTTTTTGTATTAGCAAATTTTGTTAGTGTCTACCTATGTTAGTATGTTAGTAAAGCCCACCCCCACACTTATCTCATGCATTGTCCTCAATGTATGAATGAATGCATATATGCATGAAACAGAACAAGGGAAGGCGGAAGTTACCTTAGGGTGGTGGTTCCGGAGGTGGTCTAATTGGTCCACGAAATGCGGCCCAATCAAGATAACAGATAATTTGGTGGAACCCACCAGAAACTTTCCTTACATAACCCACTAAAATATATGTATAATCATTTTTAGAATTTCCACCCCATCAAATTTCCAAATTTCATAATAAATTTCAGAGTTAATTGTCTCAACCTCCTTGTCCCAAAATGGAGTATGAAAAGATGGAATGATTGACTTGGACATGGGAAGTACGGGAACGAATACTGACTCAGGGAAGAAGCTCAAATCAAGTAAGGGCTCAGGAGTCGGGCTAAGTTCGAGAAGTGGGTCCAAGTCAAAAAATTGAAACTCAAGTCCACAATCATCTTCCCACAATGGAATGTGACTCAATGGTGTGATTCAAGTTCAGGAATGATAGATGTGGGAATCAAAACTGACTCTAAAATATTACCTAAGTCGGGTAACAAAACAGGAGTCAATAATGATTCAGGAATTTGAACTTGATCATAGATTTGAGAATCTAGGTCACATTCGAGTTCTAATTCGGGAAAGGAAAAACTTGCCAAATTATCAGAATTTGAAGTTTCGGCAAGTTCACAAGATGGTACTGAATTAGAAACTTGTTGTTCCAAGCAACTTGGTTCGTCGGCTCTAATCAAGTGGTCATCGATATCAGAATCAGCCGGCCGGTGTAAGCATTCCACCATCAAATCTATGTCATGATCACGGGCTAATTTAGCCTCAGTCATGGCAGCTAGCATCCCTTCATAGTCGATAGGTGGATCATATTCTGATTGGACTTGAAAATAGGACGGGTAATCGTGATAAATTTGTGAGTCGGTGGACTCACGTATCATCATGTCTAAAATTGATGGTGATTTTTGCTTGGACTCATTCCTACTCATCATTTCCAAGATAGATGGAGTTCTATTCTGAATGGGTGGATCTGAGTATGAATTTTGGGAAAAATGTGGACTAGATGGATATGGAGGACAATTGGTTGAGAATTAGACTCGGGGGACTCGAAACCCCATGAACTCTGTGACGAGTTGAAATTATTATGAAAGTTATAGTCATAAGATGGGGGGTGTGGGTTATATTCATTCGGATAAGACCATTCCGGCACACTAGATTGGTCAAAGTTAGAGTATGCCGGGTTGGTAATATCCGAATAATAGTTAGGGGTGTAATATGGATTAAAATTGGAATTATTCTTATATGCCATATCACACCAACACAACAAACAAAGAAACAAACAAAAAAAGAAAAATTCTAACCTAAGTTAGGGTAGACCTATGACCTAGACGACTCCTAACTGGTTAGACCGTCCACAGGAGGTTGGGTGCAGACTTTGACCACAAGTTAATCAGCCAGGTCAGGGCAAGAGTGGTGGGAGGTTTTCCGTCAAAGACGTTCCTTAATTAAATAACCACCACACTTCGAGCTTTCGGCCCTCAATCCCCTTCCTAGACACTGATTTGGCAAGAGTCAACTTCCAACACCGTTCCCCCTTAGGATAATCTCCTAATTGAGTCCGAGATGTCCCTAGGGCCAACGTCTACTAATTTTTAAGTTAGGCTTGGGTTAGTGAGTGCTTGGGATATGATTTTTGGGCTAAGGAAGGGTGATGAAATCCCCACCTTATCTTGTTAATGGGTTATGCCTTAAGATGAATTCGTGCAAGTGTACAAGATAAATAAATAGAATTCACTCAAAGCAGATAATCAACCAAGAGATGATTCCTATTCTACATGCAATGCGTACGTACCTTGCTTCTCCAGCACTCTTCAACAGTAAATAAAAATAATTGAAAAGACACGTGCCTAATATGCAAACGTCTAATCAATTTTTTTTTTAACAACCAATGATTTACTGTTGAATTATTAGCAATTTACAGGTGTATCACAGAACAAAACAGAATATATCAGTAAGCAGTATTTTAATTTACAGAGACCTGCAAAAAAATTTCAGTGAGTAGTTCACTGCAATTGCCGCGGATCCGCGGCTCTGGCCGCGTTTCCGCGGCAAAGTTGCAGGTCCTCGTGCTCTGCCTTCGAGGGCAGAGACACAGGATAGCTATATGTCCACTGCTGCGATAAGTTTCTGTTTCCTGTTCTCCAAACCTGCAAACAGAAAAGAATAAAGAATTAGTTAAAAATTAAATTTTTTTTGTTTTAGAGATAACTTACCGTCCCTCCCCGGCAACGGCGCCAATTTGTTGACTGATTTTTCCTGCACAGAAAATAATGAATATTAGATTTAAGAATATATCGTGCGAGGAATCAGTTCTAATCCGCGTAGCAGGGCTATGCGGGTCGTGATCCTCAAGGAGGGACTGCGATAGAAGCGTTAAGCAAGTTATACTCTAAAAATTTATCTTTTTTAGTTATTTTGTTAGTCACGATGGTATTTACAATGAGTTGTGGTATTTACAATGGATCGAAGAAAAGAATATGGAGAGAGATGGATTTAATCTACAAAAAAGAAATAAAAAAGAAGAAAAGAAAACTTACTTGAGTTGGAGAAAATAAGTGAAAACCTAATACTTTCTACCGTTTTTCGGAGGCGTTGAACGTATGAACCTTGGGATCGAACTCAGTCCGTTGTCGCATTAGGTCATCAAGCCTTGGGCAAGCATGAGTTGATACGCCTCGAGGAGGAGAACATCGCCATGGAATATCGTTGGAACCCCGATCTTCGGTATACTTATGGTTCGGTAATCGCTTGCATGCTCATCACCAATCACAGAGATGAAAAGAGAAAAAGAAATAGAAAACAAGAATAAAAGTAAAACATAGAAATAAGAAACAAAACAAAACAATACCTTTATTGCTTTAATCCATGGCAGAGAAGAGAAGATACATCAGTGTCACCCTCAATATAATCATCTCTCTCTCTCTTTAAAATAAAAAGAAAAGAAAATCTAACTACAAAGGAAGAAACCCTAGAAAAAACCTAACTTTGGCCCTTGGTTCGCCTCTGGACGCTCTGTATGTTGCAATGCAGGTGCTATTTATAGATGCAGAATGCCACAGAGTCCCGGACGAATCTGGCCACAAAATTTGGAATCCGGATAAGGTCAAATTGCCGCGGATCCGCGGCTTTTGCCGCGGTTCCGCGGCAATCTAGTGGCTTCTGGCCACGCGCTTTGGCGCGTGGCCTCTCCTGGTCCGTCCCTGTGGGCTTCTGCTTCTGGAATTTTAATCCTAGCCTTTTAAATCTGGATTTTCGAGGTAACTTGGTAATCAAGTTACTCTTAATCCAGATTTCTTCAAATCCTCTCTCCACGAAATTCCTCTTTATCTTGGCTTTTTATCCTTATCCCGCAGGTGTTTAGGGTTTGATAAAAGTCTATCCAACCCTAATCTCTGATATTTGCAACTTTTAGCCCTTGTATTTGCATTTTGACTCTTTGTATTTGCGCTTTTTCACCTGGGCTTCAAACATGGGCTTGGATCTGGGCTTTTGGGCTCTTTAGGCTTTATTTATTGCTAAAATAACAATTCGAGGCCTGCACACAATAAATAATAAAATATTAATAATTGTGCAGAATTAAATGAATAAATATGAAAATGTGATGGTAAATATGATGATAAAAATGCACTTTTGACTACCAATCAGGTATTATATTATTGTGTTCTCCTTAAGTTTGTTGTATATCCTAATCAGACATGTGCATATACATAATGATCATATTGGTTTTTGTCTATGATTTTGCACTTCATGATTTGATTACATGTTTAAGATGTAGTTTTCATTAAAACTTGTGTGGATACTTGTACAACTAATGAGCCACATTTGATTAATTATGTTTGTACTTAATTGTGCACTTGTACCCATTAGATGTACTAGTATAGCCTAGTTTTGATGATTCGTGCATTTTGACTTGTATTCCCCATTTTGTACATGTTTTTCATGAAAATGTATTTAGCTTAATGTATATGATAATTTTGTTAAAACTATTGGATATACATGTATTCCCTTGAGTCACTTGCTTTTTATGCAAATTTTTTATTATGAACTCATTTGTGTTTGGAATATGTATGTATACTTCTAGTTTAGACAAAACATACATATACCTTGAAGCCTATTTAGCTTTAATGATTTTCAGGTTTTTGGTAAGGAACTTCATTGAGCTTAGATGTCTTATTCCATGATTTTATTAATTACATGTCTTTTACACTCTATATTTGATGTTTACTCATGAATTTTTGTTTCATGAGACTATATGAGTTTTATTGCTATTTGAATGTTGATGATCATGTGATTTTTATGTTTTCATGGATTCATTCATGTTATTATTCCTTACTTGAAGGACTTCGTACTAGTTTTCAAGATTATCATAAAACTAGTTGCGTATTTCCTCATTTTTGGAAGAGTTTTCAATTATGTTAAAACTATTTTCAAATTCATATTTTGAAAACCTCTTCCTTCCAAGGGCGGACGGATGGGCGACTATGCCTTGTGAGCCTAATTAAAAATCTATTTAAACATGTGCATGAAAGGGAGGTAATTATGAGTTATACATTTGATCCTCATTATATTTTTAATTAGTTTCACAATTGATATTTTTCTTCTATACTCATTTTTTTTATATATGTATGCTTCAAACTTCAAAGAGTATCAATTTCGATTGGTATTTATATTTTCATACATATATATGTGATTTGATTGTGCTTACAATATCTTTACATCTTAAAGCATAAATTATATTTATGCTAAGCTTGATTTATTCCTTAATATCAATTATTTTTCAATTGGTATCTTATACAAGCTTATGTATCATTTTTATTGGTATTTCATAACGGGGGAGAAAATTCGTGTTTTATCTTTCAATCGTTTTATTTTCAATTGGTATCTTACTCCCATTCTTTATGATGGAAAATACTTTATTTTGGTATATGCTAACATTTTCAATATTGGTATCATGTTTTATTTAAAATTGGTATCTATATTGATATGAGTTATGTTTACCTAAAACAATTTGGTTTTTACTTTCAATTGGTATCAAAATTTCCAATATATATATATATATATATATATATATATATATATATATATATATATATATATATATATATATATATATATATATATATATATATATATTTCAATTGGTATCAAAAATATACAATGTTTTCATTTTCTATTGATATCAAAAATTTTAAAAACATTTTAAATTGGTATCAAGATATTTTCAATTGGTATCTTTTAGCATCTTAAAAATTTTGTTTACTTTCAATTTTGTTTATTTTCAATTGGTATCATAAATTGGTATCATAATGTTTCGATGTATACCTTTATCATAAATTGATATATTTTTCAATTGGTATCATATTGTTTTGATATGTATTGCTTATATGCAAGAGAAGCTTAACATCTTCTCTATGTATAAATTCATGCTGAGTGTATCTCATATTGAGGAGCTTGACCTCTCTTCTCTATATCTTACACGTGCATAGAGGGAGCTTCACATCTTCTTTTATACATTGTATATTATGCGTTATGTGATTAGGGTTTAATCATCTCTTTTTCTTGTAATGCATATATGCAGGGGGAGTTAACTTTATGTCTCTCCTCCTCATGAATGTATATCGCATATACATCCTTCTTGTTTGATTTGACAAAAAGGGAGAATTTTTTTTGAGTTTATTTATGTCCCTTTGTTGATGATTTGACAAAAAGGGGGAGAGAAATTTGGAGTTTTATATATACATGTTAATGTCATTTATGTGCATGTTTATTTTTTAATTGGTACTAGAGCATATATGTTCTGTTTATTATTCTTCATTTATGCATATATGCGCTATTTGTTTTATGCACACATTGAATATCTTTATTATTTATTGCTATGCATGAGTTAAGGGGGAGCTTCTATGAAGCTTAACATTAATCCATGCATATATAACTCCATGAGTTTTATCATCATCAAAAAGGGGGAGATTGTTGGCCCAGAGGCCCATCACTCTAGTTTTGATGATGATTAACTCATGTAGTTATAGTTTACTAATAATCTTGTGTTTAAATAGTTTCAGCGATTGACCAAGATATTATTAGGTGATTAGCATCAACAAAGGAGATTTGGAGCTTTCACGTGTTGATTCAAGAGCTCGAGCGTCAAGATTGCATCTAGCACTCGGTTGGAGTCTAGCTCATTGGATCGCGTTTGGATCGAGTTGGCTTGGAGACAAGAAGACTTCGGTTTGTATTTAGTTTAGTATGTTTAGATCATTGTAAAGATTAGATAGTATTGATATACTCAAGTTCACATACACACACAAGTTTAAAGTTTATTGGTTTTGATTTTCGGTTTAACTGATTTGGATTCATGTCAAAAACATAGATATATATATCTTATATGTATATTGGATTCTATCCATATACAATATGCTTCAAATTTGTTTCAATATCATGTTTTTGTATTTACATGAGTTTTGGAGAAAACGGTTTTCCATTTCAAAAATTCAAGTTTTGGAAAATACCGATTTTTGTATAAAGCCAAATTTCAATATCACAAAAATGGTTCAAATTATTTATAATATTTGTTGAATTTTTATCACACATATTTGTATTTCAAAGATCTAATAAGAACTTATTTTTATAGAATTTATGTGATTTTATGGGATTTAATTGAAGTTAAAAAGGTAAGTTTTCAATATCCTTTAATCCCAGCCTGACTGCACTGGCGGTCGAACAGATGGTCAACTGGACCAGGACCGACCGATGTGCACAAACGTGCACGACCATATAGGCTGGAGGGCCGGTCGACCGGGTCGGTCGACCGCCAGAGAGCTCTCTTTGGATCTGGCACCGGTCGACGGGCGGTCGATCGGCAGAGAGCATCTGCTCTCTGTATTCAGGCCTCAGTCGACCGGTGGATCAACACTCATAAAAATGACGTTGGTCGATCGACCGGAGGGCAGTTTTGCCCTTTCCTAGCTGCCAACGGGCAGATTTTTGAGAGGCTATATATATGCCTTCTCTTCAGCTGATTTCAACAAGATTTGAGAAGAGAAATATTTCTATCTTTCTAGTGTTTTTCAGCAAGAGTTTTTATGGTTAAAAGATTTATTTTTATTTATTTTTAAAGTGTTGGAAAATTCAAAGAAAAAAGAGTCTTTGGGAATTGATTTTTGATCTTGATTTCAATGTCTATTTGGAGATTTTTCAAGTGTTTTTCTTTGTTCCAAACACTTTATTTTCTCACACTTGAGCTATCTATCTATCCTATCTATTAGGATTTTGTTTTTGGTGAGAAAATTGGTTTGTGGTTTTGTGAGACCACCAAGAGTTGTAACCTTCATTTATTTGTGGGTATCCCTCTTGTGTAGAGGTGATTGTTGATTAGTCTGCAATTTTGCATTATTATATCACATTTTTCTACTGATTTATGAATAAAATGTCGATCTAAACCGTGTTTTGGTCTCTCTTGCAGATAATTAAGACAAGGAGAGAAAAAGGGTAATAAAAGTTTAATTAAACCCATTTTGGGTAATTAAATCTGCAATTCTTGGAGGCCAAGCAAGGGAACTTCGAGAAGATATATTGAATCTAGACCTTTGCGCACGTCAGACGAATATCCGGGCAAAAATATCAAAATCCGAATATACCAAGATGGTCCTAGAAGCGACGGGAAGTTCCTCGCCAAAACCAGGGACCTAAGTCCCTGGTTTTGCTGCAGAAACGCGGCAAATGCAACGTTTCTGCGACAATGTGGTGGAGCCACGCGTCGATCTTCAACGCGTGGCCCCCTCTCGCCTTCCAGATGCTTCTTTTGCCTATAAACAGGGCATGGTTTGGCCAAAACGCAAGCAGTTTTGGATTTAGGCTAGGTTTTCTATCTTTGAGTGTAGGTTAGTGTAGGTGTTCTTCTTCTTTTATTTTGTATTTTTTTTCTTTTTAGATCTTGTATTAGGGCTGAGATATTCAGAGAGAGAAAGAGAGAGATTGATGTAATGATGGTGACAATCTATGTAAAGGTGTCTCCTTTCTTCTCCATTGTAATCTTCTCCATCTTCTACATGATGCTTAGCTAATTTCTTCTTCTCATGGCAATCAAACTACTAACCACTAACCATCTAACCACTTACTTGATAATCCACATGAATCTAGTAGCATCTACAAGGTCTTGCTCTTGCAAGAGCCATTGATGGCTCATGATGATGGATTCTAACATTTTAACATTTCTAACACCTAACCCACTTGCTAACTTGCAAGCTAACTTTATTTCATGCTCACCTCTAACCGGTTTTGATGATTTAATAGTAGTTTACAACTTGTTATGTGGTATGGATGTGTTGTTGAATGTAGAAGAACAATCATATGGGTCATGCTTTGTATCATCTCTTGAAGCCAAGGATTAGTGATGGCCAAGGATCCATGTGAGGCAATTATCACTAAGAGGTTAGCATGGTTAGTGGAGCAATTGGTAGTTAGTAGCCATGAGTTTTATTTTACTTTATTTTAAAAATCAATTCCAAAATCTTTATCATTTTTCTATCGTTGTTTTTACCATCCTCTTAGTTCACCTTTATTTTCATTTTCTTTACCACAAGCTTCATCTTCTTTTCTATTTTATTTTTCAAACCACTTCTCTTTTATTTTGACATCGCTTTCATCGCTCTCCTCACCTATCACTTTTGGATTTCTTTTCTTTTATTTTTTTCATTCTTTTTACAAGGAAGAACTTGTTAACAACCAACGTGAATAAGGACTGTTAATGCTACTATCGCCTCCCGTCCCTGTGGATTCAACCCATTGAGCCAATGCTATAACGGAAGTATCGAGGGAACATTAGCACACTTGCTTTTACACTGATTTTACAAAACACACGTTTTCGAGTGCTGGTTCCTCCCGATCAAATTTTTGGCGCCGTTGCCGGGGATTGGAATGGTTTTGATTTCACATTTTTGTTAACATTTTCTTCTCTGTTTTACTATGCAGGATAATCTTTACAAGAACTTAACATTGCAGATCAAACACTAGCTTTGCATCTCCCTGCTCTAGAAAGCAGGGACCCAGCTTCTAAAGAAAAGCCGCGCAAATGCGACTTTTGCCGCGAAAATGCGACTATTTTGTGATAATTATGTGTCTTGTTGTGTTGGGCTGTGTTCATTGTAATAGCTAGTTGATTTGTACTATTACTTTTCTACTTTGATTGTCTACACACTGCAATAATTAAAGAACTAAAATACGGTATTTGGATGCTTTAAAATGGTTTAGACATTTGCATTTAGGCACGTGTCAAATTCAATTCTAATAAACTGTATTTTGTTCTGTTGTTGTGATCTGGATTGAGGTGTACATATGGCATTGCATATAGCATAGGACAAACACGTGGGTGATTTATTCACTTTGTGTTATTTATTGTCTATATTGCACACTTGCACGAATTGAAATTAAAGGGCAAAACCCATACAAGATAAGGTGGGGATTTCATCACCCTTCCTTAGCCCAAAAATCACCTCCTCACTCACACAACCCAAGCCCTAATAAAAATTGATAGACGTTGGCCCTTAGGGACATCTCGGACTCATTAAGAGATTGACCGAGCGTGGAACTTATTTTGAATCTTACTTTTGTGAAATCGGTGTCTAAGGTTGGGGATTAAGAGATTACGCCTCGAAGATACCATGATTTGGCGTAATTAAGGGTCGTTGCTTACGCACGGATACCTCCCACCGTATTTTGCCCCTACATGGCCGATTAGCTTGTTGTCGGATTCAAGCAACAACCTCCCCCGGGTAATTGACCAGTTAGGAGTCGTCTAGGTCTAGGTCAACCTTAGTATAGGCTTGGTTTTGACTTTTTCTTTCTTTTGTTTGTTTGTTTGCTTTTTCTTTTTTGTTTGTGATTGTTTGTGAAATGAAATTCAATAATAACAATTCTTTCAATCCTAATATGAATCCATATTTCACACCGACCCCATTTGTTTTGGATGATTCCAACCCTGTTTTTTACAATATGAACCAACCAATACACCGGGTTGGCCTTATCCGAATCAATACAACCCATACCCCCAATCTTTTAACCATAATTTCCAAAATAATTTTCACTCTTCACAGAGTCAATGGGATTCACCTCCCCTGAGTCAAATTTTCTACCACCTTATCTACAATTTTCACAATCTCTATTTCCCAATTTTGAAGCAAAATCTGAGTTCAAAAAAAAATATAGAAGCCATGCAAGTCGTGCTTGAGTCCCAACAATAGAAGCTCAATTCACCAATTCCACAATATTTTCATGATTTATCCTCAGTTTCACCTATTCAAAATGACCAATCATCTGTCTTGAAAATGAGTATGACATGCTTTAGTGAGTCTAAGCTTCAATCTCACAATATGTTGGACTCACAATCTTCACTATCTTTTCAAAACCAAGATTCTTATACTCCCTTTCTGGACCATCCACTTGAAGAAAAATCAAGTCTAGAAAAAAAATATAGAAATCTTGCAGGAGTTCGCGTTACAATTTCAAAAATATTCTTCTCAGTCTATTGATAGGTTGGAAACACAAATAAGTCAATTGGTCAACATTTATAGGAATGAGGAAACTCTCTCTTATCAACCTTTAACCAATCCAAATATCTCCAACTCTATCAATTTGACCCATGACTCTTGTTGTTTTGGAAACAAGATTCCTACACTCCCATTCTAGAGCATCCACTTGAAGAAACATCACATCTAGAAAAAGTATAGAAATCTTGTAGGAGTCCTCACTACAATTTCAAAATCTTCTGCCCAATCTATTAATAGGTTAGAAATACAATTGAATCAATTGGTTAGCATTTATAGGAATGAGAAAACTCTATCTTATCAACCTTTGACCAATTCAACTATCCCTAACTCTATTGATCTGACCCAGAACTCTTATCATTTTAGAAACCAAGATTCAATTTCAGTCCACCCATCTAAACTTGACCAAACTTCAAATGTTGAAGATCCCATTGACATTTTGGCAAGTTATCCTTTTCCTGAAATTGAACTTGAGCATGAATATGATTCTGAACCTCAACTTGGTAATTCAATTTCACTGCCTGATTCAATATTGACTAAGGTTATTTTACCTGATTTCAGGTCTTTTCCCGAGTCAGTATTGGATCCTGTGCCAGTTTATTGTGAAATTGAATCACCAATCATTTATGATCATCATATTGAATTTGACCAATTTCATATTTCTGAAAGTCCCATTGACAAATTGGCAAGTTCTCATTTTTATGAAATTGAACTCAGACAAGAATGTGACTTTGATCCTCAAATTTGTGATCCAGTTCAAATTCCTACATCAATATTGACTCCAGTTTTGTTACCCAAATTGAGCAACATTTTAGAGTCAGTTTTGGTTTCCATACCTGTCATTCCTGAACTTGAATCACCTATCCTAGAAAGTCACATTCAATTATGGGGAAATGAATTTGGACTTGAGTTTCAACTTCTTGATTTGGACCCACTTCCTGAACCAATCTCGACTCCTGAACCTTTACTTGACTTAAGTCTTTTTCCTGAGTCGGTATTAGTTTCTGTACTTCCTGAATCTAAATCAATCATTCCATTCTGGGACAAGGGTCTGGATAAACTTGACTATGAAATTATTTTAAAAATTTAAAAATTAAATGGGATAAAATTCTTAATAAAAATCATTCATATATACATCATAATAATGGGTTGTATTTTAGAGGTCTCTGGTGGGTTCCTCCGGACTACACGCATATTAGATTGGGCCGCATTTCATGGACCAATCAGACCGCCACCGGAACCCCCACCTTGAGGTGATTTTTCCTTCCCTCTCTATTTGTTTCATGCATACATACATCACGATGCATTTGAGGACAATGCATGAGATAAGTGTGGGGGAGGGTTTACTAACGTAGAGTTTTTTAGATTTCTTTCTTTTACACTTCTTTTAGGATACTTTTAGAAATCTTCCCTTTTGTATAGGATTTTTCTCTTTCTTTAAAAAACTTTTTTAAAAAAGAGGCAAAGTTTTGACCTATTTTTAAGAAAATTAAGATGATCTTAGAAATTAAGGAAACCTTAATTATGATGTCTTAAACCTAGTTGAAATAATAGATCTTGTTAAGATTAAGGCTAAGTAAGATAAATTGGAGAGATAATTTTATCTTGAATTTTTGCCCTAGATAATATGCACTTCACACTTACACATTTTTGGGATGGAAACAAAGACCTAAAATGCCCTAAAGTAAAAATAAATTTATATATATATATATGGTATGAATGAATAAAAAATCACTTATTAAGCTGGATAACTATGTCTCAAGAAGTATGATTATCCACGCCTAACGGTGGTCATAAGAAACAAATAATCCCCCTTAGTTTTGTGACCTTTTTTACTCGAGTCCTTAAATCCGAGCGATATTTTCTCATCTGGAGCCCTAAAATCGTCTGGTCTGCGAGTCATCGGTTAAAGGTTCACTACCTAGGTAAACTAGAAAGCTTATGAAAACTAAGGAAAGAAAAAAGAAGAAAAAATTAAAAAATAATAAATATATATAAAAATAAATGGCTTGATGGTTAGAGTTGAAATCCAAGAAATCTTCACTAACACAAAGTGCATATTATCTAGGTTTTATGAAGGATAAAATATTCAATCTAATTTTGAATTCTTACCTTAATTGAAGACAAGATCTTGCATATAGACTAAGTTTAAGGAAGAACAATTTTTGGTGGACTTATGACCTTAGATCGCTTATATTTTTGCAAAAATATTTCGTAAACTTGTCTCTCTTTCAAAAATGTGTTTTCAAAATACTAACATTTGTCTTCCTTCTTTATGGATTTTGTGGGTTCAATCTACTGAAAACTCTCAGGAGACAAAACTCCTCCTCTAGAGGTAACCTAGAGGTTTAACGGCTTGTTGCACGCGCTCAATGCAATCGCGTCACCTGCGAAAGTGGTGTAATAACATTTGTAGTATAGTTTTTTCTTTTCTTGTTTTGCTCGGGACGAACAAAAGATAAGTGTGGGGGTGTGATTAGTCTACAATTCTGCATTATTATATCGTATTTTCCTACTGATTTATGAATAAAATGTCGATCTAAACCGTGTTTTGGTCTCTCTTGCAGATAATCAAGACAAGGGGGCAAAAGGATAATAAGAGCTTAATTAAACCCTTTTTCAGGTAATTAAATCCGCAATTTTGGAGGCCAAGCAAGGGAACTTCTAGAAGATACATTGAATCTAGACCTTTGCGCACGTCAGATGAATATCCGTGACAAAATACCAAAATTCGAATATACCAAGATGGTCCTAGAAGCGACATGAAGTTCCTTGCCAAAACCAGGGACCTAAGTCCCTAGTTTTGCCGAAAAATGCGGCAAATGTTGCGTTTCCACGGCAATGTGGTGGGGCCACGCGTCGATCTTCGACGCGTGGCCCTGTCTCACCTTCCAGATGCTTCTTTTGCCTATAAATATTATAGGGTTTAGCCGAAGCGCAAGCAGTTTTGAATTTAGGCTAGGTTTTCTATCATTGAGTGTAGGTTAGTGTAGGTGTTCTTCTTCTTTATTTTGTATTTTCTTTTCTTTTTAGATCTTATATTAGGCCTGAGAGATTCAGAGAGAGAAAGATAGAGATTGCTGTAATAGATGGTGACAATCTATGTAAATGTGTCTCCTTTCTTCTCCATTGTAATCTTCTCCATCTTTTACATGATGCTTAGCTAATTTCTTCTTCTCATGGCAATCTAACTACTAACCACTAATATGTAACCACTTACTTGATAATTCACATGAATCTAATAGCCTCTAAAAGGCCTTGCTTTGCAAGAGCCATTGATGGCTCATGATGATGGATTCTAACATTCTAACATTTCTAACACCTAACCCACTTGCTAACTTGCAATGCTAACTTTATTTCATGCTCGCCTCTAACCGGTTTTGATGATTTAATAGTAGCTTGCAACTTGTTATGTGGTATGGATGTGTTGTTTGAATGTAGAAGAACAATCTTATGGGCCATGCTCTGTATCGTCTCTTGAAGGTAAGGATTAGTGATGGCCGAGGATTCATGTGAGGCAACTATCACTAAGAGGTTAGTATGATTAGTGGAGCAATTGGTAGTTAGTAGCCATGAGTTTTATTTTATTTTGTTTTAAAAACCAATTCTAAAATCTTTATCATTTTTCTATCGTTGTTTTTATCATCCTCTTAGTTCACCTTTGTTTTCATTTTCTTTACCACAAGCTTCATCTTCTTTTCTTTTTGTTTTTCAAACCACTTCTCTTTTATTTTCACATCGCATTCATTGCTCTCCTCACCTATCACTTTTTGATTTCTTTTCTTTTATTTTCTTTTTCATTCTTTTTTACAAAGAAGAACTTGTTAACAACTGACGTGAATAAGGACTGTTAATGCTTCTATCGCCTCCCGTCCCTGTGGATTCGACCTATTGAGAATTATCGAGGGAACATTAGTGAAAAATCACCTAGAGGGGGGGTGAATAGGTGATTATGCTAATCTAATGAACTTAATGCGGAATTTAAAAACTAATTGCAATTAACAAGAGATGCACACTCAAACAAGCCAAGCAAATAATTATGAATGAACAATATGAATTTATGCAAGGCACTATAGTAAAGAGAGAGAGAGATAGAGTAAGAGCCAAGGGATCAAGCGCAAACAACAAGATATGTTTCGAGGTTCGAGCACCCAGCTCTACATCCCCGCCTTCACCCAGAAGGATTTTAAGTCCACTAGCTTGTCCACAAAGGACTCCCACAAAGGGAACCTCCACTGAGGATTTGAGGCAATCACAATTACAAGGAGTACCCAACTCCTCTCCTTACAAACACAACCTCCTCCTTGAGCCACAACTCCAAGCCAACAACAATCACCTCACAACTTGAGGGATTAGCACAAACCAATACAAGGATCACCTCACAACTTGAGGGATACAACCCAAAGGCACAAAGCCAAGAAAAGATTGGGTTTACAACTTGGTGGTCTAAACAACAACCAAAAACAATCTCTTTCTCCCACACAAAGATCCTATAGAATAAAAAGTAGATGTAGCTCAAGTGTGGAAAAAACCAATGGAATGGAAATCAAAATCACAAAGAAAATCCTTGGAAAAACTGAAACCAAGATATAGAAGTGAATCAAAACTCTTTTCCCAAAAACCCTTTTCTTTGATATTCCAAACCCTAGCAAAAACACCAAATAGATTGTTCAATTAAGTCCAAAAACTTCTTTTGATTGTTGTGAAAACACCAGAGAGTAAGGAAAAATTCGCACAAAAAATCTTATAGAAAACTGACCATTAATGGGGTATTTATAGCCCCCAGAAAAATATAGCCGTTGGCAGCAGATCTGCCAAAAATGACCTACCGGTCGACCGCTCGGTCGACCGTCCAACGGTCACATTTTGACCGTTGGCAACTGACGGTCGACCGCCCGGTCGACCGAAAAGAACAGAGAGCACTGCTCTCTGGTCCGGTCGGCCGGCCAGCCGACCGTCCCACTGTGCTGCTAGACGTGCATAGCTCTGTGCACGTCGGTCGACCGCTGGGTCGACCGGCCATTGGTTCGGCCAACCGCACGGTCGACCGACCTGGCCTGTCAGCCAGTGTCCTGGGTCAGAAAACAGGATGGAAAAATATTTCAATAAATCCATAAAACTTGTAAAAATTACACAAAAATAGTTTTCTCATTTTATATTGAAATATAAACATGTGATAAAAATTTCATCACAAATAACAAACATTTTTAAACATTTTTGTGTCTTATCATTTTTACCAAAATCCAAAACTTGTATTTTCTAAAACTTGGATTTTTGAATAGAAAATACATTTTGTCCAAAACTCATCCAAATACAAAAACATGATATTAAACAACATTTAGGCATGATGTATATGGATATAATCCTATATATATGAAACATATATATATCCATGTTTTGACATTAATTCCAAAATATGTTTTGTTAAAAATACCAAAACATAAAACACATGAATAAGTGAGTCAAAACTAAGTTTGTCTAGGAAGTTAAGCATGCATGTATATAGAACAAATCTAATATACATTAAACCAATAAACTTGTTTTGAATCTATCTATTCATGCAAACCAAGATCGGTTAAACCTAAAACCGAAAAATCGAAAACCAATATTCAAAACATGAAACGTGTGTGTGTGAACTTGAGCATATCATACTATTCTAATCTTTACAATTTGGATCTAAACACAAAACTAAACTAGGTACCGAAGTCTTCTTGTAGAGCGCAATCTCCAAGTCGACTCGATCTAAAACTCTTTGATCCACCGAGCAAGTGCTATATATGATCTTTGACGCTCGGGCTCTTGAATCAACATGTGAAAGCTTCCAAATCATCTTGTTGAAGCTAATCACTTACTAATAACTTGATTAATGATCTGAAACCAAAATCACAAGATTATTAGTACACATAACTTCATGAGTTAATCATCATCAAAACTAGAGTGGAAGGCCTCTGGGCCAACAATCTCCCCCTTTTTGATGATGACAAAACTCATTGAGTTATATATGCATGGATTAAAGTTAAGCTTCAAAGAAGCCCCCTTAACTCATGCATAAAAAAATAAACATAATGAATATGCAATGAAGGCTCTTAAAACATAAATGCACATGTATATGCATAAACAATAAAAGGTTCTAGATACCAATGAAATGTTTAAAAACAAAAACATGCTCTAGAAACAAAACATGCTCTAGATACCAATTAAATTAAACTAAATTAAACTTAATATATGCAAAACATAAACATGCATATATAAACCAAAATCTTTCTCCCCTTTTTGTCAATCATCAACAAAGGGGTAAAAACCAAAACAAAACAAAATCTTCTCACCCTTTTTAATACAAAGAATCAATCATCAATAAAGGGTAAAAGCAAAACTAAATCAAATAAATTTTTCTCCCTTTTATTGTTCGAAACAATGAATCAATAAAGGGTTAATAAGAATAATATTTTTCCCCCTTTTTTTTTGTCTAAAACAAAACAATCCCCTTTTTGTCTAAACAAAAAACAACACCAATTAGGGGTGACAATCAATTAAGGTACCAACTGAAAATATGTCAGAGAATAGCATCTTGATACCAATTGAAAGGAAACAAACAAAAAAATATTGATACCAATTTTAAGCAAAACACATGAAAATCTTGATACCAATTGAAATTTAAACATAATAAGTTTGAATGTCTAAACAAAAATTTTGATACCAATTGTAAATATTTTTCATTTTGAGCATATGATACCAAATATGAATTTTCAATCATAAAGTATGGGAGTACAAATACCAATTGAAAGACAAAATTAAATTTTCTCCCCCTTTATGAAATACCAACTAAAACAATGCGTAGGCTTGATACCAGTTTAAAAGTAATCAATTGAAACAAATTGAAACTCAAGCTTAGCATAAACACAAACATATATATGTATGGAAAATAGATACCAATTGAAATTGATATTCTTGGAATTGAAATCATACATACATACAAACATATATGAGTATACAAGAAAGGTCAAAATTAATACCAATTGAAAGAATTCAATAATACCAATTGAAATAACAATAAGATTAAGTGTATATCTCATATAACTAGCCTCCCAATCATGGTTCAAGTTTTAAATGATTTTCATTTTAAAGCATACATGAACATGATCTCCCATCCATCCTCCCATTGAAGGTAGGGGTTTTCAAAATTAGATTTTAAAATAGGCTTTGTTTGAAAAACTCTACCATATGAAGAATACCGTAACTAGTTTTATGAAAATTTTGAAAACTAGTACGAAATCCTTCAAGTAAGGAATAAAACAAAAATATTATTCATGAAAACATGAAATTCACAAAATAGTCAACACTCATAATCAATTAAGCATAAATATGTCTCATGAAAACAAATACATGAGTAAACGATAAATGTGAGTGTACAAATACAATGTGAAGATCATAATCATAAAAGATGGACAATAAGCTCAATATTCTTTGAAACATGAAACATGAAAATCATCAAAACTATATTAATCTTCAAGGTATATGTATGTCCTATACAAATTAAAATATACATACATATCCAAACACAACGAGTCCACAAAATATATGCATTAAGGCGCGTGGCTCAAAAGGATATTCATGTATATCTAAAAATTTGGATGAAATAGACATATACATGAAGTTAAACAAATAAACACGAAATCAAGAAAAACTAAATTTTCACCAAAACTAATTTCATTTCAAGGTATATGTATGAATTGTCAACACAATAAGTATACATACATATCCCTAAACACAATTGAGTCCATATATATAGATTTGCATGAAAGGCAAATGACTCAAAGGATATACATGTATATATTAAGGTTTGGCAAAATAAAACATATACATGAAATGAAAAACTCATAAAACAAATCCAAAACTAGGAATACAAGTTTAAAATGCATGAATCATCAAAACTAGACTATACTAGCACATCTAATGGGTTCAATAAGCAATCAAGCCCAAACATATATAAAGATTTATTTGTGTCCCACTACATGTACAAGTATAAATTCTAGTCTTAATGAAAAACTAACATCTAAACAAGTAATCAAATCATTAAGCATGAAACGGGATATAAATCAACATGAAAATCATAAACATGATCATTATGTAAATCCACATGCTATTAGAATCATGATATACATAATAGCTAAACAAATGGTGAGAACACAACATATGGGTCCATATAAACATGGGTGATCTCAAGAGCTATACATGCATGTCAAAAGTCTAATAAACATGGCATTCAACATACTAAACAAAACATGAGTTATCAAAATAAATTATCATAAACATCCATATGATCATTATGAAGATGCATGTACATTAAATCTAGGGCATACATATTAGTTTAAACAAGGTGAGAACACTAAATATAGATCCATATGAAACATGGGTGTCTCAAGTAACTAAACATGTATAACACTAATCTAATCAACATGACATAAGCATAATGAACAATAAACCATGGGATGCTATAAATTGATGAACATGAAAAACATGCATAATAAAACGGGAGTTAGAGATCGATACCAAAACCGATGAAGGCACCTCTCTAGTTCTCCAAACCAATGGTGGTCCTTCTCCACCAAATTCCCCTTGAAAGTGATGCATCCAAATTTGTTTTCTTTTAAGCACGGAACGCATCCACTCTAAGGCACCAATACTCTCACGTTATGCGAGAGCTTCCACCTACATCAAAAAGCATAGAGGTAGTCTTTGGTACCATTTCCTTTTGGGTCCACGGGGGTTAGTATCTTTTCTAACCCAAACAAGATTAGTTGCTAAATTTTCATGATAAACACGATCATAACAAAATCTAGCAAGGTGGCCTTTTCGACCACAATGTGTACACGTGTACACATGAGCATACATGTTATAGTTGTGTCCGTGATGAGCATGTGTATGCCGTGATGGGTGTACATGTAAAGATGGAACTTGTTTCTTGCGAACCAAAGTTTCCAAGCGTGTATGATTCAAAGTACATTGGCTCAAAGTGGAGCCCAAACATTTAACACTATTCTTCAAAACGTTTATGTCATTTTCAATAGTTGAAGATAAAGTGGAGCATGCAAAAGGTGTGCTAGAAGAAGAAGCTACACTAGCATGGCACACATGAGAATCAATATCAATTTTCAAAGATTCATTTTTCTTTAAAACTAAATCCAAGTCTTTTGTAATGAAATCAATTTCATTTTTCAAAACAATGTTATCTTTTAAAACAAAATCCAATTTTGAAGATAAAACCTCATTGTTTTTCACAACATCATCACAATCATTTTGCCTTTAAGAACATAAATCTCTTTTAGGGTAAGGTCTAGTTGAGATCTTAGTGAGTCACGTTCACTAGTAATCTCTTCCTTCTCTTGCAAAACCGATTCAAAAGTTGAGCATAAATCCTTCATTTCTTCTTTTAATTCAAAATGATTCTTTTTCAAAAGATTATGTTTTTCCAAAAAGTTTTCAAGCTTTGTGGCAAGCTCCATATTTAGGGTTTGAGCTTCTAAACAACCATCGCAATAGGAACTAGAGCAATCATCTAGTTGAGAATCCGATTGTACCTCAAGGGAGTTTTCCCTTGGACCATGAGGCAATACTCGTCGGACTTGTCTCTCTAGATCTCCACAACTTGTTGATAATCACGGGTAGCTCGGGAGACGTCAATATACTCCAAACTGCAAAAGCCGAGTCATAACGATCAAACAAATATAAAAGATCTTCATTGAGAGATGCTCTAAGTGTTTTAAGTGCTAATGCATTGGCCTTATTATGCTTGCTACTATTAGGGAAGGATTCCATAGTGGAGGCTTGATAAACTAGATGTCCTAGTCTTTTCAAATGGCTACTCATATTGGCCTTCCAAACATCAAGTCTAAAAAAGTCAAACATAGGAGGGCTATCCATGAGTGCAACTATATGTGTGCAAAAAGAAAATGCAAATGAAGATTAGCAAGCCAAGATCTCACTCCTAGGTGGTTAAACCTAAATATCAGGAGCGGCGGCTCTGATACCATTGAAAATCACCTAGAGGGGGGGTGAATAGGTGATTATGCTAATCTAATGAACTTAATGCGAAATTTAAAAACTAATTGCAATTAACAAGAGATGCACACTCAAACAAGCCAAGCAAATAATTATGAATGAACAATATGAATTTATGCAAGACACAATAGTAAAGAGAGAGAGAGATAGAGTAAGAGCCAAGGGATCAAGCGCAAACAATAAGATATGTTTCGAGGTTCGAGTACCCAGCTCTACATCCCCGCCTTCACCCAGAAGGATTTTAAGTCCACAAGCTTGTCCACAAAGGACTCCCACAAAGGGAACCTCCACTGAGGATTTGGGGCAATCACAATTACAAGGAGTGCCCAACTCCTCTCCTTACAAACACAACCTCCTCCTTGAGCCACAACTCCAAGCCAACAACAATCACCTCACAACTTGAGGGATTAGCACAAACCAAATCAAGGATCACCTCACAACTTGAGGGATACAACCCAAAGGCACAAAGCCAAGAAAAGATTGGGTTTACAACTTGGTGGTCTAAACAACAACCACAAATAATCTCTTTCTTCCACACAAAGATCCTATAGAATAAGAAAGTAGATGTAGCTCAAGTGTGGAGAAAACCAATGGAATGGAAATCAAAATCACAAAGAAAATCCTTGGGAAAAACTGAAACCAAGATATAGAAGTTGAATCAAAACTCTTTTCCCAAAACCCTTTTCTTTGATATTCCAAACCCTAGCAAAAACACCAAATAGATTGTTCAATTTAAGTCCAAAAATTTCCTTTGATTGTTGTGAAAACACCAGAGAGTAAGGAAAAATTCGCACAAAAAATCTTATAGAAAACTGGCCATTAATGGGGTATTTATAGCCCCCAGAAAAATATAACCGTTGGCAGCAGATCCTGCCAAAAATGACCTACCGGTCGACCGCTCGGTCGACCGTCCAACGGTCACATTTTGACCGTTGGCAACTGACGGTCGACCGCCCGGTCGACCGAAAAGAACAGAGAGCACTGCTCTCTGGTCGGTCGGCCGGCCGGCCGACCGTCCCACTGTGCTGCCAGACGTGCACAGCTCTGTGCACGTCGGTCGACCGCTGGGTCGACCGGCCATTGGTTCGGCCGACCGCACGGTCGACCGACCTGGCCTGTCAGCCAGTGTCCTGGGTCAGAAAACAGGATGGAAAAATATTTCAATAAATCCATAAAACTTGTAAAAATTACACAAAAATAGTTTTCTCATTTTATATTGAAATATAAACATGTGATAAAAATTTCATCACAAATAACAAACATTTTTAAACATTTTTGTGTCTTATCATTTTTACCAAAATCTAAAACTTGTATTTTCTAAAACTTGGATTTTTGAATAGAAAATACATTTTGTCCAAAACTCATCCAAATACAAAAACATGATATTAAACAACATTTAGGCATGATGTATATGGATATAATCCTATATACATGAAACATATATATATCTATGTTTTTGACATTAATTCCAAAATATGTTTTGTTAAAAATACCAAAACATAAAACACATGAATAAGTGAGTCAAAACTAAGTTTGTCTAGGAAGTTAAGCATGCATGTATATAGAACAAATCTAATATACATTAAACAAGTAAACTTGTTTTGAATCTATCTATTCATGCAAACCAAGATCGGTTAAACCTAAAACCAAAAACCTGAAAACCAATATTCAAAACATGAAACGTGTGTGTTGTGAACTTGAGCATATCATACTATTCTAATCTTTACAATTTGGATCTAAACACAAAACTAAACTAGGTACCGAAGTCTTCTTGTAGAGCGCAATCTCCAAGTCGACTCGATCCAAAACTCTTTGATCCACCGAGCAAGTGCTATATATGATCTTTGACGCTCGGGCTCTTGAATCAACATGTGAAAGCTTCCAAATCATCTTGTTGAAGCTAATCACTTACTAATAACTTGATTAATGATCTGAAACTAAAATCACAAGATTATTAGTACACATAACTTCTTGAGTTAATCATCATCAAAAACTAGAGTGGAAGGCCTCTGGGCCAACAATCTCCCCCTTTTTGATGATGACAAAACTCATGGAGTTATATATGCATGGATTAAAGTTAAGCTTCAAAGAAGCTCCCCCTTAACTCATGCATAAACAAATAAACATAATGAATATGCAATGAAGGCTCTTAAAACATAAATGCACACGTATATGCATAAACAATAAAAGGTTCTAGATACCAATGAAATGTTTAAAAACAAAACATGCTCTAAAAACAAAACATGCTCTAGATACCAATTAAAATTAAACTAAATTAAACTTAATATATGCAAAACATAAACATGCATATATAAACCAAAATCTTTCTCTCCCTTTTTGTCAATCATCAACAAAGGGGTAAAAACCAAAACAAAACAAATTCTTCTCACCCTTTTTAATACAAAGAATCAATCATCAATAAAGGGTAAAAGCAAAACTAAATCAAATAAATTTTTCTCCCTTTTATTGTTCGAAACAATGAATCAATAAAGGGTTAATAAGAATAATATTTTTCCCCCTTTTTTTTGTCTAAAACAAAAACAATCCCTTTTTTGTCTAAAACAAAAACAACACCAATTAGGGGTGACAATCAATTAAGGTACCAATTGAAAATATGTCAGAGAATAGCATCTTGATACCAATTGAAAGGAAACAAATAAAAAAATATTGATACCAATTTTAAGCAAAACACATGAAAATCTTGATACCAATTGAAATTAAACATAATAAATTTTGAATGTCTAAACAAAAATTTTGATACTAATTGTAAATATTTTTCATTTTGAGCATATGATACCAAATATGAATTTTCAATCATAAAGTATGGGAGTACAAATACCAATTGAAAGACAAAATTAAATTTTCTCTCCCTTTATGAAATACCAACTAAAACAATATGTAGGCTTGATACCAATTTAAAAGTAATCAATTGAAACAAAATTGAAACTCAAGCTTAGCAAAAACACAAACATATATATGTATGAAAAATAGATACCAATTGAAATTGATATTCTTGGAATTGAAATCATACATACATACAAACATATATGAGTATACAAGAAAGGTCAAAATTGATACCAATTGAAAGAATTCAATGATACCAATTGAAATAACAATAAGATTAAGTGTATATCTCATATAACTAGCCTCCCAATCATGGTTCAAGTTTTAAATGATTTTCATTTTAAAGCATACATGAACATGATCTCCCATCCATCCTCCCATGGAAGGTAGGGGTTTTCAAAATTAGATTTGAAAATAGGCTTTGTTTGAAAAACTCTACCATATGAAGAATACCGTAACTAGTTATATGAAAATTTTGAAAACTAGTACGAAATCCTTCAAGCAAGGAATAAAACAAAAATATTATTCATGAAAACATGAAATTCACAAAATAGTCAACACTCATAATCAATTAAGCATAAATATATCTCATGAAAACAAATACATGAGTAAACGATAAATGTGAGTGTACAAATACAATGTGAAGATCATAATCATGAAAGATGGACAATAAGCTCAATATTCCTTGAAACATGAAAACATGAAAATCATCAAAAACTATATTAATCTTCAAGGTATATGTATGTCCTATACAAATTAAAGTATACATACATATCCAAACACAACGAGTTCACAAAATATATGCATTAAGGCGCCTGGCTCAAAAGGATATTCATGTATATCTAATAATTTGGATGAAATAGACTTATACATGAGTTAAACAAATAAACACGAAATCAAGAAAAACTAAATTTCACCAAAACTAATTTCATTTCAAGGTATATGTATGAATTGTCAACACAATAAGTATACATACATATCCCTAAACACAATTGAGTCCATATATATAGATTTGCATGAAAGGCAAATGACTCAAAGGGTATACATGTATATCTTAAGGTGCAAAATAAACATATACATGAAATGAAAAACTCATAAAACAAATCCAAAACTAGGAATACAAGTTTAAAATGCATGAATCATCAAAACTAGACTATACTAGCACATCTAATGGGTTCAAATAAGCAATCAAGCCCAAACATATATAAAGATTTATTTGTGTCCCACTACATGTACAAGTATAAATTCTAGTCTTAATGAAAACTAACATCTAAACAAGTAATCAAATCATTAAGCATGAAACGGGATATAAATCAACATGAAAATCATAAACATGATCATTATGTAAATCCACATGCTATTAGAATCATGATATACATAATAACTAAACAAATGGTGAGAACACAACATATGGGTCCATATAAACATGGGTGATCTCAAGAGCTATACATGCATGTCAAAAGTCTAATAAACATGGCATTCAACATACTAAACAAAACATGAGTCATCAAAACAAATTATCATAAACATCCATATGATCATTATGAAGATGCATGTACATTAGATTTAGGGCATACATATTAGTTTAAACAAGGTGAGAACACTAAATATAGATCCATATGAAACATGGGTGTCTCAAGTAACTAAACATGTATAACACTAATCTAATCAACATGACATAAGCATAATGAATAATAAACCATGGGATGCTATAAATTGATGAACATGAAAAACATGCATAATAAAACGGGAGTTAGAGATCGATACCAAAACCGATGAAGGCACCTCTCTAGTTCTCCAAACCAATGGTGGTCCTTCTCACCAAACTCCCTTGAAAGTGATGCATCCAAATTTGTTTTCTTTTAAGCATGGAACGCATCCACTCCAAGGCACCAATACTCTCACGTTATGCGAAAGCTTCCACCTACATCAAAAAGCATAGAGGTGGTCTTTGGTACCCATTTCCTTTGGGTCCACGGGGTTAGTATCTTTTCTAACCCAAACAAAATTAGTTGCTAAATTTTCATGATAAACACGATCATAACAAAATCTAGCAAGGTGGCCTTTTCGACCACAATGTGTACACGTGTACACATGAGCATACATGTTATAGTTGTGTCCGTGATGAGCATGTGTATGCCGTGATGGGTGTACATGTAAAGATGGAACTTGTTTCTTGCGAACCAAGGTTTCCAAGCGTGTATGATTCAAAGTACATTGGCTCAAAGTGGAGCCCAAACATTTAACACTATCTTCAAAACATTTATGTCATTTTCAATAGTTGAAGATAAAGTGGAGCATGCAAAAGGTGTACTAGAAGAAGAAGCTACACTAGCATGGCACACATGAGAATCAATATCAATTTTTAAAGATTCATTTTTCTTAAAACTAAATCCAATTCTTTTGTAATGAAATCAATTTCATTTTTTAAAACAATGTTATCTTTTAAAACAAAATCCAATTTGAGATAAAACCTCATTGTTTTTCACAACATCATCACAATCATTTTTGCCTTTAAGAACATCAATCTCTTTTAGGGCAAGGTCTAGTTGAGATCTTAGTGAGTCACGTTCACTAGTAATCTTCCTTCTCTTGCAAAATCGATTCAAAAGTTGAGCATAAATCCTTCATTTCTTCTTTTAATTCAAAATGATTCTTTTTCAAAAGATTATATTTTTTCAAAAAGTTTTTCAAGCTTTGTGGCAAGCTCCATATTTAGGGTTTGAGCTTCTAAACAACCATCGCAATAGGAACTAGAGCAATCATCTAGTTGAGAATTCGATTGTACCTCAAGGGAGTTTTTCCCTTGGACCATGAGGCAATGCTCGTCGGACTTGTCTCTCCTAGATCTCCTCAACTTGTTGATAATCACGGGTAGCTCGGGAGACGTCAATATACTCCAAACTGCAAAAGCCGAGTCATAACGATCAAACACATATAAAAGATCTTCATTGAGAGATGCTCTAAGTGTTTTAAGTGCTAATGCATTGGCCTTATTATGCTTGCTACTATTAGGGAAGGATTCCATAGTGGAGGCTTGATAAACTAGATGTCCTAGTCTTTTCAAATGGCTACTCATATTGGCCTTCCAAACATCAAGTCTAAAAAAGTCAAACATAGGAGGGCTATCCATGAGTGCAACTATATGTGTGCAAAAAGAAAATGTAAATGAAGATTAGCAAACCAAGATCTCACTCCTACATGGTTAAACCTAAATATCAGGAGCGGAGGCTCTGATACCAATTGAAAATCACCTAGAGGGGGGTGAATAGGTGATTATGCTAATCTAATGAACTTAATGCGGAATTTAAAAACTAATTGCAATTAACAAGAGATGCACACTCAAACAAGCCAAGCAAATAATTATGAATGAACAATATGAATTTATGCAAGGCACAATAGTAAAGAGAGAGAGATAGAGTAAGAGCCAAGGGATCAAGCGCAAACAACAAGATATGTTCGAGGTTCGAGCACCCAGCTCTACATCCCGCCTTCACCCAGAAGGATTTTAAGTCCACTAGCTTGTCCACAAAGGACTCCCACAAAGGGAACCTCCACTGAGGATTTGGGGCAATCACAATTACAAGGAGTGCCCAACTCCTCTCCTTACAAACACAACCTCCTCCTTGAGCCACAACTCCAAGCCAACAACAATCACCTCACAACTTGAGGGATTAGCACAAACCAATACGAGGATCACCTCACAACTTGAGGGATACAACCCAAAGGCACAAAGCCAAGAAAAGATTGGGTTTACAACTTGGTGGTCTAAACAACAACCACAAACAATCTCTTTCTCCCACACAAAGATCCTATAGAATAAGAAAGTAGATGTAGCTCAAGTGTGGAGAAAACCAATGGAATGGAAATCAAAATCACAAAGAAAATCCTTGGGAAAAACTGAAACCAAGATATAGAAGTTGAATCAAAACTCTTTTCCCAAAAACCCTTTTCTTTGATATTCCAAACCCTAGCAAAAATACCAAATAGATTGTTCAATTTAAGTCCAAAAACTTCTTTTGATTGTTGTGAAAACACCAGAGAGTAAGGAAAAATTCGCACAAAAAATCTTATAGAAAACTGGCCATTAATGGGGTATTTATAGCCCCCAGAAAAATATAGCCGTGGCAGCAGATCCTACCAAAAATGACCTACCGGTCGAACGCTCGGTCGACCGTCCAACGGTCACATTTTGACCGTTGGCAACTGACGGTCGACCGCCCGGTCGACCGAAAAGAACAGAGAGCGCTGCTCTCTGGTCCGGTCGGCGGCCGGCCGACCGTCCCACTGTGCTGCCAGACGTGCACAGCTCTGTGCACGTCGGTCAACCACTGGGTCGACCGGCCATTGGTTCGGCCGACCGCACGGTCGACCGACCTGGCCTGTCAGCCAGTGTCTTGGGTCAGAAAACAGGATGGAAAAATATTTCAATAAATCCATAAAACTTGTAAAATTACACAAAAATAGTTTTCTCATTTTATATTGAAATATAAACATGTGATAAAAATTTCATCACAAATAACAAATATTTTTAAACATTTTTGTGTCTTATCATTTTTACCAAAATCTAAAACTTGTATTTCTAAAACTTGGATTTTGAATAGAAAATACATTTTGTCCAAAACTCATCCAAATACAAAAAACATAATATTAAACAACATTTAGGCATGATGTATATGGACATAATCCTATATACATGAAACATATATATATCCATGTTTTTGACATTAATTCCAAAATATGTTTTGTTAAAAATACCAAAACATAAAACACATGAATAAGTGAGTCAAAACTAAGTTTGTCTAGGAAGTTAAACATGCATGTATATAGAACAAATCTAATATACATTAAACCAGTAAACTTGTTTTGAATCTATCTATTCATGCAAACCAAGATCGGTTAAACTAAAATCGAAAAACTGAAAACCAATATTCAAAACATGAAACGTGTGTGTTGTGAACTTGAGCATATCATACTATTCTAATCTTTACAATTTGGATCTAAACACAAAACTAAACTAGGTACCGAAGTCTTCTTGTAGAGCGCAATCTCCAAGTCGACTCGATCCAAAACTCTTTGATCCACCGAGCAAGTGCTATATATGATCTTTGACGCTCGGGCTCTTGAATCAACATGTGAAAGCTTCCAAATCATCTTGTTGAAGCTAATCACTTACTAATAACTTGATTAATGATCTGAAACTAAAATCACAAGATTATTAGTACACATAACTTCATGAGTTAATTATCATCAAAACTAGAGTGGAAGGCCTCTGGGCCAACAATTAGCACACTTGCTTTTACACTGATTTTATAAAAACACACGTTTTTGAGTGCTGGTTCCGCCCGATTAATTGTGGAGGTTGTGTTGGTTGTGTTGGTATCCTCTAAGTGTAGAGGTGATTGTGGTTGGTTTGACTTTGAGCCTTATCCCTCTAGTGTGAGGTGATTGTTATTTGATTAAGTGCCCATCCCTCTAAGTGTAGAGGTGATTGTTGTTGTGTCTTGCCTCTCGTGTAGAGGTTGTGTTTGTTGGAGAGAGGAGCTATGTATTCCTAGTTTGTATTACCCAAATCCTCAGTGGAGGTTCTCTGTGTGGGAAGTTCTGTGTGGATGTATAGTGGAAATCCTTCTGTGTGAGGGTGGGATATAGAGCAGTGACTCGAATCTCGAAACATATCTTGTTGTTTGTGATTGATCCACTGTCTCTAAACTCTCTCTCTTTTATATCTTGCATTGATTCATATTGCTCATATCTTATATGCTTGGTATAGTTTGTGCCCCTTACTTGTGTTGAACCAAGGGAACTTTACATAACACCTCAATTCTTTTTTAGAGGAATTTAGAGGAGTTAGTTCAGAGCCCTTCACCGGGAATTCGGCTACACTCTTTGGTTACACAAGTATGTTGTAATTAGTTTTTAATTCCGCATCATTTATCATTAGATTAGCCATACACCTATTCACCCCCCTCTAGGTGTACTTTCAGGATTTAGTGTCGAATCCTTCCGAAATGATATGTGTGTGTGTAAGAAAAATGTACCTCAGCCACCAGCTGATAAAGACTCTCAGCCAGCGGTGACATAGCGTAATCTGTGCTACAAAACTAGGCAATCTTCATAAAGATTCTACTTTGAAAAAAACTAAATTACTGAAAAACCCCTGCTTTTAAAAAATGAAATTTTCTCTTGGGATTATATTATATTTTCTATTATTATTTTCTCTCTCATTATTTTCTCTCTCTCTCTCAAAGTCTCGCCGGCGCGCTCAAATCTGGATTTCGAATTTGCAGATAGCCTCGATCTTAGAAAAGCAAGATCAGATCTTGATTTCGAGTTCACAAATATCCTCGATCACAGTTTTCATCTATCAGATCTTTCATCTCGTTCAGTTATCTCCATTTATCAGATCTCTCTCGTCCTGTCATTTTTTATATCGAGCCGCACCCATAATTCATATTCGCCACCCCATCTCGCCGCCGACCCGTCCCCTTTCTCCCAACTGAATATGAATCAGGTCTTTTAAGTGCAACATCATCAACGAACAAAACAAATGCAACAAGAGAGAGAACTTTAGATACTGAGATAGAGGTTAATTTTTGTACAGATTTATGTATTATTTATGTCATTGTTGTTCACAATCCTCATTGAAAATTATTATGTTTATATTGAGATTGCAACATGCATTCGCAATCACAAGATTCATATGAAGAATGCGACCATGGTCGCTATCTTCACCAACAGTCTTTAACTTTTTCTATAGTGATAATGCGATCTTAATCGCAGTCCTAAAGTAATTGAATACTTGTTTATTAATTTTTATGCGGATAATATGTTTTTTTAAGAATATGATTAAGCTCACAGTAGTCAATAAAACAATTTTCAAATTGTTATACACTGCGACCTTAGTCCCAGTCGTCAATTATATTCAGGTTGTGACCTTAGCACCGTCCTTTATTAGATTAATGTTGTGTTCTTAGTAACAGTTTTATTTTTTTATTAGTAATGCAAGCTGAGTTGCAGTCTTTTTCTATTTTTGTCCTTTAATCCAATAATTTTGCATTGTTTCTAAATGAAGTGAATTTATTTTTTTATAAGAAATAAATTTGCATGGTGACATGTCTGAAAGAAATGAATTCCCAGAACAGTAACAATAAGTATTATAGATGATTGTTGAGATTTCAAAGATTAATAAAAAATAATTTAATATTTGTTTGAAACATTTATGGCGGAAGAACTCCAAGACTACTTTTTTTAGAATTTTATGAAATGAATTACAAATTAACTTTTATTGACTTTTTTCTTTTCAAAAATTTAATTTTACTATATTGCATCACTTTACTTTATCCTTATGAATTTTACTGTTATTTAGGAAGGATTGCGACAAAAGTCGCAGTAACATAGCAGACAGAATTTTAATGACTGCGACTAGAGTCGCAGTCATAATATAGAATTAGAAGTTATGTTATATGAGGATTGTGATCATGATCGCAGTGCTACTCTAGTGATAATATCAGAATGTATGTGTACTGTGACCTTGATCAGAGTTCTGATGTACAATGAGAACTAAATATTTTGAGTATATAATGCAATCATAGTTGCAGTTCATTTAACATGGAATGAGTTGTAGTACAATATGACTATCAATATTTGTAGTACATGAATATACTTGTCATCAAATTATTACGTAAATTATACAACATACAAATGAGCAATGCGATCTTGGTCTTCGTCTTTATAAAACCACCTCTTTTAAAGTTTTTGCGAACACTGCAAATTAAATAGTATAAAAGATACATACTTGTACATGTAATTGAAGAACATTTTTAGAAAAAAAGAAATTCTATTTATAACATATTATATGATCAGAAAGAGACCTTACAAAATAAGCATTAAAAGCTCTAAAAAAATAGAAAATAAGTGATTATCAAAGAAAAGAAACTACTAGTCCTCGTCGTCATCATCATAATCAAAATTTTGTTCTTCATTCTCTTCGTCTTCCTCTTCCTGCTTACTTTCCTCTTCTTCTCCCTCATCGACCTCCTCGCTCTCCTCTCTTTTGAAGGGTACTTTGATTCGCCGATAAACTCTCAGAATGGGTCATCTGTATCAAGTTCTTCCTCCGATTCGTAGAGAAGAACCTCCAGAGGATATGCCGGGAAAAAGCGCGCCTTCAGCATCAGAGGACAAGTTTTATCAAGTATGTCTTCATCAAGAGGCATGGGAATAAGCTCCTCGCCAAGCCCCAAAAAACTTACTTTTCCTCATGAAGAGTAGGATCAGAAGCAGTATTACTTGATTGAAGAAGATAATTAAAAGGAAAGAAGTCCAAGCTATTATTAGATTCACTAGACTCTCTTGGAGAAAGAGGACAGGTGGGAGAATAATTGAAGTTGAAATCAGATTATTCAGAGAAAGAAGATCCGGAAGATGTGATTCAAGAATAAATCGCTTGAGAAAGTTTAGAAATCAAATCAAAGAAGAAGCGTATAAATATTTTTTTAGAAGTCATATCTTTAATATATATTACTTACAGGCACTACAAAAAAGCTAATACTCTGAAATAACATTAGAGTAATAATAAGTATTAGAGGTGACGGTTGAATATTTGAAGAAGAGATAAAAAAAATAATTAAATATTAATTGAAGCAATTATGGCTGGAGAACCCCAGAGTACCATTTTTCAGAAATTTATGATGTGAACTGTAAATTAGCTTTTTATACAATGTTTCTTTTCAGATTTTTAATTTTTGTATAGTGCACCTCTTTCCTTATCAAGAGTAATTTTACTAGTATTTTTGAGACGCTTATTGTATCATAGTAGATAGGATATTAATGACTGTGGTTAGGTCACAGTCATAATATAATATTTTATAACTTGTGTTATCTGACAACTGCTATCATGATCGCACACTAATCTACTTTGTTAGGACTAAGTGTTGTTAGGACTGCGACTTTTGTTGCATTTTAAAAATAAAAAAGCTCTGTAATATGCAAATTGTGATTATGAACAGCGAATGAGGTCGCAGTGCTCAATGATAGCAAGTTTTATATATTGTTCTTACACTGTGAACTTGATCGCAGTTCATATGCGCAGTGAAACTAACCATTTCTGAGTTCATACTGCGACCATAGTCGCAGTTCATTAAAATGACATTTCTGAGGAAAATTTGACTGTCAGTTTTGTCTCAGTTATAACAATATCAGATTTATAATTAACAGCGATCGCGATCGCAGTTCTTATTACCAGTAAAAAAAAAAAAGTTATACAAGATTGCGACTAAGATCGCAGTATTTTAAACAACTTATTTTTCAATGACTACGGCTTTAGTCGCATTTAAAAAAAGAAGTATACAACGATCAAGGTTCGCAGTATTCTAAACATCTATTTTGAAAAACTGTGACTTTGGTTGCAGTATTCTTAAAACAAATAAATTAAAAAAAAAACTCAAAGTCACAGTCTATAGTTTGAAATAGTTTAAATAACTTATTTACACAATTATTAATTTTCGCAGTCTAAAGTTTGAAATATTTTAAATACCCCTTATTTATTCCAAATTATTATTTTCAAAAACTGCGACTTTGATCGCAGTTTTTTTAAATAAACAAATTAAAAAAAAAGTAAAGTCGCACAATCTACAGTTAAACTGTGATTGAAATCACTTTTTACTCCAAATGAGTATTCTTTTTGACGTTGATCTCATTCGTTATAAAAGAAATTTTTTACTAGGTAATTTCTTTAACGACAATTTCTCTGAAAATCACAAATTTTTTGCTCAGTAAATATTTGTTTAGGATGAGTTTTGCTATGTTAAAATTAAAACTGAGGCATTTTGGTTAATACAATAAAGTGATTGATGGCCTTTTAGCGGGATTTTTTTAGCTCCGTTACGGCCTACACTCTGCCACAGATCTGTGGCAGAGATTGCGCCATGTCGCCGCCGGCTGAGAGACTTCTCAGTTGGCGGCTGAGGTAAAGAAACCCTGTATATACATACACACATACGCACATATGCACATATATAGACTTGTGTCCTTACAAAAAGATTTGAGCCCAAATCCTTCCTACTCAAATATAACCCGTCGACACTCTAACATAAGATCTACTCCGTTGAAGTTGATTTATATTATTTCAAGTATTTATAAACCAAAAAATCAAGTGTTTTGAATACTTTTTGCGTAAAATGGACGGCCGAAAATTAATGAGTTGGTTAGATTTATGTCTTTAGACATACAAATTCTCGATCCAGCCATTTGATTATGATCTAAACATTAAAAAACCCTACAAATCAATTTTTGTTAGGTTTCAAATATTCTACACCGTTAAACTAACCAACTCACTATTTAGGCCATCTATTTTGTCCTACTTGATGCATGGGAAAAAAGTATTCAAAACACTTGATTTTGGTTTATAGATGCTTGAAATAATATAAATCAAATTCAATAGAGTGGATTTTGTATTCGAATGTCGGATGTTGGCATTTGAGTGGGAAGAATTCAGCTTCGAATCCTTCCGGAATGACACTAGTCAATATATATATATATATATATATTATATATATATATATATATATATATATATATTATATATATATATATATATATATATATATATGAGATAGACTTATATCCTTCCAAAAGGATTCGAGCCCGGATCCTTCCCACTCAAATTCAACCATCCGACATTCGAATACATGATCCACTCCGTTGAAGTTGATCTATATTATTTCAAGCATCTATAAACCAAAAATCAAGTGTTTATAATACTTTTTGCCCATCCATCAAGCAACGCAAAATGGACGGGCGAAAGTAGTGAGTTGGTTAGATCTATGTCTTTACAGATACAAATTCTTAATCCGGCCATTTCATTATGATCTAAACATTTAAAAATCCTTACAAACTAATTTTTGTTAGGTTTCAAATGATCTACACCGTTAAACTAACCAACTCACTATTTAGGCCGTTCATTTTTTCCTACTTGATGGATGGGCAAAAAGTATTCAAAACACTTGATTTTGGTTTATAGATACTTGAAACAATATAGATCAACTTCAACGGAGTGGATCTTGTATTCGAATGTCGGAGGGTTGAATTGAGTGGGAAGGATCCGGGCTCGAATCCTTTAGAAGGACACAAGGTCTATATATATATATATATATATATATATTATATATATATATATATATATATATATATATATATATATATATATATATATATATATATATATATATATATAGTGAGTTGATCCCCTAAGAACGGTTCTCACGAATCATGTGAGAACTTTCAGTGGGCCGTCGGATCTGATAGAGATCTAGTTTTATTTGATTTGATCTATCAGATCCGACGACCCACGTGAAAGTTCTCACAGAAATCCGTGAGAACCGTTCTTAGAGGATCAGCTCCCTATATATATATATATATATATATATATATATATATATATATATATATATATATATATATGAGAAAAATGTATATCAGCATGCGGGCTGAGAGTACTCTCTCAGCCTGTGGTGACGTGGCTCAATTTGTTACCTCACTGACTTGCGGCCCGCTTTTAGGAAGAAGTTAAATTACCAAATACCCCTTTCGATAACTTTCCTTATTGTTTATTATTATTTTCTCCCTTTTTTTGCCGCTCTTTATAGGATTTAGGTTATTGTATATAATCAGATTTATTATCATTCTTTGATTTCTACTCTTTGATTTCTATTGTATTATTTTTTTATGTAGTTGTACTTTAAAGTTTTACTGCTACAAAATTCTACTTTATAGTTTAATTTTTTTGTATATAATGTAGTCAGAGTCTTTGGTCGCAGTGTACATTTAAACAACGACCTTAGTCAGAGACTTTGGTCGCAGTGTACATGGTTAATGCGACCAAGGTCGCAGTGTTGGCCAGCAACTGCAATCTAGGGTCGCATACATAGACTGCGACTTAGATCGCAGTACGTTAAGTAGGTGTTTCCTTTATATTAACATGCATAGCGACCAAGGTCGCAGTGTTGTTTTGGATTAAGACTGCCGCTAGCAACTGCGACCAAGTCGCAGTGTTGTTGTTTTATTAAGTGTTGTTTTGGATTAAGTCATTTTTTGAATCTAAATGAAAAATGAAAAGTTTGCTGAGGGACGCGACTTGGAGTCACTCCGAGAGACGCGGATAGCCCTCTGGAATGAAGGTGGATGTCATTGAATCTGCAAAGGGACGCAGGTTCCTGAACGCGGCTTTCATGCCCGTGTCTTGGTGCAATTTCCCAGGTGTTACATGCGGCCTGTCATAAAGATTTATGAGATCTTTAAATGTCAAGTCTACGTTGACGAACCCGCACCGTTCGTTGTTTTCGAAGCGGTTGTCCACGCGTCAGCTCTTCATTGGGTTTAGGCATTAATGTCTTTTAATGCCAAACCGGCGCTGGCGGTTGGAGACCAGCGTCTTCGACGCTTCCCGAAACGACACTCCACGCGTCAGCCTTTCATTGGACTTCGATAGTCGTGCGGTCATTAAGGCCGACGGTTCTGATTAATGAATCATTAATTATGGTTATTATGGGCTGCTTATAAATAGGGCTCACCCTCTCCCTTTAACAGCCCATACTTAAACTGTTTTCTTTCGAGAGCAATTGCTCTGAGAATTTCCGCCTTCTTCAGAGTCTCTAACTTTGTCTGATTCTTACATGTAAGCTTGATTGTCCTTTTTCAGGTTTGCTGGGCCCCTAGGAGAATATTTTGGCCGGCGAACTTGATCGATGTTCGTCCACAAGGGAAGAAGTCATAGACCTCATCGTCCACAAGGGAAGAAGTCATGGTCCTCGTCGTCCACAAGGGAAGAAGTCATGATCCCTGACGAGCACTTAACCCTCACCAAGATCTCCTCGGACTTGATGCACCAGTCAAGCTTGCTGGCATGGCATGGTCAGAGTGGGTATGGCGGCGGGGGATGTGGTGGATATAGTAGTGGGTAGCATACCCTGTGAGGTCTCAAAAACCTCCTCTCTTACCCCAGAAGTGACATCGAGGAAACTCCATGCTCACTGGATAACCTTCTGGTGGAAGAGATGTTCATCAACGAAGGATCGTATCCCACCACTTTGGAGGGTCAGGTGGAATCGGAGGATTCTGTTGCCACCAGACCTCAAGAACAACATTGCTCTTAGTCAACAAGGGCTCTTTTGATATTTAGTCGTGCATCACAGTGCAATCGGCTCCGATCGTCGCCACAGTGTCCAATCCTGGTTTGGCGCCCTTCCAAACATCCTGTACTTGGAATCATATGCAGCTTTAAGGAGTGAGTGCAGCCTCTGAGAGAGAGAGAGGGACTTCTTTGTACTCCTGTATTGTAACACTCAATCTTATTGTATAAGAGAGCGTTTGTATCATTTTCACATGCCTGGACATAAATGCCTGGACATAAATGAAAAAGCATATTTGTATTTTAATAAACTGCGACCTCGGTCGCAGTCATGCATTGCCACAAAAACAACTTAGACCAGAGACGATACTGCGACCAAGGTCGCATAAGACTACAGTGCAAACAGAACAACGGCGACCAGGGTCGACACTGCGACCAAAGTCGCAAAAGACTACTGTAGGCTGTCTAAAAATGACTAACCAGGCAAGCCACCAAAGAAGCAGTCTCAAAGACGCAAAGGATTGAAGCCCGCGTCTCAACTTCAAGACGCGTCGGCCTGAAGCCCGCGTCTCAACTTCAAGACGCGTCGGCCTGAAGCCCGCGTCTCAACTTCAAGACGCGTCGGCCCGAAGCCTGCGTCTTAAACATCAAAGCGCGTCGGCCCGAAGCCCGCGTCTCAGCATCCAAGGCGCGTCCGGCCTGAAGCTTGCGTCTCAGCATCCAAGGCGCGTTTAGTCTGAAATCCGCGTCTCAGTTGCAACCGCCCAGATCGTGGGGAGCCAGTTACCGCGCGTATCGCGGGTAACGGCCCTCATTCAGGCGCATTTTTAGGGGGCACGATCACCCCCTAAGACCCCTATAAATAGCCCTGTTAGCTATGGACGATGGGTGGAAGATTTGGATTCAGTGGAAGAAGAAGGTCGAGTGATCAATTAAGGTCGGCATTTTTGAATCCAGAGGGTCAGAAGATCAAGGCATCGAGAGAGAGAAGCCCGACGTCAAACGACCGAGAGAGAGAGGAGATTCTTCAACAGGCTTACTGAGTACTAGCCTATCTTCGCCTACCTCCTCTTTGAGAGTTTGGTAGCCGGAGCTGAGTTACTCCCCTGCGGCCGAAGAGAAGACCCCCGACGGTCCAGGACGGTCATCTGGTCAACGGAGAACAAGATTCACTCTCCATCGCCACACGAAGAACCCAGATTTAAACAAAGGGAAGATTCAAGCATCCTCCCTCCCTTGTAGTCGGAATATTGTTTTGTTGTAATCTTTCAACTGATTCAAGGAAATTTTACGGCAAAATCTCTTTCCGCACTTCACAAGAGATGGCGACTCCGCTGGGGACTACATTCGTGACCGATGAGCACATCGTGGTGCAGGATGACGTTCTCCGTAAGGGGAAGATGGTCGAATCACTCGTCGTTGAGTTCGATCAGGCGAAGTATGAAGAGTTTCTCTCTTCTGGCTCCAAGAGCCCCAAGACCCGCGTCTGCCGCAGGGTCTCAACGACGCAGCCTCCCGAAGCCCAATCTGTGGCTCAACCAGGCGCGGCTGTCACCCTCTGTGCCGCGCCCAGTTCACGCGTCAACGCCTCTTCGAAGGCCCGCGTAACATCCAACGCCTCTGCTGCGATCAACCGCGACGCGCAGAACCCACGCGCCAACGCCTCTCTGAAGGCCCGCGTGGTCCACGGCACAACTGTTGCTGCGATCGACCGCGTCTCGCACAACGCCCGCGTCTCGCGTGACGCCCGCGTCTTGCAGAACGCCCGCGTCTCGCAGAAACCCCGCGTCAACGTCTCCCAAGAGACCCGCGTGGTGAACAGCCCTGGTTCTTCAAACCAGGAAGTTGTTGGCTTCTCTCCTCCACGACGCAATCGAAATGCCGAGCGTCGACAAAGACGACGCGCGCGTCAACACTCGGTTGGAACCGATGGTTCTCTGACTGGGGTTGGACGCGGCGTTCAATATGATGCCTTGCCCGCACCTCGACCAGTGCAAGAAATCCGCGTTTGGCGACCCAAACGCGAGATTCCTCAAGTGAGTCTGCTGGAGACCAACTTACCAAACGCCGAAGCGAAGTTTCTGCGTCTCATCAAACGCAGGACGCATGCGTTCCCAGGCGTGGGGCCCAGCAGCCCATTATCTTCCAAGTCCCTCTGCTTCAACGCAGCGGACAACAGTGCGACGACCGCGTCTCGTCTCAACAGAGACGCCAGACGCGCGTAACGTCCCAAGTGTCTCTGCCCCAACGCAGTGGACAACAGTGCGACGACCGCGTCTCGTCTCAACAGAGACGCCAGACGCGCGTAACGTCCCAAGTCTCTCTGCTCCAACGCAGCAGACTGCAACGCGAGGACCGCGTCTCGTCTCAACAGAGACGCCAGACGCGCGTAACGCCACAGTGTGATCCCCGCGTTTCTGAGACTTGCGTCCAGACAGCGCAACACACGACTGCCCCCCGTCTTCGACGCTGTGAGGCCAGTCTATTTAATCCCCCTCCACGGATTTAAGGGATTATTTGACAAGGAAAAGAAGTGCCAATCAGGCCACTTCTTCTTGCTGCTGTCAACAGCTCATCCAGATGCTCTCTGAATGCCATTGCGAATCAGGCGTTCACCAGCCGTCTTTGATTAGACAGCTGACCCTGATTCCCCCGTCAGCTAAAAGAAGACGCTCCCACCGAAGGAGAACCTTCCCTGACGTTGAGTACCCGGAGCTCACTGCATATATGACAAGCAGAAGCAGGGGAAAACAACCTATGGTCAATTCAGAGGGTCAGGACTCTGAGCCAGAAGGGGTGTATCGACACACCCGTACCCGGACTGGAGCCATCACCCCAATTGACTACAATGCCCTATCCCGCGGCATTAGGGAAGATGATTCTCACTCAGTTGTGATAGAATCATGGGCTTCGAATTCTTCCGGTGGAAAGGAGGTTTCCGCCTACATGGCAGACGCTCCTGAGGACACAGCAAATGCTCCCGAGGAGACGACTAAGTACTTGACCCGGATGCAGAAGCACCAATGGAAGTACTCTCCTCTCAGCAAAGAACCATTGACGACCTCAAGCATATGCTTGAGAAACTGCTTGACGAGAGGGCAAGATCTCCTCCCAGAAGGCCAAGAGCTAGAAGGGGAAGAGGAGGAAGTCCACCCTCTGATCCTTCCGATGGGACACGACGATCCACTCCTTCGAATGTGTCCAGACCTTCAGCACATGCAGGAAGCAACCCGGACTCGGAGAAGGCTCAAAATCAAAGAATGAGCCTATTGGAGCAACGACTTAATGCCCTTGCTAGTCGTAAAGATCTCCAAGAAGCTGGAGTGGTCCGGCCGTATCCGGCCGAGTGGGACTTAGTCCCGTACCCTCCTAGATTCAAGGCTCCAACTCTCCAAGCATTCGACGGAAAGGGGTCGCCCAACCAGCATATCTACTACTTCAAATCCCAAACTGGGAATGTGGTAGATAACGATGCCATCCTGGCACGTCTATTCATTGGCACCCTGAAAGGTTAGCCTTTGAATGGTTTATGAAACTCCCTGAAGGTTCAATCAAGAACTGGGGCGACCTCGAGAAGCTGTTCCTAACACGCTTCTTCGAGGATGATTCGGAGGTTACCATGCCTACCCTTTTAGCTACCAAGCAACGAAAGGGAGAGTCCGTTAAGTCTTTCGTAGAAAGATTTCGGAACACGGCACTCGATGTCCGAGCGGCATGACCCAGGCCACCCTGGTGGAAACATGTCGCCACAATCTCCAAACTTCACTCCTTGCTCAAATAGGAGTAGCAGAAAGCCGCACCTGGAAACAGTTAGTCCAGCAAGGTGAACAGGCTGAAGAGATGTCGCCCGCGTCAGAGCGGAAGAAGGCAGGCCCAGGCCAGAAAGGTCGACAAGACGTGCGCCAGACACATCCCTCCAAACCAAACGGAAGGATAACTTGGCAACGGAGACCAAATCTCCCGTCAAGCCTCAACCAGGCAGAGCAGGTGGCTCTTCCAGCCAACCCCGCGCCAACAAACAATATTCCTTCAAGGAGGAACATGTCGACTCGCTCTTCAAATTACTCAACAAGAGCAATCGACTGAAGCTCCCTGAAATCAGGCGCCCAGAGAAGTCGGCAAGACCGACAACCCCAACTACTGCCTGTACCATAGGATGCTCGGGCACCCTACCAAGAGCTGTTACATCTTCAAGGATGTCCTTCAAACCCTAATTGACGCGGAGGTATTAAAACTCCGACCAGAGCAGAAACAGAGGGCGGCCAACATGACGTCGGCACTCCGCTTCGGGACACGACCCCGATGCCCGTGGGAGTGATATCTGTCCCGAAAGGAGAATTGAGAGTGGTCAATACAGACCCTCATCAGCAGCAGGAGAAGGGCTTGGTCCCGGTCCCTACACCTGAAGGAGGAATCATGTGGGTCCACCCTGACCTCGTCGACGAGCAGCAATGGACGACTGTGACCAACAGGAAGTCCAAAGGCAAAGGAAAGGCTTCATCTTGCCACGTGATCTGCGCTTCTTCCGGGGAAGCAGACGCTGATGTTCCTTCGCTGACCGACTCAGAAGAGGAGACAATGGTCCTGGCGGCAGAGCCCAACCAACCGACATCAGGCACCCGCTCAGGGCAGGCGTACTTGAAGCAGTACGGCGAAAAGGCGGTGGTCCCTCCTCAACCAGCTGTAGAGCCAGCTCAGCCCTCCACAAAAACCACCCGTGGAGAAACAGAAAGAAACTCGGTTTTCTCGGGTCCTTTCAAGAAGTGCAGCGGAAGGATCTTCGACACCTTCGACACCTTACCGCTTCGATGTGCTGGCTCAGTTAGCCAACATCCCGGCACGCATTACCTTGTATGAGCTCCTGAGGCTATCTAAGTCAACCAGAGAGGCTCTACAAGAAGCCCTGACGAACGCTGAGGTCTTTCTGACCCACGTACCGAGAGAGAAAGATGTAGAGGATTGCCTCCACACCTCTCCAAATGTTCCCTGCATTTCCTTCACAGCAGACGACATGCAGGTTAAAGGAAAGCATGACCGACCCTTATACTTCACGGGGTATATTGGGTCATCCGAGGTGAACCGCATCCAGGTAGACCCAGGGTCCGCACTGAGCATCATACCTCGCCGAGTCATGCAATTTCTTGGCATTCCCGCCCATCGTCTGAGCCCAACCCAGACGACTATTTATGGGTTTAATGCCAACAGCTCCCGCCCGATGGGGAAGATCAAGCTCAAATGCCGGATCGGGAGCCTCAAATCGGAAGTGACGTGTTATGTCATTGACGCTGACACTTCCTACAACCTGTTGCTGGGACGACCATGGATCCACCCAAAACTCCATCGTTCCCTCCACTCTCCATCAAGTCATGAAATACATTGACGAGAGCGGACAGGTTCGAACGTTGATCGCCGAAAGGCATCCGTTCAAAGGGGTCGAGAACTATTTCACGGATTCCCTCTTATATGAGGAGAATAATGGAACCCCGCAACCAGAGGAGCCAGACTCTGGTAATGAAGCTGACACCGAGCCCGAAGAAGAAGAGTGCCTGTGGGAGTTAGAACCACTTGTAAAGAGCACTAATAAGCTCGATGTTGATACCACCGACGATGCAGGCGGTTGGTATATTAATGAAGACTTAGATTTCGCGTATTTTCCTGTGTATGAATCTGAGTCAATACCGTCGGATACTAGTACCGACATGGGCGAGGATGTATGGTCGGCAATGAATGCTCTGACATCATTGCATGTACCTATAAAATCATCCTTCGGGACGTACCATGATGATGGTGACGCGCAAGGATCTTCATTTATGGTTCCAGCCAGACAAAAGGGCCAGAGACCTATCCTCTTTGGACGAATCATGTCTGAACCAACGCCCCATGAAGAATCAGAAGGCGAGGATGAATCCCCCCAGTTCAATCATTATGAACCGAGAACGCTCAAGATGATGAAGCGTATGGGGTACGATCTAATCAACAGGCCCGGGTTAAACTTCGGCAAAGGAAGGAGATCATTGCTTCGATCTTTTGTACCAAAAGAAAAACACCTGACTATTATCATCAGACCCGCCGGGGGTTGGGCTATGTATCAACCCCAGTGCCGTCAGCCTCTGATTCTGAGGAACCATCAGGCCATGATCACTCTTCAGACACGTCATCGTGGGAATCAGATGTCAGTATTGGCAACATCTTCAAAGGGCTTTCAGTAAACATGGTTTCAACAAGCCATCTGGAAGACGAAGACGAAGAAATGATCCAGTCGGATACAGACCCCTGGATCAAACATCTGAATGCTCTCTGGGATATCCGCTTTGAACAGCGTGAGCCACCCACAGAAGACAAGGTTGTTCAGATCAACCTAGGAGATGAAGCCAACCCCAAGCCCATCTTCATAAGTGACGGCCTGTCACCATCAGAGAAGAATGATCTAATATCTCTTATACAAGAGTATATAGACGTCTTCGCCTGGAATTACGAGGACATGCCTGGACTTGATCCTCAAGTGGCTATGCACCGCCTCAACATCAGTCCGGACGTAAAACCCGTCAAGCAACAGCAGCGACGGTTTCGTCCCGAAATAATGGAGGCCATTCAATCAGAAGTCAAGAAGCTTATTGACTCCGGCTTCATCAGGGAGGAACAACATCCCGACTGGGTAGCTAACATTGTCCCCGTTGCTAAGAAGAACGGGAAGATCCGGATCTGCATCGACTTCCGCGATCTAAACGAGGCCTGCCCCAAAGACGAATTCCCATTGCCAATCACAGATGTCATGATTGACAATACCTGCGGATTCGAGCGAATGTCCTTCATGGACGGATTCTCAGGATACAATCAAATCAAGATGTACCCTGACGATGAAAAGCATACCTCCTTCAGGACACCTCTAGGAGTATACTGCTACACCGTCATGCCCTTCGGTTTAAAGAATGCAGGGGCAACATACCAAAGGGCCATGAATACCATTTTCCATCAGCAGATACGCAAAACGGTGGAATGTTATGTCGACGACATCGCGGTGAAAAGTCGCATTAAAGGAGATCACATAGCTGATCTGAAGATGGTCTTCGACATCATGCGGGCTCATCAATTGAAGATGAATCCCACCAAGTCCTTCCTGGGGGTAGCCAGCGGCAAGTTCCTAGGGTTCGTTGTAACTTCCACAGGAATCCATTTGGATCCGGAGAAAGTCCGTGCTATCCAAGAGATGCAACCCCCCAGAAGCCTCAAGGAGCTCAGAGGATTGCAAGGACGATTGGCGTACATCCGCAGATTCATTTCAAATCTCTCTGGGAGATGCCAACCCTTCGCTAAGCTGATGAAGAAGGGAGTCTCGTTCATATGGGACGACGCTTGCCAGCAAGCATTCGAGGAGATCAAACGATACCTCACCCAACCACCAGTACTTGCAGCTCCGGTATCCGGAAAACCCTTCCTGGTGTACGTCCGATCGATGGATCATTCTTTGGGAGCTCTACTAGCTCAGAATGATGACCAAGGACGAGAACAAGCAATCTACTACCTCAGTAGAACGATGATCGGGGCCGAACATCGATACAACCCGATCGAGAAGGAGTGTTTGGCCTTGGTGTTCGCTATTCAGAAAATGCGACATTATCTGGTAGGCCAAACTATAAATGTCATATCAAAAGTCAACCCCCTGAGGTTGCTTATGACAAAGCCTTCATCATTGAATGGCCGGCTGGCAAAATGGGCTATATTGCTCTCTCAATATGAGATGCACTTCCTGCCACAGAAGGCCATTAAAGGACAAGCGGTGGCGGACTTCTTAGCTGAACACCCGGATCCGAGGGCAGCCAAACTTTATGAGGATCTCCCAGATGAGGTCGCCGAAGTATGCCTAACCCAGACATCGTTGAAGGACAAGTATGGCAACTTTTCTTCGATGGTGCATCAAGGGCAAGCCCCAAGGGACACACAGTAGCGGGGGTAGGAGTGGTACTCGTCTCCCCACAAAACTACGTGATCCCCCGAGCTATCTCGTTAACCGAGCCCTGTTCCAACAATGTGGCGGAATACAACGCTCTCCTGATTGGGATGCAATTCGCCGATGAGATTGGCGTTTAAAATCTCGAGGCATACGGTGACTCCAAACTCATCGTCAGCCAAGTTCGCGGAGAGTATGAGGTCAGACATGAAGATCTAGTACCCTACTACGACGCGACAATCCACATGGCGGAGAAGTTTTCAAACTTCTACATCGACCATGTGCCGCGAAGCCAAAATGCGCATGCAGATGCCCTCGCATCTCTCGCAGCTTCCCTAGCTCTCCCAGCTGGAGCAATGGAGAAAGTATTCGTCTATAGCCACGACCTATACTGTCCAAAAAACCCCCCCGGAGACTACCCAGGGTCAACAGGAGATCGTCGCGGTAAAGAGACACTTGAAGTGTCAACCGATCCAGAGCTTAAAGACTGGCGATTCCCCTATATTGATTATGTCTTATACGGCATCCTGCCTGAAGACACCAAAGAGGCGGCCGCCATTCGGAGGAAAGCCCCCAAATTCTACTATAATGCGATCACGCGAACACTCTATCGTCGATCGCATGACGGGATCCTACTCCGGTGCCTCTCATCAAAAGAGGCCGCGAAATGTTGAAAGAAGCCCACGATGGCACATGTGGAGCTCATCAACCTGGTCCGAAGCTGGCAAACAGACTCCAAAGATTGGGGTACTACTGGCCCAAGATGGTCGCCGACGCCATCTCCCTCGCTAAGAGATGTCACGCCTGTCAAATACATGGCGATTTCATCCATCAAGCACCAGGGTATCTCCACTCTACGACCTCTACTTGGCCGTTCGAAATGTGGGGGATGGACGTGGTTGGCCCATCAGCCCACCATCGTCGAAAGGACATCGGTTCATTCTAGCAATAACCGATTACTTCTCCAAGTGGGCCGAAGCTGTTCCTCTAAAAGAGGTAAAATCGTCTAACGTGATCAAGTTCGTGAAACATCACGTTATCTATCGCTTTGGCGTGCCTCGGCGGATCGTCCATGACAATGGACCCCAGTTCATCAGCCAGGCTTTCCAGAGATTCTGTGCCAAGTTCAGAATCCAGAGTGTGTCTTCAACGGCATACTATCCTCCCGCCAACGGCCTCGCGGAAGCTTTCAATAAGACTATTGGCAAGCTTCTTAAGAAATTCGTCTCGAAAAGTCAACGAGACTGGGACGATAAGCTGGGTGAATGCTTATGGGCATATCGCACGACCGTGCGAACCCCAACTAAAGCCACGCCATTTCCTTGGTATACGGATGTGAAGCCGTGCTCCCACTGGAAATTCAAATTCCATCTCTACGCGTCGCCCTGACCGCCGAGATGACGACAGAGGAGAAGCATCGACAGCGACTCCAAGAACTGGAAGCCTTAGACGACAAGCGTCTGCAGGCCCAGCAGCAGATCGAGCTTTACCAAGCTCGCATTACCAGAGCCTTCAACAAGAAAGTCAAGACGCGAACTTTCAAGAAAGGCGACCTTGTCTTAGCCGTCCGGAGACCCATGGTCCATGACGCACAAGACGAAGGGAAAATTCCAACCCAAATGGGAAGGACCATTTGTAGTAGAGTCGGTCTACTCGAATGGATCGTATCGTCTCATAACTCTAATGGCGATACACTCATGATGCCAATCAATGGCAAATTCCTGAAGAAATACTATCCCTAGATGGGTTCTTCTGCCGATCAAGTTAAAAACCACACCTCTGATCAAAACGTCCAACGCCTCTGACGGCTAAGGATAGAGGAAAAATGTTGGCATTTAAGCCCAACATAAATCCTCGACAACTCATCATGCTGAGGGAAATAGCATGACTAGCCCAACTCAAACGGTAGTGGTAAAGGCATCTCAAATCCGTGATAGCTGAGGGTTTGCTAAAAATCCTGCCGATCAAGTTAAAAACCACACCTCTGATCAGACATCCGACGCCTTCGACGGCTAAGGATAGAGGAAAACGTTGGCATTTAAGCCCAACATAAATCCTCAACAACTCATCATGCTGAGGGGAATAGCATGGCTAGCCCAACTCAAACGGTAGTTGGTAAAGGCACCTCAAATCCGTTGACAGCTGAGGGTTGCTAAAAATCCTAAATGGACCTGATTCCACTCTCTCCTCCAAAATCCCTTACCAATTCTCATCCATAGAATGGTAGGACCACAAAAATGCAATCATTTACTACGTTAAACACTATACCTCTGGTAATGAATACTCCTTGTCGAGTACAAGCCCTGCTTGTCACCTCTACATAGAGCAGCAAACTTTAAAATTGCCAAGTAACACTATACCTCTGGCATTTCAAATTCCACTTGTCAATTCTCACCAATAGAATGACAGGTCCTCAAATTGCTCCTATCAAGAGCCAATTCTTGTCAAGTTAATATCACACCTCTGACAAACTACTGTTTAAGTTAACATTACACCTCTAAGCAGTATATCAGGTGCCCGTCAAGTTAATATTACACCTCTGACAGTCACCCTTTCTTCAGACTTCCATATCGAAGCTGAAATGGACGATGCCAAGTTAACAATACACTTCTAGCATCCGAGTCATTGCTAAGTTCAACAATACACCTATGGCTATGACCTTTCCTCGACTTCCTTAAGCCGAGACGAACGATGCCAAGTTAACACTACACTTCTAGCATCTGAGTCATTGCTAAGTTCAACAATACACACTATGGCTATGACCTTTCCTCGACTTCTTCAAGCGAGACGACTAATGCCAAGTTCAACATTACACCTCTAGCATTACCCTCACTGTTAAGTTAAACATCACACCTATGACAGTGACACCCTCAGTTTTCCCTTATAAAACTGAGATGTCGATGAGTAAGTTAATATCACACTCTAACTCATGTCCTTGTCAAGTTAACATTACACTCCTGACAAGACTATTTCCAACCCGTTAAGTTATATCACACCTCTAACGGTAAGGACTTCCCTAGATTCCCCCGCGAGTCTAGTTTCATTTGATATTCTCTCCAACAGAATATCGATTCATTTTGAAGGCATTGTTGGTTAACATTACACCAATAAACAATGTTTCCATCAAC
>JAVJIF010031416.1:0-148730 GCA_038442645.1 Agave tequilana | reverse complement strand
TCGGCCTGAAGCCCGCGTCTCAACTTCAAGACGCGTCGGCCTGAAGCCCGCGTCTCAACTTCAAGACGCGTCGGCCCGAAGCCTGCGTCTTAAACATCAAAGCGCGTCGGCCCGAAGCCCGCGTCTCAGCATCCAAGGCGCGTCCGGCCTGAAGCTTGCGTCTCAGCATCCAAGGCGCGTTTAGTCTGAAATCCGCGTCTCAGTTGCAACCGCCCAGATCGTGGGGAGCCAGTTACCGCGCGTATCGCGGGTAACGGCCCTCATTCAGGCGCATTTTTAGGGGGCACGATCACCCCCTAAGACCCCTATAAATAGCCCTGTTAGCTATGGACGATGGGTCGAAGATTTGGATTCAGTGGAGAAGAAGGTCGAGTGATCAATTAAGGTCGGCATTTTTGAATCCAGAGGGTCAGAAGATCAAGGCATCGAGAGAGAGAAGCCCGACGTCAACGACCGAGAGAGAGAGGAGATTCTTCAACAGGCTTACTGAGTACTAGCCTATCTTCGCCTACCTCCTCTTTGAGAGTTTGGTAGCCGGAGCTGAGTTACTCCCCTACCGGCCGAAAGAGAAGACCCCCGACGGTCCAGGACGGTCATCTGGTCAACGGAGAACAAGATTCACTCTCCATCGCCACACGAAGAACCCAGATTTAAACAAAGGGAAGATTCAAGCATCCTCCCTCCCTTGTAGTCGGAATATTTTTTGTTGTAATCTTTCAACTGATTCAAGGAAATTTTACGGCAAAATCTCTTTCCGCACCGAACAAGAGATGGCGACTCCGCTGGGGACTACATTCGTGACCGATGAGCACATCGTGGTGCAGGATGACGTTCTCCGTAAGGGGAAGATGGTCGAATCACTCGTCGTTGAGTTCGATCAGGCGAAGTATGAAGAGTTTCTCTCTTCTGGCTCCAAGAGCCCCAAGACCCGCGTCTGCCGCAGGGTCTCAACGACGCAGCCTCCCGAAGCCCAATCTGTGGCTCAACCAGGCGCGGCTGTCACCCTCTGTGCCGCGCCCAGTTCACGCGTCAACGCCTCTTCGAAGGCCCGCGTAACATCCAACGCCTCTGCTGCGATCAACCGCGACGCGCAGAACCCACGCGCCAACGCCTCTCTGAAGGCCCGCGTGGTCCACGGCACAACTGTTGCTGCGATCGACCGCGTCTCGCACAACGCCCGCGTCTCGCGTGACGCCCGCGTCTTGCAGAACGCCCGCGTCTCGCAGAAACCCCGCGTCAACGTCTCCCAAGAGACCCGCGTGGTGAACAGCCCTGGTTCTTCAAACCAGGAAGTTGTTGGCTTCTCTCCTCCACGACGCAATCGAAATGCCGAGCGTCGACAAAGACGACGCGCGCGTCAACACTCGGTTGGAACCGATGGTTCTCTGACTGGGGTTGGACGCGGCGTTCAATATGATGCCTTGCCCGCACCTCGACCAGTGCAAGAAATCCGCGTTTGGCGACCCAAACGCGAGATTCCTCAAGTTGAGTCTGCTGGAGACCAACTTACCAAACGCCGAAGCGAAGTTTCTGCGTCTCATCAAACGCAGGACGCATGCGTTCCCAGGCGTGGGGCCCAGCAGCCCATTATCTTCCAAGTCCCTCTGCTTCAACGCAGCGGACAACAGTGCGACGACCGCGTCTCGTCTCAACAGAGACGCCAGACGCGCGTGACGTCCCAAGTGTCTCTGCCCCAACGCAGTGGACAACAGTGCGACGACCGCGTCTCGTCTCAACAGAGACGCCAGACGCGCGTAACGTCCCAAGTCTCTCTGCTCCAACGCAGCAGACTGCAACGCGAGGACCGCGTCTCGTCTCAACAGAGACGCCAGACGCGCGTAACGCCACAGTGTGATCCCGCGTTTCTGAGACTTGCGTCCAGACAGCGCAACACACGACTGCCCCCCGTCTTCGACGCTGTGAGGCCAGTCTATTTAATCCCCCTCCCACGGATTTGAGGGATTATTTGACAAGGAAAAGAAGTGCCAATCAGGCCACTTCTTCTTGCTGCTGTCAACAGCTCATCCAGATGCTCTCTGAATGCCATTGCGAATCAGGCGTTCACCAGCCGTCTTTGATTAGACAGCTGACCCTGATTCCCCCGTCAGCTAAAAGAAGACGCTCCCACCGAAGGAGAACCTTCCCTGACGTTGAGTACCCGGAGCTCACTGCATATATGACAAGCAGAAGCAGGGGAAAACAACCTATGGTCAATTCAGAGGGGTCAGACTCTGAGCCAGAAGGGGTGTATCGACACACCCGTACCCGGACTGGAGCCATCACCCCAATTGACTACAATGCCCTATCCCGCGGCATTAGGGAAGATGATTCTCACTCAGTTGTGATAGAATCATGGGCTTCGAATTCTTCCGGTGGAAAGGAGGTTTCCGCCTACATGGCAGACGCTCCTGAGGACACAGCAAATGCTCCCGAGGAGACGACTAAGTACTTGGCCGGATGCAGAAGCACCAAATGGAAGTACTCTCCTCTCAGCAAAGAACCATTGACGACCTCAAGCATATGCTTGAGAAACTGCTTGACGAGAGGGCAAGATCTCCTCCCAGAAGGCCAAGAGCTAGAAGGGGAAGAGGAGGAAGTCCACCCTCTGATCCTTCCGATGGGACACGACGATCCACTCCTTCGAATGTGTCCAGACCTTCAGCACATGCAGGAAGCAACCCAGACTCGGAGAAGGCTCAAAATCAAAGAATGAGCCTATTGGAGCAACGACTAATGCCCTTGCTAGTCGTAAAGATCTCCAAGAAGCTGGAGTGGTCCGGCCGTATCCGGCCGAGTGGGACTTAGTCCCGTACCCTCCTAGATTCAAGGCTCCAACTCTCCAAGCATTCGACGGAAAGGGGTCGCCCAACCAGCATATCTACTACTTCAAATCCCAAACTGGGAATGTGGTAGATAACGATGCCATCCTGGCACGTCTATTCATTGGCACCCTGAAAGGGTTAGCCTTTGAATGGTTTATGAAACTCCCTGAAGGTTCAATCAAGAACTGGGGCGACCTCGAGAAGCTGTTCCTAACACGCTTCTTCGAGGATGATTCGGAGGTTACCATGCCTACCCTTTTAGCTACCAAGCAACGAAAGGGAGAGTCCGTTAAGTCTTTCGTAGAAAGATTTCGGAACACGGCACTCCGATGTCCGAGCGGCATGACCCAGGCCACCCTGGTGGAAACATGTCGCCACAATCTCCAAACTTCACTCCTTGCTCAAATAGGAGTAGCAGAAAGCCGCACCTGGAAACAGTTAGTCCAGCAAGGTGAACAGGCTGAAGAGATTGTCGCCCGCGTCAGAGCGGAAGAAGGCAGGCCCAGGCCAGAAAGGTCGACAAGACGTGCGCCAGACACATCCCTCCAAACCAAACGGAAGGATAACTTGGCAACGGAGACCAAATCTCCCGTCAAGCCTCAACCAGGCAGAGCAGGTGGCTCTTCCAGCCAACCCCGCGCCAACAAACAATATTCCTTCAAGGAGGAACATGTCGACTCGCTCTTCAAATTACTCAACAAGAGCAATCGACTGAAGCTCCCTGAAATCAGGCGCCCAGAAGAAGTCGGCAAGACCGACAACCCCAACTACTGCCTGTACCATAGGATGCTCGGGCACCCTACCAAGAGCTGTTACATCTTCAAGGACGTCCTTCAAGCCCTAATTGACGCGGAGGTATTAAAACTCCGACCAGAGCAGAAACAGAGGGCGGCCAACATGACGTCGGCACTCCGCTTCGGGACACGACCCCCGATGCCCGTGGGAGTGATATCTGTCCCGAAAGGAGAATTGAGAGTGGTCAATACAGACCCTCATCAGCAGCAGGAGAAGGGCTTGGTCCCGGTCCCTACACCTGAAGGAGGAATCATGTGGGTCCACCCTGACCTCGTCGACGAGCAGCAATGGACGACTGTGACCAACAGGAAGTCCAAAGGCAAAGGAAAGGCTTCATCTTGCCACGTGATCTGCGCTTCTTCCCGAGAAGCAGACGCTGATGTTCCTTCGCTGACCGACTCAGAAGAGGAGACAATGGTCCTGGCGGCAGAGCCCAACCAACCGACATCAGGCACCCGCTCAGGGCAGGCGTACTTGAAGCAGTACGGCGGAAAGGCGGTGGTCCCTCCTCAACCAGCTGTAGAGCCAGCTCAGCCCTCCACAAAACCACCCGTGGAGAAACAGAAAGAAACTCGGTTTTCTCGGGTCCTTTCAGGAAGTGCAGCGGAAGGATCTTCGACACCTTCGACACCTTACCGCTTCGATGTGCTGGCTCAGTTAGCCAACATCCCGGCACGCATTACCTTGTATGAGCTCCTGAGGCTATCTAAGTCAACCAGAGAGGCTCTACAAGAAGCCCTGACGAACGCTGAGGTCTTTCTGACCCACGTACCGAGAGAGAAAGATGTAGAGGATTGCCTCCACACCTCTCCAAATGTTCCCTGCATTTCCTTCACAGCAGACGACATGCAGGTTAAAGGAAAGCATGACCGACCCTTATACTTCACGGGGTATATTGGGTCATCCGAGGTGAACCGCATCCAGGTAGACCCAGGGTCCGCACTGAGCATCATACCTCGCCGAGTCATGCAATTTCTTGGCATTCCCGCCCATCGTCTGAGCCCAACCCAGACGACTATTTATGGGTTTAATGCCAACAGCTCCCGCCCGATGGGGAAGATCAAGCTCAAATGCCGGATCGGGAGCCTCAAATCGGAAGTGACGTGTTATGTCATTGACGCTGACACTTCCTACAACCTGTTGCTGGGACGACCATGGATCCACCAAAACTCCATCGTTCCCTCCACTCTCCATCAAGTCATGAAATACATTGACGAGAGCGGACAGGTTCGAACGTTGATCGCCGAAAGGCATCCGTTCAAAGGGGTCGAGAACTATTTCACGGATTCCCTCTTATATGAGGAGAATAATGGAACCCCGCAACCAGAGGAGCCAGACTCTGGTAATGAAGCTGACACCGAGCCCGAAGAAGAAGAGTGCCTGTGGGAGTTAGAACCACTTGTAAAGAGCACTAATAAGCTCGATGTTGATACCACCGACGATGCAGGCGGTTGGTATATTAATGAAGACTTAGATTTCGCGTATTTTCCTGTGTATGAATCTGAGTCAATACCGTCGGATACTAGTACCGACATGGGCGAGGATGTATGGTCGGCAATGAATGCTCTGACATCATTGCATGTACCTATAAAATCATCCTTCGGGACGTACCATGATGATGGTGACGCGCAAGGATCTTCATTTATGGTTCCAGCCAGACAAAAGGGCCAGAGACCTATCCTCTTTGGACGAATCATGTCTGAACCAACGCCCCATGAAGAATCAGAAGGCGAGGATGAATCCCCCCAGTTCAATCATTATGAACCGAGAACGCTCAAGATGATGAAGCGTATGGGGTACGATCTAATCAACAGGCCGGGTTAAACTTCGGCAAAGGAAGGAGATCATTGCTTCGATCTTTTGTACCAAAAGGAAAAACACCTGACTATTATCATCAGACCCGCCGGGGGTTGGGCTATGTATCAACCCCAGTGCCGTCAGCCTCTGATTCTGAGGAACCATCAGGCCATGATCACTCTTCAGACACGTCATCGTGGGAATCAGATGTCAGTATTGGCAACATCTTCAAAGGGCTTTCAGTAAACATGGTTTCAACAAGCCATCTGGAAGACGAAGACGAAGAAATGATCCAGTCGGATACAGACCCTGGATCAAACATCTGAATGCTCTCTGGGATATCCGCTTTGAACAGTGTGAGCCACCCACAGAAGACAAGGTTGTTCAGATCAACCTAGGAGATGAAGCCAACCCCAAGCCCATCTTCATAAGTGACGGCCTGTCACCATCAGAGAAGAATGATCTAATATCTCTTATACAAGAGTATATAGACGTCTTCGCCTGGAATTACGAGGACATGCCTGGACTTGATCCTCAAGTGGCTATGCACCGCCTCAACATCAGTCCGGACGTAAAACCCGTCAAGCAACAGCAGCGACGGTTTCGTCCCGAAATAATGGAGGCCATTCAATCAGAAGTCAAGAAGCTTATTGACTCCGGCTTCATCAGGGAGGAACAACATCCCGACTGGGTAGCTAACATTGTCCCCGTTGCTAAGAAGAACGGGAAGATCCGGATCTGCATCGACTTCCGCGATCTAAACGAGGCCTGCCCCAAAGACGAATTCCCATTGCCAATCACAGATGTCATGATTGACAATACCTGCGGATTCGAGCGAATGTCCTTCATGGACGGATTCTCAGGATACAATCAAATCAAGATGTACCCTGACGATGAAAAGCATACCTCCTTCAGGACACCTCTAGGAGTATACTGCTACACCGTCATGCCCTTCGGTTTAAAGAATGCAGGGGCAACATACCAAAGGGCCATGAATACCATTTTCCATCAGCAGATACGCAAAACGGTGGAATGTTATGTCGACGACATCGCGGTGAAAAGTCGCATTAAAGGAGATCACATAGCTGATCTGAAGATGGTCTTCGACATCATGCGGGCTCATCAATTGAAGATGAATCCCACCAAGTCCTTCCTGGGGGTAGCCAGCGGCAAGTTCCTAGGGTTCGTTGTAACTTCCACAGGAATCCATTTGGATCCGGAGAAAGTCCGTGCTATCCAAGAGATGCAACCCCCCAGAAGCCTCAAGGAGCTCAGAGGATTGCAAGGACGATTGGCGTACATCCGCAGATTCATTTCAAATCTCTCTGGGAGATGCCAACCCTTCGCTAAGCTGATGAAGAAGGGAGTCTCGTTCATATGGGACGACGCTTGCCAGCAAGCATTCGAGGAGATCAAACGATACCTCACCCAACCACCAGTACTTGCAGCTCCGGTATCCGGAAAACCCTTCCTGGTGTACGTCCGATCGATGGATCATTCTTTGGGAGCTCTACTAGCTCAGAATGATGACCAAGGACGAGAACAAGCAATCTACTACCTCAGTAGAACGATGATCGGGGCCGAACATCGATACAACCCGATCGAGAAGGAGTGTTTGGCCTTGGTGTTCGCCATTCAGAAAATGCGACATTATCTGGTAGGCCAAACTATAAATGTCATATCAAAAGTCAACCCCCTGAGGTTGCTTATGACAAAGCCTTCATCATTGAATGGCCGGCTGGCAAAATGGGCTATATTGCTCTCTCAATATGAGATGCACTTCCTGCCACAGAAGGCCATTAAAGGACAAGCGGTGGCGGACTTCTTAGCTGAACACCCGGATCCGAGGGCAGCCAAACTTTATGAGGATCTCCCAGATGAGGTCGCCGAAGTATGCCTAACCCAGACATCGTTTGAAGGACAAGTATGGCAACTTTTCTTCGATGGTGCATCAAGGGCAAGCCCCAAGGGACACACAGTAGCGGGGGTAGGAGTGGTACTCGTCTCCCCACAAAACTACGTGATCCCCCGAGCTATCTCGTTAACCGAGCCCTGTTCCAACAATGTGGCGGAATACAACGCTCTCCTGATTGGGATGCAATTCGCCGATGAGATTGGCGTTAAAAATCTCGAGGCATACGGTGACTCCAAACTCATCGTCAGCCAAGTTCGCGGAGAGTATGAGGTCAGACATGAAGATCTAGTACCCTACTACGACGCGACAATCCACATGGCGGAGAAGTTTTCAAACTTCTACATCGACCATGTGCCGCGAAGCCAAAATGCGCATGCAGATGCCCTCGCATCTCTCGCAGCTTCCCTAGCTCTCCCAGCTGGAGCAATGGAGAAAGTATTCGTCTATAGCCACGACCTATACTGTCCAAAAAACCCCCCGGAGACTACCCAGGGTCAACAGGAGATCGTCGCGGTAAAGAGACACTTGAAGTGTCAACCGATCCAGAGCTTAAAGACTGGCGATTCCCCTATATTGATTATGTCTTATACGGCATCCTGCCTGAAGACACCAAAGAGGCGGCCGCCATTCGGAGGAAAGCCCCAAATTCTACTATAATGCGATCACGCGAACACTCTATCGTCGATCGCATGACGGGATCCTACTCCGGTGCCTCTCATCAAAAGAGGCCCGCGAAATGTTGAAAGAAGCCCACGATGGCACATGTGGAGCTCATCAACCTGGTCCGAAGCTGGCAAACAGACTCCAAAGATTGGGGTACTACTGGCCCAAGATGGTCGCCGACGCCATCTCCCTCGCTAAGAGATGTCACGCCTGTCAAATACATGGCGATTTCATCCATCAAGCACCAGGGTATCTCCACTCTACGACCTCTACTTGGCCGTTCGAAATGTGGGGGATGGACGTGGTTGGCCCCATCAGCCCACCATCGTCGAAAGGACATCGGTTCATTCTAGCAATAACCGATTACTTCTCCAAGTGGGCCGAAGCTGTTCCTCTAAAAGAGGTAAAATCGTCTAACGTGATCAAGTTCGTGAAACATCACGTTATCTATCGCTTTGGCGTGCCTCGGCGGATCGTCCATGACAATGGACCCCAGTTCATCAGCCAGGCTTTCCAGAGATTCTGTGCCAAGTTCAGAATCCAGAGTGTGTCTTCAACGGCATACTATCCTCCCGCCAACGGCCTCGCGGAAGCTTTCAATAAGACTATTGGCAAGCTTCTTAAGAAATTCGTCTCGAAAAGTCAACGAGACTGGGACGATAAGCTGGGTGAATGCTTATGGGCATATCGCACGACCGTGCGAACCCCAACTAAAGCCACGCCATTTTCCTTGGTATACGGATGTGAAGCCGTGCTCCCACTGGAAATTCAAATTCCATCTCTACGCGTCGCCCTGACCGCCGAGATGACGACAGAGGAGAAGCATCGACAGCGACTCCAAGAACTGGAAGCCTTAGACGACAAGCGTCTGCAGGCCCAGCAGCAGATCGAGCTTTACCAAGCTCGCATTACCAGAGCCTTCAACAAGAAAGTCAAGACGCGAACTTTCAAGAAAGGCGACCTTGTCTTAGCCGTCCGGAGACCCATGGTCATGACGCACAAGACGAAGGGAAAATTCCAACCCAAATGGGAAGGACCATTTGTAGTAGAGTCGGTCTACTCGAATGGATCGTATCGTCTCATAACCTCTAATGGCGATACACTCATGATGCCAATCAATGGCAAATTCCTGAAGAAATACTATCCCTAGATGGTGTTCTTCTGCCGATCAAGTTAAAACCACACTCTGATCAAACGTCCAACGCCTCTGACGGCTAAGGATAGAGGAAAAATGTTGGCATTTAAGCCCAACATAAATCCTCGACAACTCATCATGCTGAGGGAAATAGCATGACTAGCCCAACTCAAACGGTAGTTGGTAAAGGCATCTCAAATCCGTTGATAGCTGAGGGTTTGCTAAAAATCCTGCCGATCAAGTTAAAACCACACCTCTGATCAGACATCCGACGCCTTCGACGGCTAAGGATAGAGGAAAACGTTGGCATTTAAGCCCAACATAAATCCTCAAAACTCATCATGCTGAGGGGAATAGCATGGCTAGCCCAACTCAAACGGTAGTTGGTAAAGGCACCTCAAATCCGTTGACAGCTGAGGGTTTGCTAAAAATCCTAAATGGACCTGATTCCACTCTCTCCTCCAAAATCCCTTACCAATTCTCATCCATAGAATGGTAGGACCACAAAATGCAATCATTTACTACGTTAAACACTATACCTCTGGTAATGAATACTCCTTGTCGAGTACAAGCCCTGCTTGTCACCTCTACATAGAGCAGCAAACTTTAAAATTGCCAAGTTAACACTATACCTCTGGCATTTCAAATTCCACTTGTCAATTCTCACAATAGAATGACAGGTCCTCAAATTGCTCCTATCAAGAGCCAATTCTTGTCAAGTTAATATCACACCTCTGACAAACTACTGTTTAAGTTAACATTACACCTCTAAGCAGTATATCAGGTGCCCGTCAAGTTAATATTACACCTCTGACAGTCACCCTTTCTTCAGACTTCCATATCGAAGCTGAAATGGACGATGCCAAGTTAACAATACACTTCTAGCATCCGAGTCATTGCTAAGTTCAACAATACACCTATGGCTATGACCTTTCCTCGACTTCCTTAAGCCGAGACGAACGATGCCAAGTTAACACTACACTTCTAGCATCTGAGTCATTGCTAAGTTCAACAATACACCTATGGCTATGACCTTTCCTCGACTTCTTCAAGCCGAGACGACTAATGCCAAGTTCAACATTACACCTCTAGCATTACCCTCACTGTTAAGTTAAACATCACACCTATGACAGTGACACCCTCAGTTTTCCCTTATAAAACTGAGATGTCGATGAGTTAAGTTAATATCACACCTCTAACTCATGTCCTTGTCAAGTTAACATTACACTCCTGACAAGACTATTTCCAACCCGTTAAGTTAATATCACACCTCTAACGGTAAGGACTTCCCTAGATTCCCCGCGAGTCTAGTTTCATTTGATATTCTCTCCAACAGAATATCGAATTCATTTTGAAGGCATTGTTGGTTAACATTACACCAATAAACAATGTTTCCATCAACATCCCCAGCTGATCTGAAATCAAGTTGAGCACAAATCCTTGATAAAAGTTCATCTTTCCTGGGGGTACGAACTCCACCTGTCACTTTCTTCCACAAAGTGGCAGGTCCACCAAAAATCACCTCTGTCAAGTTAAGCTTACACCTCTGACAGTGTCATGAAAGTTCTTGGAACAAGATCTTTCCTCAATACTTTTGACTTATTAAGATTATGATTATAATTTTGATAAAGATCAAAAGACTTCCTTGCTCCTACATGTCCAACCAAAGGCAAAGAGTTCGAGACAAAAGAAGTAAAAAGGAGGGTGTCACTTTTGTTTATATCCAAAAATATGAAAGTGATACAAAAACGCTCTCTTATACAAATAAGATTGAGCGTTACAAAAAAAAAAGGGAGGAGAAGGCTAAAAATCTCGATCTGGTAGGGAACGGATGCGCTCCCTGAGACGATGCATCTCATGCTGACGTGCCTTCTCAGCCTCCATCATCGCCTGGACCCGCAGCTCCTCTTCAGATAGGCAGGGTTTTTCAGCCAGCTGGGCTCGCAAAGTCTCCAATCTGGAGAGATGAACAGACTGGCTCTCTTCAGCCCGTACCCTTGCAGCCTTCTGCTCCTCTAGCTTCTTCTGGAGGGCGACGAGCTTCTCTTCATTGACAGCTAGCATGGCTTTGGCCTTAGCAATGGCAGCCCGAGCGTTGGTAATAGCCAGCTCTGTGTTCTGCATGATAAGCTCAGTATCCCCTGAGTCTTCAATCAGCCTTTGGCATTCAGCCTGGGAACGCTCAAGGTTGCTGACCTCTTCGGCAATTTGTACTTCCACTTCCTGTCGCTCTTGCCTTTGGGCAGAAAGGAGGCTATCCAGGATGACTTGGGTTTCGTGGAGGGAGTCAGCTTCGTCTAAAGACTTCAGCTCTTTCAGGTCACTCTCCAACTGATCCACCACCCGCATACATGCCTGAGCAAGAGGAAGGCCCCCGACTAGCTCGATGTTCTCGGCCACATTCCCGAGAAATCTCCGGGCAAAGTCAAAAGAACGACGCCCAGAAAGGATAAAGTCGATGCACGATCGCATCGCTTCAAAGAACTGCCGCACCGTACTGCGCGTCAGGAAGTCCATGCTGTCATCACCCGGAACGCTCCCCGACCCCCTTTCTATCTCGGAAGAAGGGGTGTAGGCCGGCTCTTTTTGCGCAGAAGTCATGCTAACCGCCGATACGACAAGAGCGGAACCAGCCACTGGTGCTTCCGGAGGTGCTATCCCTGCTGGAACTTCCGCGACCAATGATGGAGTGGCAAGCACGATGTCCTCAGAAGCTTCATTTGAAGCTTGGGCTGTGCAATCTCCTGGGAGTGGACCTGCCATTGGACCCTCCACCCGAGCCTTCTTGACCTCAGTAGTGGCTTCCTCCTCTGGTAGAGTGGAAGGCTCCCCAGTACCAGCAGCTGCCCCCTCTGAGGGCATCTCAGCAGCTGAGGTCTCAATTCCCTGTGGCCGAGTCAACTCTCTCACCATCTCCTCAATATGCGAGGAGGTTGTAGCCTCGGCATTTCCGGTCGGCCCTGCAATATAAAATGAAGAATGTCAAGACATCTTCTTCAACATGTAAAGAAAAATTGGACAGGAGGTGGAAAGGGTACCTTCAACAGGAATAGCCGCCACTGGTGGTGCAGATGATGACTCGCCCACATACATTTCCTCCTCTGAGACATGGAAGAACTTGCTTTGATCAGGAGGAGCGGGTTCCTCGCTATAGTCGACTTTGTCCTCAAAGAGGCTTTCCCCTGAGAGCGAAGAAGACGACAGCTCAGGAAGCTCCGTAATCGGAGCCTTGCCTCCAATCACCCCAGTAGTAGGACTAGGGTCGACGGCCCTGGAACTAGAGATGAAGACGCCTGGAGACCCCAACTGCTGTGCCTCATCTCTCCCTTCATGAGCAGAAGGAGGTTTGAGCTGAGCTGAGGTTTCCGGAAGTTCAACATCTTCATCGCCCATTATGTCAATCTCCGGGGATTCGGCATCAGCAGCAATAACGGGTTGTTCGATGAACTCCCCTTCCTCCACAGCCTCGCGGTGCGACCTAGGAGCACGAACTAAAGGGAGGAAAATTCCTCTTCCGGAGGTTCCTCAACTCTGACGACGTCTTCAGGAGGGGCCTCAACTCCAGCAGAGATAGCTCCGGATTGAGAGACTTCAGCCGCCAAGTCCCTCCTAACCTTCTTCGGGGCAGGCTCAATAACAGAAGTAGAGCGGTGATGACGCTTACTCGCCAACTGCTTAGACCTCTTTGCTGGTGGCTCCGCCCTCGTTGCTGGAGGCTCCTCTCTCGTCGCTGATGGCTCCGCCCTCGTTACTGACGGCTCATTCTTCGCTCGTGGCTCTGCCCTTGGCGGTCGTGGCTCTGTAGCTCGTGGCTCCCTCCTCGTCCTTCTCCCGACCTCCTTACAGACTTTCCGGTACTGCTCTACGAGTCTCGTTGGTTTACCAGACTCTGTCCTTGTCTCGAGGCTTGCATTGATGCTCTCGATACATGAAGATGCCGGAAGAAAGTCTGGTGTCTGGGCGGCTTGGGAGTACCAAGTACAATAGCTTAGACTCATCTGGCACTTGGGCGCTTCAAGAGGTAGACGGAAGGTTGTTCCTGTCCCTCCAGCCACACTATAGTACCAGGCCCGAGCACCCTCGAACAAGTTCCCTTCGAAGGCGAGATAAGCATTTGGATTCCCGATATAGAGCTGGTCATAGCCGAATTGTCGAGCGAAGCGATTCGGCATGTATGGCTCAATGGTGCATGATGTCCCTTGTCGGAAAAGCATATACCCGGGCCGAATATTGAGCAACCACCAGAAGGCTCCCTGGGATAACCTCGTGAAATCATCAGGGCCTGCGGAATCGACAAGTAGATCGCCGTAGGATGCACCAGGGATCTGGAGGAGGCAACGATTGAGCTGATAGTTTGCCGGGGCTGAAAGACGCTTCCGGATATAATATATGTAAGGATCCTGCCACCTCGAACCCTCCAATCGCTGTATGAAGGGGACGGAGTCCTCCTTCCAACGCACCGCCGTCATCAAAGAGGGGCAGTGCATCACATACCAGGCCATAAGGTATGTGTAAGGCAGCTCAACCCGAGGATTGGGACGCTTCACCACTGGATTCCCCTCTGCGTCCGTGAGCGGCTTTCCCTCGGAATCCACAGTTTTTGGCGGCTCACAAAAGCTTTTAGCCAGCGCCCGCAGCCCGCTCTGAATACCAGCCACCACGGCCGGGAGAAGAGCTATAGGGTTGCCATGGGCCAAAAGCACCGCCGGGTACACCACATCGGCAACTATAACTTCATGTGGCAGCGTGGGCACCACACAACGCTTTAGCCACAGCATCAGAAAGCCTGCCAGCAGCGCCCGATCGGAGATAGGAGTCCGGGCTTGGTGGTGGAAGCTTTCGAAAACCAAGTCAGGGTCGAAACCATCTTCGTTCGACTCTGTGGTGTAGAATTTCTCGGACATCTGATCAATCCGGTCTTCGATCTCCCTATCAGAGCTGGGCGTCAATCGGGTGATCAAGTGGTCTTTGGTGTTCACATTGTTGAACAAATAACTGGCCCAAGACAGGTACGTGACCCCCTGCGACCGCCATTTGGTGAGCTGACCGCAGATATGGAAGTGACATAGCACTTCCCAGTAGGTCTCATATATGAGGGGAAACTCCTCCTTCACGTAGCGAAGCTCCACGGCAGTCGGGACATATTCTTCATAGGGCATGTCCCCTGTTACCAGTCCTGAGACCTCGTGCATCTCGTGTAAGGCAAGGCCCATCTCCCCGACTGGAGTAAAGAACGTCCCCGTCAAGGGATTGTAACGTTCTAGGATCCCAAAGAAGTTTTGAGAACTTTGAGGGATCCCCCACTGTACGGCCCTGACCGCCGAGTACAGTCCTACACGCTTCAGCAAATCCCCGAGCTCGGTAAGGACAAAGCCAACCATCCTGCCCCACCAGTAATTCGCTGGGGAATAGATCCACCCATATGCACGGAACGCAACTGGATAGTCACCCTCCGCTGCCATGAACATGTTGAGGAAGGTGGAGCCAATGTGCGGTATCTCTCCAGACGGGATCTCCCTCTTGCGCGATCCAGGGAAAAGGCCGATAACCGACTCGTCATGGCCGTCATGACGGTGCACTTGGTGGTGGGAGCCCAGATCGCCAAGAGTAACCTCAGGAGCATATCGAGCGAGGTCAAACTCCATCTTCCGCGGGACGGACATATGCTGGTAATAGAACATAGGGTACATCCTATCCATGGCCGGGAGAAAGAACCTTCGGCCCCCTATTTGACGGAGCCATGTGTAAGTCCCTTCGTGCACGCGATGGCCGCCATCGTGGATACGATCCCCGAAGAAGAAGGCGGGCTTCTTCAGCTGGATGCCGTCATCCGTGACGAATGCTGCATCAGTCATCAGCACTCGAAGAGTCCTCATCTCGACATTCGAGAGCTTCTTCTCACGAGCCGGCGACTGGTCGGCAGTCACAGGGGCAGTCCTTTGCAGCACAAAGGTCAGGTTCCGGTCAGCTCCACCTACATGCCCAAAATGGCGTATCTTGGGGAGTGAAGTAGCAGGTTGCGGCGCTGCAAAAAGATGAAGACACTTAAGTCAGATGCTTTACCAAAAGTAAAGAAAAATACTAAGTGTTCTGCGTCCAAACGCAGAAAAGATACTGGACGCAGGAATCATCAAATCCGCGTCCAGACCCGCAAATCTGCGTCAAGAAGCACAGAACGCAAAGATTGAAGCCACTTATGAAATTCCAAGTACTTGGACTCAGACGCCAGATTCATCAAATTGGAGCCTGATGGCACAGAAACGCAAGGATCAAATCCGCGTTCTGCAAACCAAGACTTGTGGAATTTCAAAGTACTTGGACTCAGACGCCAGATTCATCAAATTGGCGCCTGATGGCACAGAAACGCAAGGATCAAATTCGCGTTCTGCAAACCAAGACTTGTGGAATTTCAAAGTACTTGGACTCAGACGCCAGATTCATCAAATTGGCGTCTGATGACACAGAACGCAAGGATCAAATCCGCGTTCTGCAAACCAAGACTTGTAAAAATTCAAAGCACTTGGACTCAGACGCCAGATTCATCAAATTGGCGCCTGATGACACAGAACGCGAAGATCAAATCTGCGTTCTGCAAAGCTGCGTCCAGAGACCTTCACAGTTAGAGAAATTCTAAGTGAAGGACCCGAAGCACAGGGCTCTTGGGTGTCAGATTATCTAATCCGCGCCCCGGTTATCATCCCAAAGACTGCGTCTGGGAATCAAACACGCTTTTAATGGTTTAAAGTCCTTAAGGGTCGGTTCTGCCTAAGGCATACTACCTTGGAGGCCTTGGAGGACGAAGTCCTGCGCAGAGGAGGAGACGCCCCTCCGGGCCTCGGTGGTGGTCGCCTTTGAGGAGGAGGCGGTCGGCTTGGTCTTTGGTGCCATGGCGAGTTTGGTCTGAAGCTAGAAAAAGGAACAGAGTTCTTTTCTAAAATTCTCAGAGTAAGCGAATGCGGAGAAGAAGAGGAAGTTCTCCAAACAGTTGCCTTTTATAGGCACGGGGATACGCAGAGATACGCGGCGCGTGACCCAAGGGACGCTGCAGCGAACCGTCGCTTGACGCGTGTAACAAAATCACTGCCGGTGACGAAGATCATGCGTCGCAACCCCGCCGCGAATCAGAAGCCGACATGTGGAGCAGTTCATTTAATGAACCGCAAGATCCGCGCGCCAAAAGGCGAAATTTCGCCGTTTCCCCAGGCCAGCTGGCGGCGTCATCATGACAGCGTAAAGTTCGCGCCCAGAAAACGCACCGGACATGCCTCGTCAGCATCTCCAAGAATGCTTTCTGAAGGTCGCGTCCCTTCTAAGGAGTTCGCGTCTGACCAACATCGCGTCTACCCTATAGACGCTGCGTCTTCAAAGTGGCTTCTACTTTTCAAAAAGGAGCCTGCGTCCAGTCTCCTGCGTCTGCTTTCAAAAAAGGAGCCTGCGTCCAGTCTCCTGCGTCTGCTTTCAAAAAGGAGCCTGCGTCCAGTTTCATGCGTCTGCAAGACAGTTCAACAGTACACTGGCGCCAACAGACAACCAACTACTCCCAGCCAAAAACGCACCCGTGACAGACTAAAAAGCAATTGGGGAGGTCTAGGCTGTGTATCTAGACACTCAACACGATCGACTCTGATGGCTTCTAAGAGTTCAACAATACACTCACGAAGACCAAATTCGGATAAGGTCGAACCCGAAGCATCAACAGTCCGGTCACAAAGGCGAACGCGGTTTAAGTCCAAAGTGTTCCGAAATCCGTCCCATTCAACTGCGGAATATCGGAAACTTTGGAGGGGGTTCTGTAGGCTGTCTAAAAATGACTAACCAGGCAAGCCACCAAAGAAGCAGTCTCAAAGACGCAAAGGATTGAAGCCCGCGTCTCAACTTCAAGACGCGTCGGCCTGAAGCCCGCGTCTCAACTTCAAGACGCGTCGGCCTGAAGCCCGCGTCTCAACTTCAAGACGCGTCGGCCCGAAGCCTGCGTCTTAAACATCAAAGCGCGTCGGCCCGAAGCCCGCGTCTCAGCATCCAAGGCGCGTCCGGCCTGAAGCTTGCGTCTCAGCATCCAAGGCGCGTTTAGTCTGAAATCCGCGTCTCAGTTGCAACCGCCCAGATCGTGGGGAGCCAGTTACCGCGCGTATCGCGGGTAACGGCCCTCATTCAGGCGCATTTTTAGGGGGCACGATCACCCCCTAAGACCCCTATAAATAGCCTGTTAGCTATGGACGATGGGTCGAAGATTTGGATTCAGTGGGAGAAGAAGGTCGAGTGATCAATTAAGGTCGGCATTTTTGAATCCAGAGGGTCAGAAGATCAAGGCATCGAGAGAGAGAAGCCCGACGTCAACGACCGAGAGAGAGAGGAGATTCTTCAACAGGCTTACTGAGTACTAGCCTATCTTCGCCTACCTCCTCTTTGAGAGTTTGGTAGCCGGAGCTGAGTTACTCCCCTACCGGCCGAAGAGAAGACCCCCGACGGTCCAGGACGGTCATCTGGTCAACGGAGAACAAGATTCACTCTCCATCGCCACACGAAGAACCCAGATTTAAACAAAGGGAAGATTCAAGCATCCTCCCTCCCTTGTAGTCGGAATATTGTTTTGTTGTAATCTTTCAACTGATTCAAGGAAATTTTACGGCAAAATCTCTTTCCGCACCGAACACATGTATGCAAATACAAGGAGATAAACATGCATAAACAAGCATAAAACACATCAAATCCTTTTTCTTCTATTTGCAAAACAAAACATATATGCATAAACATAAATCCTTCTCCCCCTGTATGAATAAAGAAATAAAAACATGCATATATTGTTGGCCCAAGGTTACAATCACCCGATTTAGTGTGTTTTGATGATTACAAAACATATTAGTTATTTGTACTAATAATATTTGTTGTTTTAGTGTGTTTCAGGGTTCTAATAAAACTAGAAGTTTTCTTCCCTAAGAGAAGGTGTTTTGACTCAAGTTCGCCTCAATTCGGGCTCAAGTATCAAGCTTGCAAGATCATATGGAGAAGCCCACTTGAAGAACTTGTAGTCCTTTAGAACCAATGTAAGAATTAGTGTGTTAAAGTTTGAGTTTTGGAAAATTGGCTCTAGGATACACACACACATTTTTGTATACAAGTTTCATGTTTAAGCTTTGTTTCTAAGTTTCATGCCTTGACAAATATACATGACTCTAATTTTTACAAAGATATATATCATGTTTAACTCATGTATGTTTACCCTTTTTCAAGCATGATACTTAGTTATCTATACTTCAAAATATTTTACAAAAATTTCAAGTTCTGGGTTCTTGCTGTTTTTCTGTTTCAGGCAAGACCGGCCGACCGGACCGGTCGACCGGAGCTTGTATCCAGGACGTGCACGCTTGTGCATGTCTGTCGGCCGACCGCCGGGTCGACCGACTGAAAGCAGTTTTGCTCTCGGGTTTTCTGGGTCGACCGTCGGTTGACCGCCTTCAGAAAGCTGTGTTTTATTCTAGAGGACGGTCGACCCGAGCCCAACGGCTCCTTGCCAGCAGGGCGGACGGCCGACCGGGCCGGCCGACCGCCAGGCCTGCAAAGCTCCAACGGCTCTTTCCTCTTTGGTGCAATCTGAAATCTGTTTTATAAATCTGTTTTGGCAGATTTTTTCTGAGTTTTTGGAGATCTTTTCCAGATCAAATAAGCTTAAAATAAATTGTTTTTAACCCTTTCTTCTCCCTATAAATAGAGGAGAATAGTCTCTTACAAAACACCAAGAAAAATACCTAAGTGTTCAAAGTTTTTAAAAGAGAAGAAAAGTTTTTAAGCTCTCCATCTTCCATTCTTTCTTGAGGTTATTTTCAGTTGTGTTCTCCAGCAAAGATCATTCTACAACTGTGTTTTCTCACTACACATCTTAGAGCCAAAATTCCCTACTCAATCTATAAGGAAGTTGTAAAGAGAGAAGTGTTTGTAAAGTATTTGTGTTCCTTTTAGAGATCACTTGGCTACTTGTTACTCTTTGTTCATCTTGTGGAGACACCTCTTCGGTAGAGGTTCCTGTAAGTGGTGGAGCTCGGTGCTCCGGTCTTCGGTAGACCTTGTAAAGTCCTCGGTGGATAGTGGAAACCCTTCACGGCGGTGAAGGCGGGGAGTAGAGCGGTGGCTCGAACCTCGAAACAAATACTTGTGTTTGCGATTGCCTTCTTGCTCTCTATTTCGCTTTACTCTCTATTGCTCCTTATTACTTGTTCGTGATACTTGTGATATATTGTGTGCATTTCATCATTGCATATTATTCATTCTTTGTTCGATCATTCTCATACAACAAGGTTGCATTGCGCACCTCTAACCCATTCAAGGGGAATCAGGAGGAAGGAGTTTAGAACCCTTCACAGGGTATTCGGCTCATAGTCTTGTTTTGAGAGATCGTTGCACATTCATCTATCTTAGTTTTAAAAAGATTGTTAGATTAGCAATTACACCTATTCACCCTCCCTCTAGGTGTTTTTCATATATACCAAATACTTCTCCCCCTTTTTGTCAATCATCAACAAAGGGGTTAAAGTAAACACAATAACAATGTGCTCCCCCACAAAGAGGTGAACTCAAATCAATCAATATGCGATATACATTCATGAAGAGGATGACGCTAAGTTAACTTTCCTACATATATGCATTACATGAAGAAGGGATGACAAGCCCTAATTCACATAACACATAATATGCAATGCGTAAGAGGAGATATGAAGCTCCCCCTACACACGTGTACCGCATAAAGAAGAGTTATTAAGCTCCTCAATATAAGATACACTCAACATGAATCTATATGTAGAAGAGATGTTAAGCTCTCCTTGCATATAGGCAATACACATCAAAACATTTTTTTTATATTCTTATTAAAAATAAAATTTTGAATTTTCTCAATAAAACAAATTTGAGATATCTTAGTAAATCAAATTTTAAGATACTAATTGTAAATAAACTTGAATTTTTCTTAAATTAAGATATCACAAGATATAGATACCATATGAAATAAAATCATTTGTGATACCAAATAGAAATTGAAACATTTTTGTATCTTAATACCAATGAAAAAAAATATGGATACCAATTGAAATAAATAGATCAATAGATATCAATTGAAACATATTGTACATTTTGATATCAATAAAAATACCAATTGAAGAGAATGCATAAGCTTATATAAAAAGTATCAATTGAGAAATCAATTGAAAAATAAGATTTAAATTAAACTTAGCATAAACATACTTTGTGCTTTAAACATATAAATATCTTGAAAATCAAGCACAAACAAATCATATATATATATATATATATATATATATATATATATGAAAATGAAAATACCAATAGAAATTGATATTATTTGAAATGAAGCATACATATATAGGAAACAAAATATGAGTATATACAAAAAAATATCAATTGAGATACCAATTGAAAATATGATGAAAGTCAAGTATATAACTTATAATAACCACCCTTACATGCTCAAGATAAAAGATTTTCAATAGGCATACAAGGCATGGTCTCCCATCCGTCCGCCCATGAAAGGGGTAGGTAGGGGTTTTTCAAAAATAATTTTGAAAATATTTTAGCGTTGAAAATCACTACCAAATGAAGAATAATAACTAGTTAAAAATAATTTTTGAAAAACTAGTTAAAGATCCTTCAAAACATGAAATCAAATCATATGTATCATGAAACATACTAAATACATAAAGTTTGACACTCGAAATCTATAAGGCTCAAAAAGATTATGAAACAAAGTCACGAATAAACAAATAAAGTGTGAGCGCACAAAATCATGTAATTAGCATTTTTATGAAAATAATCAATTATACTCAAAACAGACATGAATCTCATTTTATCCAATAAAAATCATGAAAATTTATTTTTCATTTAAAAACATACTTCTAGGTATATGTATGATTTTATCCAAAACTAATAATATGCATACATATCTCAAATATAAAAAGAGTTCATAATGTAAATTGCATGAAGGCAAATGACTCAAGGGGTATACATGTATATTTATTAGATTTGAATACAAAATACATATACATGAAGTAAAACATGAAATAGGCAAAAATAAGTGTAAATGAGGAAATCATTAAAACTAGGCTATGCACATCAAAACTAGGCTATACATGTGCATATAGTGAGTACAAATGAACAAAGAATTGTAAATGTATATGAATCAATTTGTTACTCACTACTTGTACACGTATATACACAAGTTTTAATAAAAACTACATTTAAACTAGTATTTACCACATGAAGCACAAAATAAATAAAACATGAACATGCTAAAAATATCATACATGAACAAGCATGTAAATAATTAAAATAGGAGTTTAGAGATAGTTACCAAACCAAAGAACTATGTTCTAATTCTGCAAAACATGGTGGTCGTCCCACCAAACCTCCTTGATAGTGGTGCATCAAATGTATGTCCATCGAGTCCATGTGCATCCACCATCAAGGCACCAAATCTCTCACGTCTTGTGAGAGCCCGCACCTACATCAAATACACAAGGTGGGGATTTTGGTACCCATTTTCTTTTGGGTCCATGAGGGTTAGTCTTATAAGGAACCTAAACATTCTGTTTATTAGCAAAATTTGATGAATTTATTCTATCATAATAAAATCTTGCTAAATGGCCTTTGCGACCACAATGTGTACACTTGTACACTCTAGGATGCATAGGTGTATGAGTGTGATCGTGGCGTGCAAAGTGTGCATATACATGATGAGGGTGATGTGCATGAATATGTGGAGTTTGTTTCTTTGAAAACAAAAACTCCAATCTAGTATGATTAAAAGCACATTTGCTCAAAGTTGAGCTCAAATAGTCTATTTAATTTTTCAAAAATTTCATCTCATTAGTAGTGGCATGTAAAGTATGGTGAGAATGAGAATCATTATTCTTTTTCTTTTTAGAAACATTAACTTTTCTTTTTCAACAATTTTTCTTATTAAAGAAGTGTTTTCATGTAAACCAACTTCCTTTTGTTTTTCCACCAAAACAATCTTATTTTTCAAAGTAGTGTTTCCTTTGTAGGAAGAGAGAGGAAGTCGACGATGTCGTTGTCAAAGAATCAGCAGCAGCTTGAGGAATCAACAGAATCAGCAGGAGAACGGTCGACCGGTCCAGTCGATCGTCTGCAGCAGCAGCAGATCGGTCGACTGGTCCGGTCAACCGACGTGCACAACATGCACAAAGGAGTAGCGGTCGACAGGTCCGGTCGACCGGACGGTCGACCGACTGAAAGTGCCTAACTCTCGGTTAGGCACGTCGACCGGCCCGGTCGACCGGTACATATGGTCGGTCGATTGAGCGGTCGACCGACAGGCGGGTCGCGCTGCTTCGGAAAAGTGTTAAATTAGAAATCTGTTTAGGTTAAAGAGCAAATTTCTAGGGTTTGTTGAGGAGGAGAGAAAAATAGCAACTCTCTATTCATTGCAATAGCAGTAAAACATTGTATTGATTTACAAAATCAATAGAAACCCTCTCTTTCTTGCCCCGAGGACGTAGGCACAAAGGCCGAACCTCGTTAAATCTGAGTTTGTGTTCTTTCTCTGAGTTTGTGTGTTTTTGCTGGTGGTGATATAGTTCTTTTGCATCTGAGATCTAGGGTTTCCTCTTTGTGGTTGTTGTTGGCGCACAACAAGTGGTATCAGAGCATCCCAGGTTCTTCGTGGGATTATCTGGCGATTCGGAGGGCATCGGGTGCTGATTGGGTGGAGATCGTATGTCGATCTCAAATCAGTGGTGGTCTTATTCGTGGGATCGTGTGTCGATCTCAGAACGGCGCGAGGAGTGCTCAAGGAATCATTTAAGGAGTAGATCTGGTCAGAAACTCATTCTAGGGTTTCATGAGAAGGTAAAATAATCTGATTTTTATCACTGTTGCATATCTATCTCCGATTGGTTTCCGCATACATAGAGGATCCAGTTAGATAAATGACAGAAGAAAGTACATCAGTTAGGACCATGAATCCTCATCCGAGGATTGACGTGGTGAAGTTTACCGGCACTTACAATTTTGGGATGTGGAGGTGCGAGGTTATGGATGCCCTAAATGCATCGAACCTCGAGGATACTCTACTTCTGGAGAAGAAGCGAAGCACAACCACTGAAGAAGAGTGAGAGAAGATGAACCGATTTGCGTGTGGGTTGATTAGATCATGTCTAACACAAGACATCAAATATCTTGTGTTACATGAGACATCTGCGAGGCAGTTGTGGGAGATCCTTGAAAGGAAATATCTGACCAAGAGTATTGAATCAAGATTGCAGCTGAAGAGCAAGCTGTACGGGTTTCAGATGAAGAAGGGATGCTCCGTGAATGAACATCAAATCGCTACACGAAGCTTCTTACGGATTTGGTCAATGTGGATGTCAAGATAGATGAGGAAGACAAGGCCGTAATCCTCTTGAATTCTCTCCCTGCGGAGGAGTATGAGACATTCACATTAACCTTCATAAATGATAGACAAACTCTGAACTATCATGAAGTGTCGTCTGCTTTAGCAAATTATGAGATGAGGAGAAAGGAGAGAGAACCTTCTCAGTCAAGCTCATCAGCAGAGGCGCTAGCAGTAAGAGGCAGGAGTTCATCTAGGAAGAGCAAAGATGAAAGAGGGAGATCGAAGTCCAGGCCAGGTTTTCGGGATCTGAAGAAGAACCAGTGTGCCTTCTGCAGAGAATTAGGGCATTGGAAAGTGGACTGTCCAAAGTTCAAAGGAGAGAAGAAGGAGTCAAAGACTGAGGCAAATCTTGCAAAGGTGGTTAGTACTCAGAGCAGTAACTCACAGGCAGGTGGATCAGACTCAGACTCGTCGGTTTTCTGATTCTCAGTCACTACTCCCATCGTTGGCTACTCAGGAGATAATGAGTGGATTTTGGATACTGGTGCTACATACCATGTATGCCCTAATCGAGATTGGTTTTCTAACTTTGAGAAGCTGGAGGGGTGTTCAGTCGTTATGGGCGATGATCATCCATGTATCATGGAGGGTGTAGGTACAATCCAAATAAAAATGTTTGATGGGATGGTAAGGGAACTGAAGGAAGTGAGGTATGTACCTCAACTGAAGAGAAATCTAATCTCTATAGGAGCTTTGGAGTCATTAGGCCTTGTGGTGTCAATTAAGGAAGGAGTCCTTAAGATGAACAAAGGCTCGATGGTGGTATTGAAGGCCGATCGTCAGAACAATCTATACTACTTGAAGGGTAGTACTGTGACAGGGCAAGTGGCGGCTTCTTTTAGTTCAGATGAAGACTTAACCAGGCTGTGGCACATAAGGCTGGGACATGCAGGAGAAAAGTCGTTGCAAACTCTTACAAGGCAAGGGTTATTGAAGGGTGCCAGAACCTGCAAGATGGAATTCTGTGAACACTGTATCATCGGAAAGAAGACCAAGGTGAAGTTCGGCACAGCAACACATTGCACCGAGGGGATTCTTGACTATGTTCACACTGACGTTTGGGGACCTACCAAGACTGCATCAATTGGAGGTAACCATTACTTTGTGTCGTTTATTGATGACTATTCTAGGCGTTGCTGGGTATATACCATGAGACACAAAGGGGAAGTCCTAGAACTGTTTGTGAAGTGGAAGAAGAACTTGGAGAGAAGTACGGGAAGGAAAATCAAGGTTTTCCGTTCAGATAATGGAGGAGAATACAAGTCCGATCCTTTCCTTCAGCTATGTCATGATGAGGGCATGGAGAGACACTTCACAGTGAGGGAAACTCCGCAACAGAATGGGGTAGCAGAGAGGATGAACAGGACTTTTCTAGAGAAGGTCCGGTGTATGTTGTCCAATGCCGGTTTATCGAAGAATTTCTGGGCTGAGGCTTTGGTATATGCATGCTACCTTGTGAACAGGTTGTCGTCGTCTGCGATAGGGGGAAAAACTCCTCTCGAGGTTTGATCAGAAAAAACAGCTGTTGACTATGATTTGCTAAGGGTGTTTGGTTGTCCAGCCTATTATCATGTCAAAGATGATAAGTTAGACCCAAGAGCAAAGAAGGGTATGTTCGTCGGTTTAAAGAAGGGAATCAAAGGTTCAAGATTTGGGATCCAACGGACAAGAAATTTCTTCTCAGCAGGGATGTCACTTTTGATGAGGCTTCTATGTTGAAGCCTAAGGTCTCTCAGCAGGTGGAGACTAGTAAGACCAAAGATGTATCGCAGCAGGTGGAGAATGATGCAAATTCACCATCTCTAGAGAGTTCAGCATCGGTGAGGATCCTACCTAGGGTGACACAGGGAAGTGATCAAGCAGTTGAAGTAGATGCTGATGATGAAGAGGGTCAAGAATAGGTCATGGGTAATGTTCCTGACTCTACTGCAGTTGAAAGACTAAGGAGAAACACTAGGAGATCAGGTTGGCTCACTACAGATATGGTCGTGGCGTATGCACTTTCGGTCATTGAAGAGGCTATCCCGTCCACCTTCAGAGAAGCTTAAATCAGTTCAGAGTCGAAGATGTGGAAAGAAGCCATGGAAGAGGAGATGAAGTCTCTCTACAAGAACGACACTTGGGAACTTACTAGGTTGCCCAAAGGGAAGAAGGCGATAGGCTGTAAGTGGGTATATGCGAAGAAGCAGAGATCTCTCAAAGAAGATTCGGTGCACTACAAGGCTAGATTGGTAGCTAAAGGCTATGCTCAAAGGGAAGGAATTGACTATAATGAGGTATTTTCTCCTGTTGTGAAGCATTCGTCAATTCATATCTTATTGGCTTTGATGGCACAGTACGAGTTGGACCTTGATCAACTCGATGTTAAGACCGCCTTTCTCCACGGCGATCTAGATGAAGAGATCTACATGACTCAGCCAACAGGGTTCAAGACTGCAGGGAAAGAAGAAATGGCATGTAAGTTAAAGAAGTCACTGTATGGACTAAAGCAGTCTCCAAGACAGTGGTACAAGCGGTTCGACAGCTTCATCAGAGGAAAGAAGTACACACGCAGCCACTATGACCCATGCATGTACTACAACAAGCTACCGACAGGGGAGTATATCCATTTACTTCTGTATGTAGATGATATACTTATTGCTTCAAGGTCTAGATCTGCAATTGATGCACTGAAGAGGGATCTATCTTCAGAGTTTGAGATGAAGGACCTTGGTGAAGCTAGGAAGGTGCTAGGCATGGAAATCACAAGAGACCGTGGCAGGGTGAGCTTGACACAGAAGGGGTATTTGCAAAAGGTACTTCAGAGGTTCAACATCGGCAAGGATGCAAAGTCTGTAAGTACGCCATTGGCTCCTCATTTCAAGTTATCTGCTAAGATGTCTCCAAAGAACATTGAAGAACGTGAGTACATGACTCACGTCCCATATGCTAGCGCAGTCGGTAGTCTTATGTATGCTATGGTGTGTACGAGACCAGATCTGTCACAAGCTGTCTCTATGGTCAGTAGGTATATGCATGATCCGGGACAGGGTCATTGGGAGGCAGTGAAGTGGATCTTGAGGTACATCAAAGGAACCATTGATGTAGGTCTAGTATTTGAGAAGGACTCCACAGGGAAGTAAGATTGTATCGGATATGTTGATTCTGACTATGCTGGTGACCTTGACAAGCGCCGGTCTACAACGTGGTATGTTTTTACATTCTCTCAAGCACCGGTGAGTTGGCGCTCCACATTACAGTCTACCGTCGCATTGTCTACCACAGAGGCCGAGTATATGGCCATGACGGAGGCTATGAAGGAGGCAATTGGCTTCAAGGCTTGCTTGATGACTTGGGGGTGGATCAGGATCTTTTGAAGATCAACTGTGACAGTATGAGTGCTATTTATTTAGCCAAGAACCAGGTCTATCATGCACGGACGAAGCACATCGACGTCAGGTTCTATTTTGTTCGGGAGATTCTAGATGAGGGTGATATTGAGCTACTGAAGATTCACACATCAGAGAATCCTGCCGACATGCTTACCAAGGTGGTGTCAGGAGTCAAGTTTGTACATTGCAAGGCTTTACTCCACGTCCTTCATGTAGCTTGAGCTTGTTGAAGCTCATTTGGATGAACTACGGAAGGCTTGATCCCTTAGTCAGGGTACGTAGGCAACCACACTGGTGCAGCCACTTTCGGGTCGATGGTCAGTTCGGCTCAGATTTGGAGAAATCTTTACCGAGGTGGAGAATTGTAGGAAGATAGATGAAGTCGACGATGTCGTCGTCAAAGAATCAGCAGCAGCTTGAGGAATCAACAGAATCAGCAGGAGAACGGTCGACCGGTCCGGTCGACCGTCCGCAGCAGCAGCAGATCGGTCGACCAGTCCGGTCGACCGATGTGCACAACATGCACAAAGGAGTAGCGGTCGACCGGTCCGGTCGACCGCAGAAGGAGAGCGATCGATCGGGCGGTCGACCGACTGAAAGTGCCTAACTCTCGGTTAGGCACGGTCGACCGCCCGGTCGATCGGTACATATGGTCAGTCGACCGACAGTCGGGTCGGGCTGCTTCGGAAAGTGCTGAATTAAAAATCTGTTTAGGTAAAGAGCGGATTTCTATAGTTTGTTGAGGAGGAGAGAAAAATAGCAGCTCTCTATTCATTGCAATAGCAGTAAAACATTGTATTGATTTATAAAATCAATAGAAACCCTCTCTTTCTTGCCCCGAGGACGTAGGCACAAAGGCCGAACCTCGTTAAATTTGAGTTTATGTTCTTTCTCTGAGTTTGTGTGTTTTTGCTGGTGGTGATATAGAGAAGAAATGGCTCCTTCCAAGAAGAAGACAATAGCCTTCAAAAGCCAATCCACACACTCCGACGAGGACGATGAAGAAGAAGATGACGAAGAGCTCTCACTTCTTGTGAAGAACGTCTGGAGGATGTACAACAAGGCTAAATTTCAAGGAAGAAGGAGATGGCAAGAAGGTAAAGAAGAAAGAAAGATTATTTGCTTCAATTGTCAAAGGCCGGGACACATAGTGGCGGAATGTCCGGATAAGTAAAGCCTTCCACCTCCAAGAAGCCCCACAAGAAGAAGGCAATGAAAGCTACATGGGATTCCGAGAGCGAATCCGAGGAGGAAATCGACACCGCCAACATGTGCTTCATGGCCAATGAAAGCACAAGTAAGGTAACCCCTTCCACTTCTCCAAATGATGAACTTTCTATGGATGAGTTAGGAGAAGCTTTGTAGAATTATCACATAACTATGATTTTCTTAAGAAAAAGTATTTAAAAATGAAAAAGGAAAATGAATCTCTTAATCATCAAGTTTTTACTCTTTCTAAAGAAAAAGATGAATTACTTTCCACTCTTGTTTCCACCAAAAAGATTTTGACAAATATAAGATTCTTGTAAAGGCAAGTCCCCACTAATTGATTCTAATGAGATTACCATGCTTAAAGAAAGAATAGACTCATTAGGAATTGTTTTAAAAAATTGTGAGTTTAATAAGAAGAAGATTGAGGCTATGTTTCCTAAGAAACAAGCCGCAAAGAAAAATGCTTATCATGCTCATGCTCATGTTCATACCACACAACCTATACATCATGGCAAACCCCAAAACATGCTCACACTTCACGCTCACATCATGCATTCATGTATAGTAAAGTGTATTCATGTTCTTATTGTGGCCGTAAAGGGCACTTAGCTAATTTTGCTATGATAGACTAAGTGCATCTTATCATAATGTTTGGGTTCGCAACACTAACTTTCAAGGACCCAAGAAAATTTGGGTACCAAAGTCAACTATTTTGCTAAATGATGTAGGTACCATCCAAGGCCCAAATACGTAGAGGATTGTGGTATCTTGATAGTGGTTGCTCAAGGCACATGACTTGGGACATCAACAACTTTGCAACCCTATCAAGATACCATGAAGGTGGCACCGTCACCTTCGGAGATGATGCCAAGGGTAAAATCATCGGTATTGGTAATGTAAAAATCGGCACATCCCCTTTAATTGAGAATGTTGTTTTAGTTGATGGCCTCAAGCATAACCTCTTGAGTGTTAGTCAACTTTGTGATAAAGGTTTGATGTAGTTTTGATAATGTAGCTTGTAAAGTAATTGATAGAATTTCTAATACTTGTGTGTTTTCCGGTTTTCGTGAAAGTAATGTTTATATGATAGATATGTCTAATATGTCTTGTAATATTACTTGTTTAAAAGCCCTCGATGATGACTCTTGGTTGTGGCATAGGAGATTAGGGCATATTTCTTTTGACCATATTTCTAAGTTAAACACAAAGGAAATGGTGAAAGGTATTCCTTGTTTGAGTTTTGAAAAGGACCGAGTTTGTGACGCATGTCAATTTGGGAAACAAACTAAGTCTTCTTTCAAGTCAATTAAGGATATCATGACATCACGTCCTTTGGAGCTAATTCATATGGATCTATTTGGCCCTACATAAACCAAAAGTCTAAGTGGGAATAGATTTGCATTTGTTTTGGTTGATGACTTTTCACGATTTACTTGGGTTTTCTTTCTTGAACACAAAAATCAAGCACTTTCATATTTCCAAACTTTTAAGAAAAGAGTTGAAAAAGAAAAAGATGTTTCAATTTAAGAATAAGAAGTGATAGAGGAGGTGAATTCATTAACCTACCTTTACCACTTTTTGTGAAGAACATGGAATTAAGCATGAACTTTCTTGTCCTAGAACTCCACAACAAAATGGAGTAGTTGAACGAAAAATCGAACTTTACAAGAGATGGCTAGGACAATGCTAAGTGAATATGGTCTACCACATTATTTGTGGGCCGAGGCCGTAAATACATCATGCTATATATATCAAATCGTATTTTCTTGTGTAAAAATACTTCAAAGACTTCTTTTGAAATGTACTTTTCTAGAAAACCAAATGTTTCATATTTCAAAATTTTGGATGCAAATGTTTGTTTTAAATACAAAAGATAATTTAGGAAAATTTGATGCTAAAGCTTATGAGGCAATTTTTGTGGGTTATTCTAATACTAGTAAAGCTTATAGAATCTTCAATAAATCATCTTTGACTATTGAGGAATCTATACATGTTAAGTTTGAAGAATCTAACTTGTTTGTTAAGAATGTTGTAGAAATAGATGCTTTGGATGAAGGCTTGGAGAAAGTGACCTTGGAGGATACACCTACTATGGGAGACAAGCCAAAGGATGATGAAGGAAGTGAAGCTAAAGTAGAAGAGGCTCAAGGACATGAAATTTAATCAATTGAAGTGGAGCCTACTCAACAACTTCCAAAGGATTGGAGATATAATCCTCATCATCCCAAGGACCTCGTCATAGGTGAAGTATCAAAAGGGTAACCACTCGCTCTAAATTTCATGATTTTTGTGGACATTATGCATTTATTTCTCATGTTGAACCCAAGAACGTCCTCGAAGCCAAGGCCGATTCATATTGGTTGCTAGCCATGCAAGAGGAACTCAATCAATTTGAGCGCAACCAAGTTTGGCACCTTGTTCCTAGGCCCCACGATAGACCAACAATTGGTACTAAGTGGATCTTTAAGAATAAGTTGGATGAATCGGGTAACGTTGTTAGGAATAAAGCTAGGTTAGTTGCCTAAGGTTACACTCAAATTGAAGGAATCGATTTTGAAGAAACCTTTGCACCGTAGCACGGCTTGAAGCCATACAGATGACACTAGCATTTGCCTCATATAAAGATTTTAAATTATTTCAAATGGATGTTAAAAGTGCTTTTCTAAATGGTTTATTGAAGAGGAGGTGTATGTTGAACAACCCCCCGGGTTTGTTGATCCTACACATCCGGATTTTGTGTTTAAATTAGATAAAGCTCTTTATGGTTTAAAACAAGCCCCTAGGGCTTGGTATAAAAGACTTTCTTCATTCTTGATTTCAAATGGTTTAAGAAAGGTAAAATTGACACCACTTTGTTTACAAAACATGTAGAAAATGACATTCTTATTGTGCAAATATATGTAGATGATATTATTTTTGGTTCTACTAATGAATCTCTTTGCCAAGCTTTTGAATCATGCATGAAGGATGAATTTGAAATGTCTATGATGGGGGAGCTCAACTATTTCCTTGGACTCCAAATCAAGCAAAGGAAGGATGGGATCTTCATCAATCAAGCCAAGTACACAAAGGAACTCATCAAGAGATTCGGACTTGAAGGCGCTAAAGTGAGCAAAACTCCCATGGCAACAACTACCAAGCTTGATAAGGATGAACAAAGTAAAAGTGTAGACATTAAAGTTTATCGTAGCATGATAGGTAGTTTATTGTATTTGACGGCTAGTAGGCCGGATATCATGTTTTCCGTTTGTCTTTGTGCTCGTTTTCAATCATGTCCTAAGGAGTCTCATTTAGTAGCGGTAAAACGCATTATTAAATACCTTAAGGGCACTATTGAAATGGGTTTGTGGTATCCGAAAATCGGACTATTTGATATGAAGAGTTTTTCGGATGCCGACTATGCGGGTTGTAGGGTAGATAGGAAGAGCACATGTGGAACATGTCAATTCCTAGGTAATTGTCTTGTATCTTGGTCTTCCAAAAAGCAAAATTCGGTAGCCCTTTCAACCGCCGAGGCGGAGTATGTTGCGGCCGGAGCTTGTTGTGCACAAGTTCTTTGGATGAAACATACTCTCCTCGACTATGATTTACACTTTGATCATGTTAAAATATTTTGTGATAATACTAGTACAATTCACATGACAAAGAATGCAAATCAACATAGTAAAACCAAACACATTGATATTAGGTATCACTTTCTTAGAGATCATTATGAGAAAGGTGATATTGATATTGATTATGTTTCTATCGATTTTCAACTTGCCGATATTTTTACTAAACCATTGGATTATGTTAGATTTTCCTTTTATGTGGTGAGTTGAATGTTTGCATTTTGGATTCTTAAAGAAATATTTCTTTGTTTTGTTTGTTTAACCCTTTTTGATGTATGACAAAAGGGGGAGAAAAAGTATAAGTTTGTTTGTTGTTTTGTTTGTTTATGGTGTACTATTTGATGTATTTGAGTTTTTGACAAAACTATGTGTTCCAATGTCTTATGTATTTAGCTCTTCATAGCATTATTGATACATAGCATTATTTGAGGGGGAGCTTTCCAAGCTCTTCTTTCATTTTTGTTTAAAATAACGTATATGTTTTGTCATCATCAAAAAGGGGGAGATTGTTGGCCCAAGGTTACAATCACCCTTGTTTAGTGTGTTTGATGATTACAAAACATATTAGTTATTTGTACTAATATTGTTTATTGGTTAAGTGTGTTTCAGGGATCTAACTCATCTAGAAGGTTTATTCCCTATTAGCAAATGTTTTGGACTCAAGTCAACTCAAATTGGGCTCAAGGATCAAGTGTTGAAGACCTTATGATGAAAGCCCTCTTGAAGCACTTGTAATACCTAGAACAAATGTAAGAATAGAATGTTAAAGTTTGAGTGTGGATATTGGCTCTAGGATACACATACACAATTTGGTTTCATGCCTTAGTAGATATTTACATGACCCTAAGTTTTACAAAATAAATATCATGTTTAGATCATGTTTATATACTCCTACTAGCATGTTACTTAAGTTTGTTCAAACCCAAAACTATTTTATAAATTTTTCTAAGTCAAGAAAATATACTGTTTTTCCTGTTTCTGGCTGACGGCCGACCGGCCCGGTCGACCGGCGCCAGTGCCAGGACGTGCACATTTGTGCACGTCTGTCGGTCGACCGCCCCGGTCGACCGACTGTGAGCAGTTGCTCTCGGGTTTCTGGGTCGACCGCCCCGGTCGACCGCCAGAAGACCCGAGCCAACGGCTCTTTTGCCAGCTGAGCTGGCGGTCGACCGGCCCGGTCGACCGCCAAGCCTGCAACAGCCCAACGGCTCTTTCCTCTTTTGTGCAATTCTGAAATCTGTTTTTGGACTGCTTTTTGGCAGACTTTTTCAGGGTTTTCCAGAACTTTTCAGAGCAAATAAGGTCAAAATAAATTGTTTTTAACTTATTTCTCTCCCTATAAATAGTGGAGAAGAGTTACTTGCAAACCACCAAGAAAAATCCTCAAGTTTTCATAGTTTTCAAAAGAGAAGAAAAGCGTTTTAAGCCCTCCATTTCCAACTCTTTCTTGAGCTAGTTTTCAGTTTGTTCCCTTGCAAAAATCATCTCTACAACTGAGTTTTTCTCACTACACTTCATAGAGCCAAAAATCCCTTACTCATTCTATAGTGAAGTTGTAAAAAGAGTGAGAGTGTTGTAAAAGAGTTTGGTGATCTTATTGTGATCACTCTTGTTACTTGTTCCTCTTCTTGTTCTTGTGGAGACACCTCTTCGGTAGAGGTTATTGTACTTGGTGGAGCTCGGTGGTCGGGTCTTCGGTAGACCGTTGTAATCGTCCTCGGTGGATAGTGAAAACCCTTACGGAGGTGAAGGCGGGGAGTAGAGCGGTGGCTCGAACCTCGAAACAAATACTTGTGTTTGTGATTATCTTTTGCTTTTGCTCTCTATTTTGCTTTAATTTCTATTGCACTCTATTGCTTTTAATTACTTGTGATCTTGTTTCTTTCCTTGTGCTATTACTTCAAGTTTGTAATACTTGTGATATCTTGTGTGCATCTCATCATTGCATATTATTCATCCTTTGTTCGATCAATTCTCATACAACAAGGTTGCATTGCGCACCTCTAACCCATTCAAGGGAATTGGGAGGAAGAAGTTCAGAACCTCTCACGGGGTATTCGGCTCTTAGTCTTGTTTTGAGAGATCGTTGCATTATTCATCCATCTAAGTTTTAAAAAGATTGTTAGATTAGCAATAACACCTATTCACCCCCTCTAGGTGTTTTCAATGGTATCAGAGCTTGGTTATTAGGCTCTTGGCTTAACAACCCTAGAAAGATCCTAATCATTTCATTCATTCTCACTTAGTAAAGATGGCCGATGGTATTAAGACACCCCCTAAGTTTGATGGACTTAACTTTCCCATATGGAAGGTTAAGATGACCGTTTTCTTGCAATCTCTAGGTAGTCGAGTTGCAAAGGCCGTGACCAAACCCTTTAGTGCACCCCCCGGTGATGAATCCACTTGGTCCGAAATAGAGACCAAAGAATTTGATGCCAATGCTAGGGCTCACTATGCACTCCTTCAAGCCCTTAATGATGATGACATAGCTAGAGTTATTCATTGCAAGTCCGCATATGAAATTTGGACACATTTGCTAGTTACACATGAAGGGACCTCACAAGTGAAGAGGGCTAAGATTGACCTTCTTCGGTCCCAATATGAGAACTTTTGCATGCAAGAAAATGAAACGATATGGTTACAAGATTTACAAAGATCACTAATGGACTTTCTTCTCTAGGTGATGCTATCGACAACGATCAAAGAGTAAGAAAGATCATCCGGGCTCTTCCTCCTTCATGGGAAGTAAAAGCAACCACCTTGAAGAACTCAATGACAAGGAGGAGATGGAGCTAATTGGTCTCATTGGGAACCTCAAACCCATGAGATGGAGAGAAAAGTAAGAGAAAAAATGGCTCCTTCCAAGAAGAAGACAATAGCCTTCAAAAGCCAATCCACACACTCCGACGAGGACGATGAAGAAGAAGAAGATGACAAAGAGCTCTCACTTCTTGTGAAGAACGTCCGGAGGATGTACAACAAGGCTAAATTTCAAGGAAGAAGGAGATGGCAAGAAGGTAAAGAAGAAAGAAAGATTATTTGCTTCAATTGTTAAAGGCCGGGACACATAGTGGCGGAATGTCCGGATAAGTAAAGCCTTCCACCTCCAAGAAGCCCCATAAGAAGAAGGCAATGAAAGCTACATGGGATTCCGAGAGCGAATCCGAGGAGGAAATCGACACCGCCAACATGTGCTTCATGGCCAATGAAAGCACAAGCAGGTAACCCCTTCCACTTCTCCAAATGATGAACTTTCCATGGATGAGTTAGGAGAAGCTTTTGTAGAATTATCACATAACTATAATTTTCTTAAGAAAAAAGTATTTAAAAATGAAAAGGAAAATGAATCTCTTAATCATCAAGTTTTTACTCTTTCTAAAGAAAAAGATGAATTACTTTCCACTCTTGTTTCCACCCAAAAAGATTTTGACAAATATAAGATTTCTTGTAAAGGCAAGTCCCAACTATTGATTCTAATGAGATTACCATGCTTAAAGAAAGAATAGACTCATTAGGAATTGTTTTAAAAAATTGTGAGTTTAATAAGAAGAAGATTGAGGCTATGTTTCCTAAGAAACAAGCCCCAAAGAAAAATGCTTATCATGCTCATGCTCATGTTCATACCACACAACCTATACATCATGGCAAACCCCCAAAACATGCTCACACTTCACGCTCACATCATGCATTCATGTATAGTAAAGTGTATTCATGTTCTTATTGTGGCCGTAAAGGGCACTTAGCTAATTTTTGCTATGATAGACTAAGTGCATCTTATCATAATGTTTGGGTTCGCAACACTATTCACCCCCCTCTAGGTGTTTTTCAGCAGTATACCCCCAATGGTGTTCGGAACGAAGTATGCTTCTCGTCGACGGGATACATCTTAATCTGGTTGTACCCTGAAAAGCCGTCCATGAAAGACATTCTTTCGAATCCACAGGTATTGTCAATCATGACATCGGTGATGGGCAGTGAGAATTCGTCTTTAGGACAGGCTGTGTTGAGATCACGGAAGTCGATGCAGATCCATATTTTTCCATTCTTCATGAGGACGGGAACGATATTAGCAACCCAATCTGGATGCTGTTCCTCCCGTATGAAGCCACATGCAATGAGCTTATGGACTTCGGCTTCAATAGCCTCCATAATGTTCGGGCGGAACCGACGTTGTTGCTGCTTGACTGGCTTGACGTCGGGTCTGATATTCAGACGATGCATGGCGACTTGTGGATCAAGTCTGGGCATGTCTTCGTAGTTCCATGCGAAGACGTCTATATACTCCTTTACGAGTATTATTAATTCTTCCTTTTCTGTAAGTGATAAGCTTTCACTTATGAAGATGGGCTTAGGGTGATCTTGACTACCGAAGTTGACCTGCATCACCTTATCTTCGGTAGGTGGTTCGCATAGTTCGAATCGCTTTTCCTATTGGAGATCTAATTGCTGAGCCCATGGTTCCTCATTAGTAGCTTCCGCAGGCTCAAATTGACTGCTTAAAGTCATATTAACAATGAGATTCTCGAACATCACTCCCACGCTGACATCTGAGTCCCATTCAGAGGATGAGGCAGAATGTGATGGAATTGGTTCGTCGTCTTTGAGTTGAACCGTTGCTAGCGATGTGGGCGTAACGTACCCTAATCCCCTGCGTGTATTATCATAGTAATTTGTAGGCTTCCCTTTTGGAACAAAGTTACGCAGTAAATTACGCTTTCCTTTTCTGAAATTCAGGCCTTCTCCATGCTTTAGGTTGTACCCCATTTCTTCATAATATGGAATGATGGTCGCGCGTAATGGAAGAATTGTGGGGGTCTGAGTCTGAACTTAAATCTGCGGCTGTGGACCCTCGTGGTTGGGTTCTACCGAAAATTATCGGTAACTGACCATCTTTGGATGGAGGGATCACTAAAACGGCCCCTTCTACAGATTCCATGGGTGTACTGGTCTTGGTTTATGTAAAGGGATGTGCAGAGAGCTATCCGTGATGGATTCAAACAACCCAATACCCGCAGGATAATCAAAGAAATATTATCATTAATTACCCATTCACCCTTATCTTCAAAAGGAGTGTTACATTGGGGATTATTAAGACATGCTATAATTGGTTCACCAATCAGAATGGCTGGCATGTCTGCTTCAGATTCTGAATCCGCCTCATTGCCACTATCATCATCATCTGGCAATGGTTTTTTGGATGTTTCACCAGTCTCTTGATACAGGAGAGCGTCAGTGAAGTAATTTTCACACCCTTGAATGGTTGCTTCTCAGCGAAGACAGTTCGTACTGTCACGTCATCCTCAACATATTTGAAGCATTGGTACAGAGGAGAGGGAACGATCCGGTTGGCGTGGATCCACGGTCGTCCTAGCAATAGGTTGTATGACGTGTCAGCGTCAATGACATAGCACGTCACTTCTGACTTCAGGCTCCCGATTCGGCAACGGAGTCAAATTTTCCCAAGTGGATGACTACTCCCGGCATTGAAACCGAATATTGTAGTAGTGGTTGCGGACAACCTATATAGAGATATACCGAGGAAGTAGAGAAGCCTTTTGGGGATAATGCTGAGTGCGGACCCCGGATCGACTTGTACCCTTTCGATGCATGTTGAACCGATATATCTAGTGTAGTACAAAGGTCGATCGTGCTTGTTGTCTTTAAGAAGCATATCTTCTGCTGTGAAGGTAATAGCGGGGACCTTTGATTGTGCATGATGGCATTCAGGACATGGAGACTGAGCGTCATCTTTAGGGATCTCTGGCATATATGTCAGGAATGATTCTGAATTAGCCAGGACATCTCTGAGTGCTTCTCTTGTCTCTTTTGAGAGATGAAATAGCTTGTGTATAGTAATACGAGCCGGGATATTAGCCAGCTGGGCCAATATGTCAAAACGAAAGGGCGTGCCAAGCCCTTGGCCTGAAGGCTTCTTCAGGACATGGTCGAACCGGACTTCCTTAGGCTTCTCCTTTCCCTTGGTCGGAACTGAAGCGGATGCTGGTACTTGTACTGACGTTGTTTGCTGTTGTGTCTCGTCAGTAGATTTCTCATACTGTTTTAAGTATGATTTTCTGGATTGAGTACCCGTCAGCTGAGGTACATCAGCCTGCGTTGTGCAAGCGTGCTTTTCTTCTTCAAATTACTGAGAGAAGCTGATGTAAGATTGTCATCGTCTGGCAGGATGGAGATGACATTGCAAGATTTGCCCTTTGACTTGGACTTCTTTGAATCGCACTGTACGTCTTGGACAAGGTCTGGGTGTATCCATATGACTTCCCCTGTCTCCAATGTCAAGGGAACAAGACCTCTATTATCTTGAGTTTTAGCCGCAGGATCTTGACTTCCAGTCGTGGCGCATGGACTGGATAAGTCCCGTCAGGAACTGTGACCTTTGGGGTTTTGCCGAACTCGAGGGTCACCATATTGGCAGTGACTTTCTTCTGCTCTGACTTCAGTGTCAGGACCCCTGCGTCGATCAAGGCTTGAATTCTGTCCTTGAAGACATAGCACTTGTCGGTAGGATGGTGAATCATCATGTGGTAGAGACAGTATTTGAGGTCATTCGTGCGTCCTATTTCATTGGGACGCCGAGCCTCTGATAACTTCATCTTATTCCCTTTGTAGAGCAAATGGAATATTGTGACCACCTGATCGTCTCTGAAGGAGTACTATTTTGGAGGGAACTTAGACTCCTGATTATTGAAGCCGCTTTTCTTGGCTTTCGACTATGCGTCCCCGGATAATTCAACGGACAGTCTCTCCTTCCCTTTAGCTTGAGAAGACTGCAGTCGCTATGTCCTTTATTGTTTATACCCCATTTGCCTTTAGGGGTAGAGGGTTCAACTTTTTAGCCGACTTTTCGGCTATCTCAGCTTGTTCGACCAATTCTTTCCAGGTATGGGCTTTGACAGCCCCCATGCGAACCTCTACTTGGTCTAAGAAGTTGTGCCTGCACGTCTGTAAGAGCATGGGTAATGGCATCCCTGCTGAGCACATCAAAGACAAGTTTCTGAATCGTTCAATATAGTCACGGACAGATTCGCCCTTCTTCTGCACGGTGGAGAGGAGCTTGTCTATGGTTACCTCAGTATCGTCCTCATAGAAACGAGAAAGGAATCGGGTTTTCAGGTCGATCTAAGAATTAACAGAGCCCGGAGGGAGACTTCGGAACCAATCAAATGCTACCCCCTTTAAGGTGCCAATGAACAGCCTAGCCATGATGGCATCATTATCTATAACATTACCGGTCTGGGACCGAAAATAGTAGATTGCTGGTTCAGCGAGCTTTTACCATCGTACGTGTGTAACGTCGGCGGTTTGAACTTTGGTGCGTATGGCACTGAATCCCACTCCAGCGGGTAAGAACAGACTGTCCCTACTTTCTTTAACTCATCCCTCTGAGTTAGGGATGTGATTTGAGCTTGAAGGCCCTTAAGGACTTCAGCGTCTAAAGAAGACCCCTCCTTGGACTTTTCCGTCTTTGGCTGGTCATTACTAAAACGTTCTTTCTCGTCATGGTTACTCCCGGTATCATTGTTATTTTGGTTATTAAGGAGTTGAGCGAGCATCTGTTGAATGTTGTCCAGAGCTTCTTGCTGAGTTTTGAAAGTTTGCTCCTGAGCTTTCAAACGTCGACGAAGCTCTTCGTTACCATTGTCAGTCATGTTTACTGATGCTCTGTCGGTTCGCACTGAGCTGACTGTCGCCGAGGAGGCATACCCACTATCTTCATCCTCTTCATCAGATGATTGGACTGATCTTCTCCTTGGTTCTGGCGAGGCTACTGCCGTTGAGGAAGAAGGCTGTTCATAACTGTAGGGTATCACCACCCTAGATCTGGTGTTTCGAAAAACACCCTCTTCATGCACCAAGACTTCGCCTAAGCCTGGGTTGTAATCTGGATCCGGAGAGCTGTAGGGAGTGTCGTCAGACGCTTGCCTGCCCCTGGGCAGTTCTCTTCCCCTTCCGGTCATGTTGACGGATGCAGAGGGTAGGTCTCGTGAGACGCTTCTTTTATGATATTTCACGGGGCTTGTACCGACAGCCGATCAAAAGCTGATCGTCGGCCTGGAGAAGTGGCGGGGATTGGTCCCAGCCGGCAATGGACCGAGTGGAGTGTCACCAGCTGACATCCCACTTGTTGACAACAGTGGGAAGTAGTTCGAAAAGGTTCCACTTCCATTTGTTCGTCAAGAATTCCCGCAAGTCAGACCCAGTTGGGCCTAAATGATCCAGCGCAGAAGCTTTTTTGGATCGCGCATAGGACGATGTCCTGCTCTTTTTATCACCGCAGAGGGGATTAGCACAGAGTAGTACTTCAGTTCTAGCTTCGCGGCTAAGAACCTTAGAAACGCCCTTGGGTACTGAAGCAGCATAAGTAACGCTATCAGCACTTAGGGACAATCTCTTAGCTCCGCCACAAGGCATGAGCTTAGCGCTTGATGAACCGGAGGGCGGAGCACGCTGTGGTGCTTTATCCGCTGTGCTGCTGCGAAGGCGATTGGCCTTAGCTAGTGCTTCAGTTCTAACCTCGCGGCTAAAAGCTTTGGAAACGCCCTTGGGCGCTGAAGCTGCATAAGCAATGCTATCAGCACTTAGGGACAATCTCTTAACTCCGCTGCGAAGAGCGAACGAAGCACACTGTTGTGCTTTGACTTGGGCTTCGCGGCTATGGATGTCACGCGTACGCTATGGTACAGTAGCTTCGCTCCTGAGAACGAGGCTGGCGCGAGGCGCTACTGATCTTGAATTGGGCGAAGGTACTGTCGCCCTTGTATCTTCGCGGCTTACAGCATTGTTAGAGCAGACATGCATCTTGCCTTTTTCTTCGCGCGAGAGACGCACTTCTGGCGTAGCTACGCCTGAGGCTTTGCCCAGAGCCTTCTGTTTTGGCCTCCACATCTTCTTTGATAAGGGAGACTTAGGTTCGCAAGGAACCTGACTAGCCACACGAGAGGCTGAGGGGTGTTGGCAGAATTCTGCTCCTGGTTTCTGTTCTGAAACATTAGTCATGGAGACCTTTCTATGCTTCCGTGCATGAAGCATTAGACCACCTCCAGAGAGGACTTCTTCAAATTTTTCTTGATCGAAGTGAACGATCAGGTTTTCGAAAGTGGTAGACTTGGACTGCGGGCATGCTTCCTTGTTGCGCCAGAGAACCGCAGTAGGCTCGCAGGGAGCCTTATCTATCTCCGCAGAGACTTACATTGAAGATTTAGCTAGAGAGGCTCTGGCTGCACCGACTTTCCCGAATTCAGAGATAGACCCGAAGGTTTGTTCGTCGCATTGCGACACTTGATTCTCAGCAGTGGAGAATTTCTTCCCAGCGGAGTCGCCATCTTGTTTTCCATTGATTTGCAAAGGGGAAAACTTACAAAAAAGAGAAGTTGAGGAGCTAAATTACAAGTAATACAAAAGATTACAAGTAGATCTCCTCAGAGATTCTGGAGAAGTGTGCCGATAGGAGTCTGGTCAGCGCGCGACCACTTTGTCCCTTTGACGATGCGAGCGATGAGATTCCATTCTCGCCTGGTTCGGAGAATCGGAGAACAGAAGGTTGGTAGAACCCTCTTGTTACTTCTCAAAATCGCCTTCACTTAGGAATTCCTTTTCGCCTGATTCCGGAGATTCCTTGAGAAGAGGGAGGTATTAGGGTATCAGCATCCTGATTAGAGAAGCAGCTCTCTAAAAGTCTCTGAATTCAAGAGAATATATCTCTGTTTGTACGCGCAGTGCGTCCTCTTGAGAAGTCTGCCGTCTCTCTGGAGCGTATCGCCTGTGTCCTCTCCTTGTGCCCCTGGTGGGCTATTTATAGGGAGAGCAGGGGTATAATTATCCCTTGAAAACAGATTGAATCAAATTTATTTAAATCTGAAAAGTAGCCTTACTGAGAGGCTAGGATCAGCTTCTGCGAAACTAGAAATAGTAAGTCAGTTATCCTCTTGATCTATTTTGATCCTTTCCATATAGTTGAAAGATTTCCCCTGATCCTCTTACTCGTTTTAGGAGAGTCAAGAGATTATGGCAATCAACTGCCTAATTTGATCTCAGATTTGATCCTGATTAGATTTGATCTTGATCTGATTAGATTTGATTTCATTTGGAGATTTAATAGATCAAAGGTTGACCATAGCAGACCCGCAGCGGCGCTGCCCGCATCGAGCTCGCAGCGGAGCTGGAACGCGTATCTGGCGAAGTCAGAAGAAAGTTCTTCAGCGGAGCTGGCTGAACATCTGTGGCGAAGTTACTGAAATCCTTCTGCGGGTTGCGTGTAGCTTTAAGCGAAGCTAACTCTCTGCGGAGTTAACTTGAATACTTCAGGCGAAGCTATAAGTTAGCTTCCTGACGGAGCTTTGAATAGCTTCAAGGCGAAGTTGGACAATCTAGCCTCTCAGGCGAGGCTATTCCTTTGCGCTCATGTGATGCTAAGTGCTAGCATCTTAGACCTGCTGAGGTCTGTTTAGAGACAATCTGGGCTTACTGTCTGCTTCACTGGATCAGTAGAGTCCAAGTTGCTTCCTTGCCCTCAGAGATGGGTGAAAACTGGTCGTCAGCTTATCTGTCACTTGTCTTTTGTAAATGTCAACAAGTATAGTACTTGTCGTCAGCTTGTCTATCGCTTGTCTTTTGTAAATGTCAACAAGTTTAGACATTGATCGAACCAATCAGCCTATCTTTCACTTGTCTTTTGTGAATGTCAACAAGTTTAGACATTTTTTCAGGCCAGTAAGAATCTTGTCTTTTTTAAAGTGTCAACACCCGTCACATTTTTTGCGCAACACTTTGTAAAACAACGTACAGTCAAAATAAATTAACCTTCTTCCACTTGACTGGAAGTTGAAACGGACCAAAGGACTACAAAAATTCTGAAGAGAAATTTTGTCTGAACAGACCTTGTATTCTGAGAGGAGAAGAAGGAAAATTAATCTCGAGTTATTTTTAGTTATCTCTTTGGGTGGTATCCTGCCCTTTATATAGGAATCGGAGGAAACTTTCGGTTGTAACGTGTGACGCCCCGATCCTGCGGGTACGGAGACGTCACTGCCACGTATATATGCAGGTCAGAAATACGCTCACGTATATTCGCTAAGCATCAGTACAGGTAAGAATTAGAGTGCGGAAGCACAGTGGTAATATACATTCCAACAAAAAAGTACAAGTACATGGTTATCACAGAGTGATACAATATTACAATAATATTACATCACCAGAAAATATAAAAGTACATTATACGAAGAGATATACAAAGTTGAGAGGTGCTCACGAACAGCAAGAGAGGCCTTGAGAGCCAAACAGGAGAAGAGCTGGGAGGAAGAGCTGTGGCGATGTCCAAACTTCTGCTACACTCTGGTCGTCACGGAAGGATCCGCTGCGCACTCTGATCGGCTACAGCAAGGCCATCATGGTCCAGGCTCTAGGATCGGGACATGAGAATCCAGGGTTGTCAGATGCAACCCCGCGAGTACATATAATAAGCCAAGTGGCGTGCATATCAGGCAGTCACACATGTAAATGATCAAGTAATGTGGTTCAGACATGCAGGTACAGGTAATGACAAGTAACATAAAAGAAATTAAAGGAACGCCAGTAAATCATGTATATCGATAAGTCTGAATAGGAAAACATGCATAGAAAACAGTATGAAGAGCATATGTATACATAAACATGCGATAAATATATTAAACGTGTGATATATACAAGTATGGATAAAACTAGTTGTACAACCTCAGATTATGGAATCACGAGATTGATACGTCAAAGGGACAATCATATTAAGGAAACCCTCATCTATATACCACATATCTCATATCACCATCGTCTGAGTTCGTACTAACAGAACTAGAGTGTGTCTAGAGTAATCATTGTATCACAGAAATCATATGTCATAAAGTAGGGTGTCAACTATGGGCATAGCACCTGATTAAATGATTAATCACTATAACCGGAGAATATAAAGGTATTGCATTTTAAGTTACTCAATAATAATAATCAGTACCGTTTGATCTTTTAATCGCCTCCCTACCAGCGCCTCACATTACCGGTAGTCCATACTAGAATTCGTACTCTAGTAGAACTTACTCGGGTCAATATGTGAGTATCAGGACCCGAGCAAAGGAGAGACCAAATATCACACGTTCCTAATATTATTACTGTTTGGGTGTTACATTCTTATGTTACTCTTGTCCCTTTTCCACCGGCGTCCCACAACACCGACAGTTCACGCTGGAGCCCGCACTTCCAGTAGAACTCATCCAAACTCTGATACACGGGTACCATTATTCGAATAGGGGAGAGACCATATAATATATGCTCCAGACATTATCATTATACAGCTATGTGTGTGTATGTGTGTATGTGTTAATATGCACTGAGAATGATTATCACACTAACACCAGGCGGCACATGCAGGGGGGAGGATAGATCCAGGAGGTGGCCCCACAGATTCAAGAGGTGGCCCCCACCACGTGTATGGTGTGGCACTTTGCTCCGTGTGGTACTTTGTTCTGATGATTGATTCAGGAAGTAACCCCACAGATTTAAGAGGTGGCCCCCAGCACGTGTGTGGTGTGGCACTTTGCCCCGTGTGGCACTTTACCCCGTGTGGGGAATGGATTCTAGATGTGGCCCTCATAGATTCAAGAGGTGGCCCCCACCATGTGTGTGGTGTGACACTTAGTTCCGTTCAAGATCCGCCAGACGCTAGCACGATCGTGGGATACATCCTCGTCATCCCGACACCAGGCATGCTCTGCCGGACGCCGGTATGACTGTGCTATTAACAAGAGTAACAGTGCAGGGGACATGAGTACAGGGGACACATGAATTCAGGAGTACAGGAGTTTAAGAGTACAGGAGTTCAGGAGTACCAGATGTCTAGTAGCAGTATAACAATCATTCCAAGTCCCCGTAAAAGTGATAATCATGATATGTCATGTAATACCGATGTCAGGTGTAATGGTATCCGGTCAGGTGTCACAATATCAGGTCAAATGTGTCAGTACCAGGTGATAACATATGTCAAGTATCAATTGATAGCATGTCAATTATCAGGTGTCATATATCAGGTGTCAGGTATCGGGTGTCAAGTGATAACATGTCATATACCGGTGTCAGAAACCAATTGTCAGGTGTCAAGTAATAACATGTCAAGTACCAGTGTCAGATATCAAGTGTCAGGTATCAGGTGTCAAGTAATAACATGTCAAGTACCAGTGTCAGATATCAAGTGTCAGGTATCAGGTGTCAAGTGATAACATGTCAAGTACTGGTGTTAGATATCAAGTGTGAGGTATCAGGTGTCAAGTGATAACATGTCAAGTACCAGTGTCAGATATCAAGTGTCAGGTATCAGGTGTCAAGTAATAACATGTCAAGCACCGGTGTCAGATATCAAGTGTCAAGTACCGGTGTCAGATATCAAGTGTCAAGTATCAGGTGTCAAGTAATAACATGTCAAGTACGGTGTCAGATATCAAGTATCAGGTATCAAGTGTCAAGCAATACATGTCAAGTACCGGTGTCAGATATCAAGTGTCAAGCATATACATGTCAAGGTCAGGTAATTAATATGTCGGTGAGAGTCACAACATCATATATCAGGTAATCATCCGGTCACGTAACATAGTACAGGAGGACAGTATAAATAAACATTTCAAACTCTTCACAACCATATCTATAATAATAATAAGTTATTCTATTAATTAGCCATGCGAAACCGAGCGAAGCGGGAGCATATCTAGGCATACCATACAAGTATAATACCAGTTCAACAAATTATAATAACAGCCGACAAGTATTCATAAAACATGTTAATTTTAGAAAATCACTCGCATATCATATATCGACTTGCATGATGATGTATCATGTAATAAAAGCCAGAGTAGCATTAATAAGGCATGAAGCAACAAAAGAAAAGTACTCGCATATTATATATCAACTCGCATAATGAGACATCATGTATTAAAAGTAGGATAACAATTATTAGGTATGTAATGATGGTAACAAAGCATGAAGTAACACAAGAAAAGTACTCACTCAAAATAGAATAGATGCTTGTTTAAGAGAAACTGTACTCGCCTAAAATCGGAACGCAATACCGAGTTAAAATCCAAAAAATCCGCGAACATCAGCGAGTATATTACCAACCCATAAATTAAATATATATATATATTATATATAATAGATAGAGAATGAGAGAGGAGAGAGAGAGAGAAGAATTTGCTAGAGAGAGGGAGGCTAAGAGAGAGAGATATAAAGAGAGAGAGTTGTAAGGGGGGAGAGAGGGTGTGTGGATAAGGTGGGGTAATTAGGGAAATGAGGGGAAGGGTAAAAGTGGAAGGAAGGAAATAAAAGAAAGAAAGAAGAAGAAAAGAGAGGGAGGTTTGGGTGGTGGCCGGCGGCTGGCCACTGCCGGCGTCCTGGGCGGCGTCACCGCCGCCGGAGGGGCGGTCGGCGAGGGGGGCGGCGCCCCTAGGGTGGAGGAGGAAGGTTGGTGGTGGTGGAGGTGTTGTTGTTATTTGTTGTTGATGGAGTCGGTGGTGGTGGTGGTGGTTGATGGTGGTGGTGGTGGTGATGGGGAGTTGGAGGAGGAGGAGGAGAAGATGGTATGGTGGTGGAAGTGAAGAAATTGGTAGGATTGATGGAGAATTTTGGAGAAGAGGAGGAAGATAAGGTGATGGGTTTTGTTGAAATTGGAGAAAAAAGATGGAATTTGAAGATGATGGAAGTGGGGAAGAGAAGCGGAGAGTTGGGAGGGCGGCGGCGGCGCGGCGACGGTGATGGTGGAGGCGGCGGTTGGGAGGGAGTGAGGGTGTTGGTGGGAGAATGAAATAGAAGATGGAGAAATGGGAAGAAGGAAAGAAAGAAGGAAAATATAAGGAGAGGGAGAGGGAGAGGGAGAGTACGGGAGAAGATGGGGGGATGGCCTGCTGTTACAGCCCATGGTGCTGCTGCTGCTGCTGCACGTTGGCAAGGAATGGGGGAGATGGGGAGTAGGTGGAGGAAAAGAAAGGAAGAAAGAGAAGGAAAAGAAAGAAAGAAAAGAAAAGAAGAAAAAGAAAATTATTAAAAATATAATTAAAATATATTATTGAATAATAAATAAGTAGGATAAAATAGGAGAATTAGTTAAAGGAGAGGAGGAAGAAAAAGTAAGAAAGAGAAGTAGTCAATAAATAATATTATTATTTAAATAAGGTAAAATTTGACTGTTTCAGAAACGCTCCTAAAATTCTCAAAAATAGAAAATATTATTTTGAGATGACTGGTGAAACTGAATTCGAGAAATTCAATTTGATTTTTAAATTAAAAATCCTGAAATCTTCTAGCGATACTAGTCGACACCAAAGTCGGTCAATTTTGATAAATTCCAAAAAATCCCAAAAAATGTATTTAGATAGAAAATGTGATTCTAAAAAGTAATGTGAAAGCCGTTTCTAAAAATTCAACTCTATTTGAAAACTAAAAATCTGAGAATCAGTCAGCGATGTTGATCGACACCGGTTTTAAAGATTTCGCAGAATAATTCTGAAAAATTTCAGAAAATTATGAAAATCTAAAATACTGGAAAACAGTATTTGAAATTGAAATCGGTCAAATCGGACTACTAGAAAAGTCAAATCAGGCAATATGTTGGTATCAGGTTCCAGGTCCAAGTCAGGGCTGACTCTAAAACTGAGAATCCAGATCTGATACCAAATAACATAAGCAATCACAACCCAAAAACAAATACTGGAAGAAAATTTGAAACAATACGGTCAAAAAATTTGGGACACGTATCTGGGTACGTATCCCGTGAACGGGGTGCTATATAACGGATGCAACCCTTCCGAACAGACACATTTGTTTGGTTGGAACGGGCACAACTTTCCAATCAGACATATATGTTTGCCTAATAGACACATCCATTCGGTCGAAACAGGTTTTCTCGAACGGACACATCCATTCGGTCAGAACAGGCACAACCATTCTGAATAGGCATGTCTGTTTGTCGAACAGACATATGCATTCGCATACCACTTTTAATGTTGAATTAAAGAGTTTTTACTCTTTTTGGTCCCATTTAACTCTTATTCTATGTCAACTTTCGACTTGAATATCTCATTCATTTGGAAAAGGAATTGAACATGTGAATATATCACGTTCATTGCCAATGAAAGGAGAACATATTCCAACCATCTCCCGCGCATTTCTAGCTGCGGATCCCACCTAAAATTCAGTTCAAATTTTCTCAAAAACTCACTTGGTAAATTCAAGTTTCTAACAATATCTAGAAGAGTAAATGGGATATGCATTCTGAATGACTTTTGACATGATTTTATAATTAGAAGAAGAGAAAATATTGTAATATACGTAATGATTTGGGATAAATAAAAAGACGAAAAGGGTATGAGAAGTAAAGGGTTAAGGAGGAGAATAAAAAAATGAACATCAGAACCAAAATTAAGAAGCAAAAAAAAGAAATTACGCTTTTTAAAATGGCCAAAAGGCCCATCTTACATTGTTTGTTTCTAATAAAGTACATTGTAATTCATTTTGCAAAAAAAATATTACGACTAAACATAAACTTACGAATGTGTGATAATGAGTCATGTATTTTTACGTATCTAATATGCATAACCTCAAATTTCGTTCGAAAAGTCCTTCCTCAAGTATTAGAAGAGCCATTCGGTCATAAGATTTTTCAAACTATGTCTCATGGACGGACTCCCTTCTAGACTGCACAGAATCGCAACTAATCTCTATGTGCAACATTCGCACGTTGTAAATAAGTCTTTACGAATCGCTAGTTAAGCCTAGTGATCATACGTATACAGAGAAGACCAGACGTTGAGTGATACACCTCGTAATGCGCTTTGCAAATTGAGTTTGAAAAATTACCTTGTCCACTGTAAATAATAAGATATTAACCGACATCATTTCATACGTGAAAGATATGTCTCACCGCTTGAGCTATACCCGGTTGGCCCTTACAATCTCTTTTGTACATTGGTACAACTGCATGTTCCGAAGGAACAAAAAAAAAACCTAGATGAACCTCAGCAGAAAGTAGTACCAAGAGGTGTTTTTGAACCTGAGCCCCCTTGCACCCCAAACTCCAATTTTACCTTGAGTCAAGCTTGGACTTTGTCGGCTCAAACGAAGTCCACTTACTGTTCTCCCTTCGCCGGCATCGGATTCTCACCAGAACGCGTTTGCGACCGAACCATTTCCCAAAAACCCCCGGCGGGCCCCACGATGTGGGCCCGCGGCGGGGCCCGCGGCGCAACACGCCGCGCCGCGAGATGCGGCGAGACACCGCCACTTGTCGTGCGACCTCTGGCCGCCAGGCCTATCGGGGGCTTCGGCGAGGAGATACGCGGTGACGTGGCCATGTGACTGCTGGGCCCCGGCAAAGGGGCCCGAGTCTTTTCTGGACCCGAGCTGTCGAATTGACAGAAAGAGGTGCCTTTTTTTTTCCTTTCCTTGGTGGTGGAGCCCACTTTTAAATGGATCATTCCTGGTCTCAGACCCGAACCCGTTAACACATTGTAGCCGCCTGGCGTCTGGCCCCCTGTATGCTACTAGTCATGGAGTTCGGTTCATGTGTATGAGTCACACACACATACAATAAGAGGACCAATCACCCATTGACACGTGTATTGATTCTCTTCTTATAATATTATAAGAAGAGAATCAATACACGTGTCAATGGGTGATTGGTCCTCTTATTGTATGTGTGTGTGGCTCACACACATGAACCGAACCCCTAGTCATGGGTCTGACGCAAATTATCCCCCAGTGGTCCATAAAAGCCGCGTTGTCTTTTGACTGATAAAAGATGGAGGAGAAATTTGAGAAAAAGACTAAAAAAAAAATTTTTGAACGGTTAAATTGCAAGAAATGGGATAGGATTTAACGTGATTCGATAAAATGAGAATATCTCGAGACACCTAATAAAAACCCACTTGAATCAAATTGTAGCGCATCGCGGACTAACCTGATCCGATGAATGTCAACCTCACAGAGAACCTACTCGAGAGTAAGTAAAGCAATAATCTCCACTCTTTTGTCATTAATGATATATGTATTATGTTCGCTCGCACAGGATCGTACTGATTTAGAGATCGGAGGATCGATAAAATATTACTAACTTATAAAAGTTTGCTTTCTAATATTACACGTTTAGGCACTGAGGTCTGAAGTGTGAGACACAAAAAGAGTTGTGAATGTACAGAGACGTTTCAACTGCTTCTATTACTCTAAAGCCTATGTACTTCATAATTGGACTATTTGTCTTGTTTATTAGCCATTAGTTGTATGATTAGTTAATCACTCTTAATTATATAAATTCGTGCCTACACTGTGGGCACGGCATAATCACTTCCCTAATGTCACGGAATGAATAAAATAATAAAAATGTGTGATAAAGTTCAACGTTAATGGAAGTGCTGTTTAGACTCCAGAAATCCTGGTGGGTCAATTAGATGACTTTTTATGCCCAAAGTCAGATATAATGGCACATGGGCCTGACCGTGGTCCAAGTTTGGCCTTAGCCTTGGTACATTTTGCTCTCAGATGGCTGCAACTGCAGCAGAGCTAGGGCATGTTTGTTTCTCACTTTTGGGTGAGAAACAGACTGTTCACTCAGGCTAACTCATCAATTTTACAGGTTGCATTTGATTGGACACTGTTGGAAATAAGTCATCATTATACGGGCCCTCACGTCATATTGAGCTGGCCCCTCTCTGCAAATTCGCCACGCAGATGCTTGAAGTGGGGTGGATTTCTGCAACACGCGAGGCCTGTGTGTTCCCTTACGCGTGATACCTATTCGATTTGATTGAGCTGTAGATTTTCAAATTTTGAGTTTTGAAACAAACATGTCCTAAGTGTCATCTAACCTTTCACTGATTTTTGGACGCTTATAATTCTTTGCAAATGTAAAAGAAAAATGAGTATAGTGCAGTGCTAATTATATTTGAATTGAACCTTAATTATTAGTTGATGGTTAAAATTGTTGTATTAGATCCGACCTTAAAATAACCCAAAATAAGAGGATCTAATTTCAATTTTTATTTCACACAGCAACATGCATGGGTTATTAGTTTGATATAAAATAATAATTTCTATTTTCTTTTAATTTCTATTTTTCTTGTAATTTCTATTTTCTTGTAATTTCTATTTTCTTATTAAAAAACACTTATAATTTCTATTTTATTTTGAATGAAATAGAAAATAATCACACTTTGTTCATTAGTTTGATATAAAAGAAAGTATATTGTTTTAATAAAATATTAGAAAGTACTACACCTGCATAAATACATAAAAGGCTAGAAAGTACATTCCCTAGACATAATTCGTACATACAGACTCTTATATACCGTAGGCCCAAGCCTCACCTTACAGCGGCCAGGCCCGGCTCACTTGGGAGCCAACTCAGCCCATTGACACCACACATGTAGAATATTGGAACCAGAAAAGGCCCAAATTGCTTCAATATAGATCACATATTTCAAACAACGTCAATCAAAGGATGTACAAATACAACCAAAAAGTGTGTTATGAGTCCATAAATACACATATAATTCAAATTGTGGTTATTTGACTCCTCACAAAATTACATCCACGGCTTCAAGACCCAAAAACATTTTTTTTTGTGTGTGTTCTTTTTTGCCTTTGGTTCTTCTCACAGCTCTCTGTTGTGTAAGAATGATGAAGATAAAGCTTTCAATACAAGTTATTAACAACATTGGAACAGCACAAGCAGAATGAATGGCACCACCATTGAGATTACAACACCACCACAATAGCAACCAGGATATTGCCTCTCAACTTTGTGAATGCCGCACTCATTACTATGGTAGAGAGCAAGGCACACTCAAAAATCATGCTATATCGAAGATATAAAGATAGAGAAGAAATGCACACAACGGTATTTTAGGTATCGACCAGTATTACTTCCCGCTCATCTTACCGCCTGAAGTTGTCCGTTTCCCGTCCAATCCACTAGAACTAGACTGCCTCCCCATCCGGCTAGACCCACTTGAAATCTTCCGCGATAGTGATGGTAAGTGTGAATGAGTTGGAGTCCTGAAAAGAGAAGCACAACGAGAACGATTAGCAACATGCATCATAACATTTTACCTTTATTGCTATGGATATAACGAATAGAGTTGCTACTATGATAATATAGCGAAACATACAATCTGAAGAACAACCTACTTTCATTGCTACTACGATAATATAGCGATGGAATTACAGAATCCAAATTGTAATCTGCTATATGGAATTATATCTTAAAAAATGTACGTTATAAGCAGCTCGTGACAGGACATACTATATGTTCAATCATTCTCATACTAACATTTTATCTTCTTGGAGGGAGCATTTTTTTTCAGACCAAAACCATTTTTTTCTGAAATAAATGTAAACACTACTAAAGAAAGTAGTAATAATCTTAACTATAGGTTATTACCTAAAATCCGGGCTATTTGCAGCCTTTGTTTGTGGTTTTTTAATCTTGGACCCACTCCATTAACTGCGTTAGTAGTTTTAGGGACATTAAATTGCCACAGAAGATCAGCTTCTGAAGAATCACTTGTTGCGACATCTAGATCATCTGAATCATCAGTGGTTGCAGAATCGAATCGATTTCTTTGAATCTCAAGTTCATGGCTCTCTTTCCTCATTACGGCATTCCCCCCGTATTGTTGATCAGAGTAGACTCTGGTATCTGATAGGTATCTCTGGCAGAAGAAATCAGGCGATGGTCCGCAATCGCCTTCCCAATCTCTCAAGGGACTTTCATCCTTGACTGCAGCCTCATGTTTGTTTACCATGACCTTGTCCACCCAATCTCCATAACCTGATTCTTTCTCATATCCCTTCTGAAAGTTTAAACGGGGACTAGTGTCTGTCCAAGGATGAGAATCAGTCCCAATTAGTAATTCTTGGAGATCATAACTAGGCTTCCTTTGCCTCGTGTTGGGGTTCGTCCGCACCTACAAGGAAAAGAATAGCTCAGCGCAACAGGATACAAACATGTAAACAAACACATATGCAAACAATCTGGAAACTCGTATTTCCTATCAGGATAAGCCATGGAAGAATAATGGCTACTTAAACCTTCAGACAGAGGAAAAAAATTCAAATAAATTTGACCTATTAAGTAAAAATCAGACTCTACAAAATTTTTGATTGTTCACATACGCTTTTGAAAATATATTAAGATGTGTCCTGAACAAAATTTAACTTGTATTCAGCTATTAAAGTTGAAGTCACAAACCAAGTCAAAATCACATCCTCATAACACAAAGATGTGCAAATAATTTGTACCCTTTTATATCCAAGCACAAGGAAAGTAAATATGGATAGGTTTTTGTTTGAAGTTAAAGTCATGCATTTGTAAGGACTTGGGTCACCATCCCAAAAGACTAGCCTCCTAGGAACTAGTTGTTTGACAGCCAACTCAACAGCATTACCTAACAATTCTGTCATCAATGATACTATAAATTCACAAAATATGCATATATAAAGCGAAAATCTAGCACAAACACATAGAAGATAAAAGTGACCCTTTTCTGTGTCTATTCTAGTGTCCAAGTACCTCTATATTTCCAACTTCCTCCATTGGCTGTCTATGGCTACTCTGATAGTTTAAAGAGTCTCCTCCATGTTGCCGATTTGAATATAAAGGTGATGGTGCTCTAGACTTCATTTTGAGTGTATCAGAATTGGGCATTACACGATAGTCTGATTCTCCATCTTTCCTTGCTAATGCTGATTTAAGGCTAGCTATCTGAAATCAAAAAATGAAAAAAAAAAACCTACCAATTAGGATATAGAGTACATTATGGAGAAAGAAATATCGAAGTGGACTGAGAAATTAACAAATATTAAATGGAAAGTGGGGGCAAGGGGAAAAAAAAAAAACCTGCTCCTTAAGTTCTTTGACGTCTCCACTATCTTTGTTCAGTTTAGCAGCTCCAAGCTCAACAGTGGAAACTCGTTCAGCAAATTTGAGTGTGCTGATAGTTTCTCCAATAGCATCCAACTCAGGGCTTATGTGAACAAACATCAGAGTCTTTGCTTGTCCTCCTAGTTATTAGGAACATATGCAAATTAATATTATGGATATGTATATTCTTTCCATTTTTTGTGAGAAAGGAAGTAATTCTTACCAAGAGAATCTTGGAGTAACTGTGTAAGTTTGCTATTTCTACAAGGAACATGTGAATTTTTTTGGGCTAGAGCAGCTATTACATCCCCTAAGGCAGAGAGTGATTTGTTAATGTGCTGTGCTTCTTTAAGTCTCTCTCCCGTAACTTCTGATTTATCAACTCTTTCACTTCCAGCAAGATCGACAAGATGCATGCATCCACGGAGTATAATCCCAGAGGTCAAGTCTCTTCCTTCAACATGAACAGTCAGGCAACTGCAAGTATAAAACATCATGTCATATAATTAAGCTCATTAATAGAAACACAAAATTTTAAAAGAATTAATTCCTTATAATATGTCACCTATGTGATCGACTGCTGCGGTCATTCAAGGCTGTTGAACCCACAGCACGATTTTTCTGGCCAATGTTCATTAGTTCAACAACATCAGATGTTGAACTTACAGGGACCAAATTTGCATTAGGAACGTTAACCCCGTTATGAGAACCATTGCGGATTTCTAATGTACTAGGCGTAAAGGAAATTCAACATAAATGAGCGGTGTAAGAACCAAAAGAATGTTCAACTTATTTATAACATTTAACTCATTTGAGTAAAAAAGTTTTTGGGAAATAGAAGTGTAAAAAAGGATATCTTCTATTGAATCCATCAGTGACAAGGAGATCTCTCACTTGCTCATTATAAATCTCAATCATCTGCACAGAGATTTCATAAGAAAATGCGCCTTTTCTTCGTTCAGCAAGATTGAAGAGATCACCTAGGGCCCGATAATTTACTCCCCGACTGTGCTCGTTGATTTCTTTCGGTCCACTCTGTATATATGTAACAGAAACAAAAAATATGAGCTGATTACTAGAACATAATTGCTAAAGGTACCTAAAAATTCTATATTATAATGCCAGTTAAATGCTACATTCTTAGTAGCAGGATTCTCTGCATTTTCATACCATTGTAAAGGTTTTTCCTGATCCGGTTTGTCCATAAGCAAATATGCAGACATTGTAACCGTCAAGAACCGAGCGAATTAAAGGTTGGGTGTCTGAGAAAACCTCCTCTGCAGTGTAAACAAGTAATTATGGGATTCAAGTGACAAACATGAAATTATTATCTGGAGGAACCGAGTTCCTGTAGAAGTAAGCATTTACCAACCTTGGGTTGCAGACGGGCCAAATACTTTGTTGAAGTTAAAAGACCTGCGCCCTTCTTTGCCATATTTTGAAGGGGTGATAATTGTAATATTTCCATCATCAATACAACCAACAGTATTACTACTCAATTGTCCAGGTAGGAAGGGTCGAACTCGGCAATATACCCGGATGCTTCCTAATAAAGTACATAAATAAATTAGTACAGGAGAAAAAAGTCTATTACCTGATATACACAATATACACATATCATTAAAATGTTGGTGAGTTCACCTTTAAGATCTTGCACTTGATTGTATAGCTTTCTGTTCTCCTCCAGAACTTTGTTATAACTTGAAGCAGCATGAGCAAGGCTGTATAGATGCTTGCCTGATACAACAAAGCTCATATAAGACGAGCTACATATTATTGTAAGTTTTTGTTAAACTATATCACCAAATATTTTGCTTAAGATTACCAAGATAGCTGAATTCTTCATAGTACTTCATTTGCATGAACTCCATACCAGCTCTGGTAGTTCGAAGAACAAGTTTCAGTTCCTACAGGAAAATAAAGAACTCATAAGAAAACAATGCGGACACATCTAAAGGTGGCGTGCAAGCTAGACAAAATTTACCTGAATATCTCTTTCTTGCTGATCCAAAATTAAGTGCTGCCTCTGAAGTTTAGCTTTTGATGCCTCTTCATCCTTTGAGTTAAGAAAATAGCTCTCTTTCTTTGATTTTCTGAATTTATTCTCCTCTACCTCAACTTCAAAAAAGAAAATAAAGGTCACACACAGTCTTCAGAGTATATATTAAGTAAGTATATAGAAGAACGAACGTAGCACAATAATGCTATTTTGTCAAATTCATGTTCAAGAATTTGAGAATCACATTAAAGAAGGAAAATCCAACAATCTACCTTCCTATCACAAGAAATCGGTGCAGGATCTACAGGAACCTTTAGTTTAGTAAAGGATTTGTTTTCATCTGCCAGTCCCTTCAAAGCATCTTTCACCTGTTGATTTATAAGGCAAGTAAAGTCAAACTCGAATTTGTCAAAATATACGTCAATATTCAATAATGATCTATTTTCATCATATATCACTCTGAAACAAAATTAGTGAGGTTATCGTGTAGGCATGTAAAGCAATTATCAGAATTGACACCAAGACAAAAAAAAAATCAGAACAATAAAAGAAAAAATTATGACCATATGACATAAATATAACAGCATCACATTCCAGAAGTAAAGAATGAGCTGTTCACCAATTATGGTAGAACGATGATTGATTGCATATCAAAGGTATAACATACCAACTCATTATGGCTTGCTATTCGACGCTCAAACTCCTCCATAACTTTACTTAACATAGATTCTACAAGCTGCAAAATTATTAAAGGAAAAAAAAAATGTATCCTCATTTTGAGTTCTACAAAATGGGTAATTAGAAGTCTATAGAAGGCAAAAATTTATATAGCCTTACCAGTGGAACTTCTTCAGGCTTCTTGTCCGAGAGAACCGCATGGACCAGCATATTCAGCGGGCGTGAGTTATCCTGCACGAAACATTAAGAATTTCAACAAAACAACAACTAATCATTTGGCTCGACTAACATATTTGAGGATACTGACCATTTCATCTGATTCTGCTGAGAGCTTGCCAATGAAATCCTTTCCATTTATTGATGGATTCCTTGACAAGGAATTAGTGAAAGGTTCTGAATTTTTCCTCATGAAAGCTTTTCCCGTGTTGGTAGGTTTCAGATTTCCACCATACTTCCAGGACCCATGCCCACCCATTTGCTTCCATTCACTATATGATTTAAGTGCTAAAACACTGTCAACAACCCTTGAGGTTTTCCCTCCCTGGACAATTGGTAAATGATCAAATAACAAGAATTAGACGAAATAAGGTAGTTTCTCTTTTAGGGAAAAAGGATAAGTACTTTTGAAGCTCAATGAAATATTTGAGTCTTTTGTGCATAACACTCATAAAAGCACAGTGAAATATTTTAGTCTTCTGTGTTAGTCCATTTTTGTTTCCAAACATAAATATGTTAAAGATTTCCAAACTTTGCCCCCACATTAGATTTTCAAAAAATTAATGAGAAAGTTAGACATAACACTCACGCCTAAACATGAATATACGTATCCCATCAGTTATAATGCCATGAAGGGTGACAACCACTCAATATTCTGCTAAGTTCTAAACTTATAAGCCTCACCTGTTCAAGGTCTGATGCTTCAAATACTGGAAGACCCAACTCTTGCCCGGCAACGAGAAAGTTTCTTACATTCTCGAAGTACTGATATGCTGATAAAGCAGCTCCATCAGGAATAATAATTGAATCTCCAGGATTTAATACAACCTACATTAAAAGAAATTAACTTCAATGGACTCCACAAGTTTGCAGAAGAACATGAAGTATGAAAATATGAAAAAGAACAGACACCAATAATCATTAGACTAACCTTCGGCACTGCACATGGGTGAACCTTGTTAAGTGCATTACAGAGAATCAACCCGTTTCTTAATCCAAGTCTGATTCTTCTTCTGAAGGTGCATCTGGCAAGTCTTTTGAAATAACTACGCCTACGATCTTTCTCAACCATCCAGCTGCTTCATACCTTCTTGACGCTGACATTATTGATATTTTTTTTTAATAAGAAACAAAGATTACTTCCTTCAGCAAAACACCAAAGTTTCAAAATAAAGGTACTTTTGCTCACTTTAGCAAGATCTTTTTTTTCCATTAAAAAGATCTAAATTTCAAAGTACTGTGACAATTTTTCATCCGCAAATTACACTGGGGGGGGGGGGGGGGGGTGGGGGGGGGGATGGGGACCTAAACGTATGCAAGTTTTTTTTTTTTTTAAAAGAAATGCAATTAGAATTAGCCTATGAAATGCAATAAACATCCACAGGAAGATAACATCAGCTTGATAACTAGAAATAGCCTAGCTTCTCTGCAATTGCTGTTCGGTCAGAAGATGAATTTCACAGGAATGAGTCAGAAGAAGAAATTAAAAATATCCAAAATTTCCTAGGACTCAAGGATTGTATTGCGAATATTAGAACAAATTGCAATTAGTAACCGGTACAAATGAAAGAAAAAAAAATGTGACAATTTAGTTTCACATGTAATTTTGCACGGCAGAAAATAGATGTATTTTGCCAGATATCATTGTTCTCAACGAATGTCAAAATATTTCATAATAAACCAAGAGCCTGTCTCTAATTACTTAATTGAACTCAAGTCCAATCCAAGAAAGAAAATCCACGGCACACTAACGGCCTCCTAATTAAACTACCAGTTAGCTTTGTACAATAAATTCAAGAGATAAATATTCAATTCACCCATACATGGAAAAAAATTCCAATTTAAATCCCAAACTATAAACAGACATAATATAGTTCAAAATCATAAAATCCGCACTTCAAAGAGTGACAAAAATCCAAACCATTCAATCTACCTGCTTCTTCTGCCCTTCTCGAAGCCAAATCCTTGTCGCTGAGCCTCGTCCCGTGCTCCTTGAGCACGTTCTCGACCACCGACGCCATCGAAATGGAGAGGAGCCCATCGGACGCCATTGATGCAGACTCGAGTGGGGGGGGAAATCAGCCTGTGTGTTACAACTCTCTGTCTCTTTCTCTAAGGACCAAATCAGACCCCAAGAATTCTCTCCATTAAAGGAACAAAAAATTTCAGGCAGATCTCGAAATTGAATTGGGAAAGGGGAGATGAGATGGGAAAAATAGAGGGCGAGGCGAGGCTCTTTCTCCTCCTTTTGGCTGGCACTTATGATGATGATAACGGCGAGCAGTAGTAGAAGCAGCAGCAACAGCACTCTTTTTTCATTAGTTATTAAGAAAGAAAGAAGAGGTGGTTTCCCAAAAGCCATACTCGCCACTACTCCGAACCTCGGCCCGAGCCTCGCGCTCCAGACACTCGGGCGGTTGTTGTTTGGGAATTTTAGGGCTTTTGAAATTACAGTAAAATCATTTTCAAGAAAACCTCTGGATTTAACTGAAATTACTGTTACCGAGACTTCAGAACAAAGAGGCACTTCGAGACTGAACAGCGAGTCTCACTCTTGATCCTTTACTAACTTGTGGACGGTTGTGATTCAGTGTGAACCTTCGAGTGTACTTGATATTATATCCACATGTATCGTACTCACTTGCTTTTACACAATGAGAAAAATTAGAAGGTTTTAAAATATAGTTGTGATTAAGAAATTAGAATTTCAAATTCGACTTGTCGAATAGCTTAGAAACTGTTGGATAAAATTGCACTATTTTCTGTAATTTCTCACAAAATAAATTAAGACAAAATAATAATTATTTATTCTAGCATGCAATATTTATCATAATTAAGAATAAAATAAAGTAAAGGAGAACAAAATGTGGCGTGGAGAATGCAACCGCGATGTCGATGCCTAAAGAATCAAAAGCTCATTTCAATCGTTCGGATGTTGAATCGGCTTTGTCCCCTAACGGTAAAAATCCCCCCCACCAGCATTTGCCCTTGGACGGAAGAGCAAGCCTCTGCTCAGAAGGAGAATTGTTGCCATGAAATTTAAAGAAGAGAAGAAAATTTTAATTTAGGCCGACGCCCTTCTCACGAAAAGCAGGACTCAAGTGAAATATGAGAGAAAGAAGAAGTTTAGAGTGTTGTACTATTTCTCTTGCTGCTAGAGGGAGAGATCTATTTATAGATTTTAGACACTCTCAGTAGTTATAACCGCAAGAGAGATTCAAGACTACACAATCGGGTGGTTGAAAGATTTTCTCACCTGAATGGATCTCGTGAGACTTAGTCTCACTTGACTTGGTAAAATGAATAAATCTGAAATAAATTTTTTTTTATTGATTTTGAACTCAAAATTCCAACGGTTTTCTCAAAAACTTGAGTTTCAGGAAAGAAAAAACAAAATAATAGTAATGAATAATAAATAAATCATTAAATCATAAAACAAGAATAAAGTCGGACAACATCACATTGTGAATTCGAGGTAAATAATTTGCGGCTTAGTGAATTCATCGCCATCTGAGAGTCATACTAGATTACGCCTTGAATTAAACCTCTTTAACTAGATATTGATGAAAGACACACACAGAGTAAGTATTTATCTATGGAGTGAGCAGGTTGAGCGTTATAGGCCATACTCACAATAACCGACATCCGACTCATGAGAGTTTTTAAGAGTCAGCACCGCCCTCCAACCGCGACCATCACGGTTCCTTTCACGTAAGTAAGCCCTCCAAAGATACTGCAACAGAATATTATATCCTCCACACTACATGCGTTGGACTTATTAAGAGTTAAACTCAGTCTTACCAACTGTATCATAAGAGCATCGTCACTATAGAGAAGGGGCAGCAGCTCCAATGCTACATCTATGATATAAACATATCCGGTTCGACGCTCCACGTGAGTATCACCAGTTCAGTTTGTTTCTATTGATCGGTCACTGATATTACATATTTATTGTCACATTCTCATATTTATTTTATAATAAACTCTGCTTTTTAATCTAATTTTGTCTAAATGATATGTAGGCCTTTACTAATGAAGAAGGAGAGAAAACGAGCCCAAAAGTCCACTTAAACTCAGATTAAATCAAATCAAGGCTTGTGACAGTTCTAACTGAAGATCAGAGCGTATCAGTGAAGATAATACCAAATGAAAATTGGTTAAAATTCGAATTTTTATAAATCTATTTGGTTAACTTGAAGAATCAATAGAAAATCACCAAATCCAGAAAACAAACAAAACCCAATGGATAAAAGGAGATATCGGAGCATCCCAGCTACACGAGCCCCCAGATATGGCCAGAGCCAGGCCCCAGATCCGCAACAACCTAGGAGAATCTGGGGGAACGTTTGCTCCCCTTATCTTCAGATGCTCTCCCCATCCAGTTTTTGCTATAAATACCAGCATTTTAAAAGGCAAAGGGGCACCACTCCAACAGAGAGTTAGGTTTAGGTTTTTGTTTCTAATTTAGCTTAAGTTTTTCTTTTCTTTTTAAATATACTTTTATGATTTCTTTATAGTAGAGAGAGGTTTATGAGAGAAGGAGAAGAAGAATTATATTTAGAGTGATACTGAATGTAATCTTCTTCAGTGAGAGTTGTATCGAGAGTGATAGTCAATGTAACTTTCCTCTTTTTCTTCATTCTTACTCCATCTAGTAGATCACTTTTTTTATGTTATTTCTTCTCTTATTTTGTTTAGCTTTGCTTCGAGGTAAACCTTCGCAACAATTCAATGTACGATAATCTACAAAAGAGATATGTATGCTTTAGTTTTTTTTTTTTTTTTTTGTTTCTTAGTCTAGAAACACACTTATTCATTCTTTCACTTTTCATTTTCTTAATTTAGTCTTCCTTCTAATCAAAACACCAACAACACTTCTTCTTCTATCATCTTTTTCTTTTAGTCCTTGACACTTTTATTTACGTTTTCCAAAAACTAAGAAGAAATCATTTAATTAGTTAATAGTAGCTTAGAAAGACTTACTAAAAGCTTCTATCGCAGTCCCTCCTTATGAATCATAATCCACATAGCCACTTGCTATAGCAGTAGCATTAAGAAACCTAGCACTATCTTATTATTCCATTTCTAAACTCTATTTTCTGTGCAAGTTCTGACTAGATCATCTACCACTTTGAACCTCTTTCATAGAACCAGCTCCCAATTAAGTAGGTAGGTTCCCGTTATCCGTGAACTCTAATATAGGCTTAACCCCATCTCTCTCAATGAATCTAAGATCACACTCCTAGAAAAGCCTTAGTCAGGATGACTTTATATTTTTCATGTTTACTACATTTATTTTTCAAATAGGATAGTCAAATGTTTTTCTCTTCATGACCTGTTATTATGAATCTTAACACCCTTTATTAGACCTATAAAGCCTTTAGGTAATTATTAGAGTCTCCCTTCTTTAGGATCATAAGGTAATTGTAATACTTTAGTTTCAAACTAAGTAAATTATCCCATAATGATTATACACCGCTTCCATTGTGTACGTTTCATACTGTTAATTGATTCGGTGATAATATTTATTTGACCTTTCTAGTAGTCAGACTGAGCTAGTTTCAATTTCAAATATTATTTCGGAGGGCAGTTGGACGTAGTCCGATTCATCTTTTCTATTGGATGTACTTCTGAGCCGAACGAGGATATCCTCATCCTGGTGACGTCATTCTTCACCAGATGTTTGTAAAAGAGATTGTTGACTTGCAGCCCGCTGTAAGATGGCGGCGGCTATGTCCTTATTGCAGTTATATACCAGGGCCATTGACTCTGAAAATAGTTAACATAGTTCTTCAAGCTCTTCCTAACTTTCATTTTGACTGTGAGGAGGTGGTTGTTGTTACTCTAGAATTCTCTCCGGGAAGCAAACTGATTGTAAACGCATCGGTTACTTCATGAAAATTTTGGAGCGAATTTCTCGAGAGCAAATAAACTAGTGGTAGGTGACTCCCTAGGCTGGATGGGAATGTTCAGCAGAGAAGGATGTCGTTGTAGACCGCCATCTTGTCCTCGTACTGGTGGAGATGGAGGAGTGGGTCGGAGATTCCCGAGTAGTCATCAAAGGACGGCATCACAAACTTCTTTGAGAAACGGAACGTGGTGATCTCCCTTGATAACAGAGAGTCAGGGGGTCTCAACCCGGTGTACTCCATCCCTTTTGAAAACTGTTGACTTGCCTTGGTTGAGTCGTTCCTGAATTAGATCCGCTATGTCCTCGATGCGAGGGAACTTCGAGGTTGGGAACGCCGAATGCCCTCGGAGTCCTCCTCATCTTCATAGGTCTCCGATCAGACGCGTCTCGAGCTTCCGATGGAGTGAGCGGATCCCTGTGTGCGCGTTGGCGAAGGGGCTCGCGGGTTTCTTCCCGCAGTGGGAGAAGATCGCGACTCCCGTTGCGCTCCGATCTGTTTGAGCAGCCGTGTCTGGACACGAGTTGTTGTCTCCTTTTCATGGGCATGACTTCACATCGAAGATGGATCATCTCTGTCTGCTGATTCTCCATATGCTTCCCGCATGGAGGAAAGCATCTGGAGGAGTTAATCATCGTTGAGCGGAGCTCGGGTTCGAAGGTCTGCATCTTGAGTGGCAATAAGTGTAGGATGAGAGTCCTCTGCGTCGGAGATGTGGACGTCTGATAGGGTGGGCCGACGGTCCATTGGCTCACCCGCTTCTATCACTTTCCTCTTTTTCTTCGAATGACGGGTCGACCGTAGTCTGATGACACTCTTCGTCGACAGAGCCATGTCAAACATGCTGGATAGTTTTTAGAGGAAGGAGTAGGATATTTTGACGAAGAGGTCTCGAGTATGGACTCAAAATCTCAATGAAAGTATCAATGCAGTGGTAATTCTCAAGGAATCAGTTCACGCACCAAAATAGAAAAGTGGATGTAGCTAATCACAGAAAAAGCCAACAACAAACCAATGAATATACGTGTAAAACCCGAAAGAGAAAAAAATCACAGAGAGAGAGAGAGAGAGAACTTCCATTATATCAATGGCGATTACATTTGGGTTCTCTGGATTCAGGTGAACGTGATCCCTTTCTCATTAGAAGGGATCTCCTATTTATACAAGTTGTGTCAATAGATAAGGTTAGGAATCCTGCTCAGTTTGCATACCTAAATACTTATCTTGATAATGGTTGGGCCGAACATCCTGCTTGTGAATCGATATAGGAGAGTGTTCATCTTTATCTTGTAGTTTGTGCTCGGCTATAATAAGAATGAGTTGCTCCCGAGAGTAATTACCTTGTTTGAATTAGGATTAGACTTGGGATAAAGATCTCTGTAGTAGGATTTGATTCTTCTACTAATCACCCGACAAGATACTGAGTTAAAGTTCTAGAAGTAGCCACACGTCGCATATCCGTCAGATGTTAAATAGACATGTGTGAAAATCGTGAATGAGTCAGAAGTGACCACTACACGCATTAATGTTGGTTTTACTGTTAGCATTCAAATCCAAGAGAGAGAGGAAAATAGACACATTAATCTTTGGATGCAAAGCATTGTAAAGAGAATAAACAAAAAGATCATTGTTTCAGTTCTAACACATGTGAGGTAGCAAGTGCTACATCAATATCAATGGGCTCTTTAATACAATCCCCCTTAGTTACGACTTGCACTTCATTTTTTTCTTTTCTTTTTATGTGCACAAAGAAAATTTTAAATTAGATACTCGTCGAATACCGACTTATATTTTAATTAAAGTTTATGTAACCAATGTTTTGATATAAAAGAGTTAGATCAACAGGTAAATGAGCTGTCAGAGACTCTTCCAGTCATCTAACTAAAAATTGGAAATTCCACTTAATAATCCTTAAAAGAGAATTAAACACTACACTCCTTGACCTTATAATTTCCAAAAGACAAATGTTGATAGCTACCGAATTTAAATATAAATAAGATGATATATTTGAGGGAATATAAATAAGATGATGATGATGATGATGATGATGATAGAGATTCCCCCACAACATACATACATCTGAAGAACGGACGGTGTGCACGGGTGAAGCTCTAACGTTCGATTAAATTCAAACAGCAGGCTCGTGGCCCGAGCCTCATTGGCTCGTGGCCTCCCGCTCTTGGTCTTGACTGTGGGGATCGCTTGAGATTTCGGAAAAGGTTCGGGTTTGGTGTGGGTCCCACGGGACGCGTCGCTTTTGCCGGGGGCCCATTTGCCGGCAGAGCCGGCCCAAAGGCGCGGGCTTGTTTCTTTTTTTTTTTTTTTAGGTTTATCTTTTTTTTATTTTTTGCTTTCATTTTCTTTATTATGAGTGTTTCTCACATACACTCTTCAAATCTTTCATATTGCAAAAAAACTCCTCAATTTTGTTAATATCGAAATTACTTTTCAATTCTTTAAAAATTTCAAAATTACTCCCCAAATCTATATAATGTCATATTTACTACCCAAGTTCTTTCATATTTTCAAAATTATCCCCAATTATCTTTTATAAAATATGAACCTCAAAATACCCTTACCCTCAGATTTACCTCCGTCTTCTCCTCCATAACTCCTCCTCCTCCGTCTTATCCGCCACACTTCCTCCTCTGCGTCTCCTTCTCCACCTCCGCCGACTCAGAAAGAGCGAGAGGGAGAACGAGAGAGAAGAAAGAGAGTCTGAGAGGTATTAGAGTAAATTTGATCAGTGGGAATAATTTTAAAATTTGAAAATAATTCTAATATTATGAAGATTTGAGGAATATTTTTGAAATTATAAGAGATTTAAAGAGTACACATGAGAAAGACTTTTCTTTTTATTGGCCCCCGATTTCTTTGTGGCATTAAAGAGAGAAGATTGCAAATAAGCAGCTCAAGTGAAGGGAAAAGCACTCTCCTAAATGACTTTTACTGCGCGCGTGGATTGAGAATTGACATTCCGCGAACAGTTTATGGTTTTGTGTACAACTCGAGTAATTTGCACAATGAGTCTACAATACTTTGTTCTAATTTGTTTACTTTAGAGAGAGACCCTCTTGTTTCCTGTGGATAGAAAGGTTCATCCGCAACACTTTACGTGACAAAGAATTGTCACGTAAAATGAAATAAAGCCACTTGGCCGAACTACAAATTCGGCATGTCGCTGTTTTAGGTAGTCCTAGGCCTGTTGACGGGTCGGGTTCGGGACGGGTACGGTATGCTGTGAATTCGAAGACGCCCTCACGATCGGATCGACTAGACGGCACAACGGAAATAAACCATAAGATCTACTAAGATAACGAGAAGAAGAGAAGAAGATATTTCAAAGTAGATAGAAAGCCAACACACAGTATAACGTTGTTCAACCGACCAAAACAGATCGTGTGTACGTCCACCGGAGAGGGAGAGAGAAACTTTATTAAAACTTTGAGAAAGTACAATAAGAATTATTCACACCTCATGCTGAGAAGATTACAAGCCATTGATGGCCGCCAAGAATAGCGAACCCTTGTGTTAAGTTTCTCTCACGAATCTCTCACCTAAATAATTACACTCTTAGAAATTACAATTTCGTTGGATTGCATTAAAGGCCACCTCCAAGGGGTTGTTTACAGACCATAGAACTCTTCTACTCTTAGCAAACTTCACCAATACGAATAATCACCATCTCAGAATAAAGAAAACAAGAAGCCATTCGAATATGAAACAGATTTAGAAAAGAAAACTGTCAGACCCGACATTAGTCAGCTAGATCAGGGTATTAGTCGACTAATAACATGTATTAGTCGACTAGCCTAAATACTAGTCAACTACTCTGACAAATTCGAGAACCCCAACTCTCATTGGCCAACCTAGTCGAATATATAATGTATTAGTTAACTAATCCAGTGATTAGTCCTATACCCAGTATTAGTCGACTGGTGATTTGCACAGCTCCTTGTGCACGTCCGTTCTTGATCTCTGAAGTTTCGTCTACCTTCACGATCTATTTCAGTCACAATCCTAACACAGTAGTTATCAGATCCGGACCTGATTACCATTACATGTATCAGGATCCTTCTGATTACCTGTGTCACCAGAATAACTGTTCTCATACCCATCTCGTTTAGTGACGTGTCAGACCCGATTACCTGACCTGATTACCTCACCACCTCCGGCCACAACCACGGTTGAGAGAGAGAGTCTTAGAGAGAAGAGAGAGGGTAGCGGCAAGTCGAGAGCTCGAGAGAAGAGAGAGGGTTGAAGAGGATAGAGGGGCAGCGGCCAAGAGAGGGAAAGAGAGCTCGAGAGAGGGCAACTGTGAGGGGGGAGAGAGCTCGAAGGAAAGGGTGATGGCGAGGAGAAAGAAAGCTCGATGAGGGAGGGAGAGAGGGAGAGAGGGAGAGAGAGAGAGCTGAAGAGGAGAGTGGGGCAGCGACCAAGGGAGAGAAAGAGAGCTCGAGAGAGGGCAACAGTGAGGGGAGAGAGCTCGAGAGAAAGGGCGATGGCGAGGAAAAGAAAGCTCGATGTGGGGGGGGGGGTGTGTTGGGGGGGGGGGGCAGCAACGAGGAGAGAGAGGGTAAGTGAGAGGGTCATGGTTATGGTTATTCATTAAGTGGGTTTGGGTCTATTTAGATATGGTTCAAGTAAAATCAGATCCAACTCGCTTTGCTAATAGGATACATGGGTCCAGGTCCTATTTGAGTGTATAAAATTGACTATCATACTCGTCTAATCGGATAGAGTACGAGTCAAGATCTGACCCATTGACAGGCCTAGACAGTCCTATGATTTATGCCTCTTATATGGTAGGCTAGGTGGATAATGGACATTCAGTAATGTCAAGATACCCTCCAAAATCTACATATTGGCTCAGCTCTAAATCTCATAAAACTATGAAATGTTGACTAACTAATATATGTATTGAATAAAAAGAATTGTGCCATTGAAATCTGGTTAAATGTTAAAAGAGTTAAGTTAGAAAATGAGAAGATTCAGGTTCAGGATCACGTCATAACCTTTGACAAAGAATAACTATTTATTACACATGATGGCTCTACCAGACTCCACAATCCTTTTCCTTTGATATAATTATATTGGTGAAATTTGAGCACTCTTTTGTTATGGTTGCCTGAACCCATTTACAGTACAAAAGGAAAATATATTTTTAATATTGTTTTCCTTTCTCCTCTTTAGAAACAGCTGACAATTTGTAAAAATTTTCTTTCATACTTATGATCGATCAATATTTGGCCTAATACATTGCAAGATCTTGATAGCGACAATAAAAGGAACAATCTACTTGGTCTCATATGTAAACAGCCTTCTCTTGAATTATTAGAGAAGGATCCATATGGCCAAACACAGAGGTACATTCAATAAAATATATTAAAACAAAAAAAGGCGCAGGCCAGTCCTTTCGTAATACCCCGCTCTCTTAGAGCACTATCATTATTGTGCCCAGGTAAAAAGGCAATTCTAAAAATTTTTTATCAAAAATTAATTTACTTGGGCTTGAGCTTTTAATCAGGCGGTGTGAGGTCCGTCATTGATGAGAGTATTTTTATAAAAATTTGTGTGCGCCTCACGTTTTTTTCGGGCAAAATAAGCATGACGGAATTGCATTTCGGGGCTGTTTGGTAAGAAAATCGGGCTAAAGAAAACTGATTGATGTCAGATCTCGCTTGAAAAATATCGGAATGACAGCCGTTCCTCTTATTTTGAGAGGAAAACACTGCCAACACAGAGAGAAAAACTGACATAATTTTCTGTTCTTTTTTCTGTCAAACAAACAACTCTGTGAGAAAAAGTCCATCGGGCTCACATAATTTAGGAAAAAAAATCAATTTTCAGCGTACTTTCCACCAAACAAATATGCTCTTTTCATGCGATTAACAAATAGAGATTTACCTTGTATAATTAGCGACATGTGGGTATATATAGACTAGAGTGAGTTTGAAATTTTGAAATTTTAATTATATTTGAAATGTATTTGTGTCAACACGGGTATTTCCGACTAGAGAAATTCTAAAACTTTTACATATTTACAGTGTATACTTTATTTTAGATTGGTTAAAAGTGTAATTATTACTTACACACACAAGCTCTACTTATGAATAGCAAGAAAATGCATGTACAATACTCGGTAATTTATCGGACAATTTATGAAAAATGCTCTCTTAATAAATTTTGTGTGGGTTCAAGTTTACATTCATTCATATGCATCACAGGGCCAAAAAAAACCTATTAATCTTTTGTGAAGAATAGCTTTATACAATTAATCAATTTTATTCTTTTATCACAAACAATTGCACCTACAATATTATTAGATTTTCAAAAGATGAACAGTAACAAGACAGTACGAGGAACATAGCGTGCACATAAAGAATGACAACACAAACGTTTTCTATGTTGGGGACATAAAAGTGAAAACTTGCTTTGAAAGCACTAAGAAAGAAACAATTCAATATTAGATCCTCTGAAATAAAAGCACAAGTTTAATAAATTTTCCTTGTGCTTTCCCGAGAACAAACAGTGGTGGTCCTCAGATTCATATAATCATCCAACTCTTTGTTGTGTGTTTTTCATCATTGTTATTGTTGGAGCTAAGATAGTGACGTTGGATTAAGCTCCATTATTTAAATTTTGCTGCCTTCATTGAAGCTTGACTCACTCCTCTATCTAACAAACAGCATAATTTTAGGCTCAGTCAAGAAAAGCTAAAGTTCTTCATAAAGTTTTCCAAAGGGAAAAAAAAATCATAAAGTTTCAACTCCCAATAATTTGTAGAGGTTGGTGGGTTGTAAAGAGAAATAAAATGAATTGAATCAGATATGGAGGGGATTTAGCTCCTCGAGTATCGTGAGTCATCCATCACAGCTGATGGACGACCCAAAGAAAAGAGAAAAACAAAACTCATTTTGTAAGCCCCATCACAAACACGCTTTTCTCTCTTTCCATCGCGTCGTTCATGCCGCTGTGATGGACGGCCCACAGCACACAAAGACTACCCTGATCCTTCGCGCAAAGAAGCTAACCCGATTTTATCAGACAAAGCTTAAAACATTAGTACTATTAAATTTGAAGCACTCTATGTAGGGGTAATGCGTTTAGTAACATGATAACTTGATATAAATTTTTATTGGTTTCTTTTCTTTTCTTTCTTTCTGAAAAGATAGAATTTCATGTTAGGATCCTCAAAAGGTTGAAATTAACTGAATTTCAGTTTGAATCTCAAAATAAATAAAATTACATCTCATTATTTTTTTGGTACGATATGAGTTCTAAATAGATCTAATCGCTTAGTTAATCTAAACAAGGATTCTTAAGGATCCAAATCCAATAATCTGATTAAATATTTTTACAACTTAGATTCTTGCAAAAAATCATATCTATTTTTAGATGTGTCTAGGAATGTCCATTTTTCTAGAAAATAAAAAAATCCGGATGTAAATAATTTCAAAGAAGAAATCTTGTCTATTTAATTCTTAATAAAAATTACTATATTTAAAGAGAAACATCAGATATAAATAGTTTATAACCCGAAACTAAATTCAATAAATTATTAGATTTGATCTTCAAGTCAGATTTAAATAATTTACACCAGAAAGTAAATTCAATAAATTATTAGATTTAGCTCTTCAAGTAGATCTTAGCTTTCTTAATAACCCCCAGCACCCCCCCCCCCCACACACACACACACACACACACACACACACCAACCCACCCCCCCCAAAAAAAAAAAAAAAAAAAAAAAAAAAGAAAGAAGAAGAAGAAGAAAATCCCAAACCCGCTTTTCCCCATCTCAATCACACTTCCTCCCTCTCCTTTCACTCTCTCTCCCGTCGATCTCCCACCTCTGATACAGCCCTCTTCGAGCCTGTTTGGTTAAAGGTGGAAGTGAGGAAGTGTGGAATTGAGGAAGTAGTAATAATTCCCTTTGGAACTTGGAAATTAGTTAGTAAGTTTTCCGGCGTTTGGATGTTATTGGGAAGTATAGTTTGGAAATATTTTGTCTTTTTCGTGTTTGTATAGTAATGTGAAAGCGGAAGTGGAAAAGTTGACCACAAGTTGATCGTAAAATAATATTAAAATAAAAATTAATTAAGAAAAATAAAAATAGACTATAATTAGAATGCAAGTGAGAGTTACATGGTCAAAAAATTAACTGTTTTGTGCTACAATTTATTACAAATGTGATTTACATGGCCACAAAAGTAACTGTAGCACTCTGAAAGTGAGGAAATGGTTGTGTAAAAGAGAAAAGATAAAAGGAAAAGAGGTTTTTCTTATTTTCCTTTTCCGGTGTTTGAATAGATAGGGAAGTGAGCAATTATACTTCCCTATTTCCTTACTTCCACCCACTTCCTTGCAACCAAACAGCCCCGAATCGTAGAATAAGTCCCCACATGAGTAGATATATGTATAGAAATAAATCACGATAATTGATATGTAGTTTGTTGGCTGTCTTGTCAAAACTTGTCTTAGGACTCGAAGTTCTCTCATGTACCAAAGTCTGAGCAAAAGATTTGAAGTCCTTGCATGTACGAGGACTTGCAGTTCTCCTGTCATGGACCAAGCCTTGACACAAGATTGAAGTAAGGTGTTGGCCCTTTAATGTCAAACTAACAATCAGCATCACCTACAACTAAAGACTTTTGAGGATCTTCTCCTTTGTGATTTTACCTTCTTTCCTGTTACTTTTGTTGACTGCTTTCTGGGGCAATTTCTTCTCTTCGTTTTTTTTTTTCTTCTCTCATTGTATTTGTTGGTTTCAAGTCCAAATCAAAGTTTGGCCACCACCAAACCCCGTTGAAACAAAGTTTGCTCACAGACAAAGAAACTATGAATGAAGTCACGTTATTCATTTTGGGAATCATGAGAATGGATTCTTTTCTTCATCAAAAAGAAGTAAATGGATTCTTTCAAGTAGCTGCAGGGCATCATTTGGTGGCACAAGAAACTTGCAAAGAAAGTTATATGATCAGGTGTCTGCTTGGCCAAACATATTGTTTCCATAAGGGGCCGTTTGTTTCGCGTAAAACTCCGTACTACGGCGTTTGTTTGGACCGTAATTCGTAAAAGACTGACGTAACTCAACTAACACTCCCTTACACCCAGTTACCACTCACTTATGGCCCAGTTACAGTTAATTTTGTGGTCATACAAATTTGTAATATTTTTTTATATTAATATTAACATTTTTTAATATTTAACTTTTTTAATATTTTTTTGCAGTATTAAAACTTTTAAAATCACCAAATAGTTAATTTTGTGGTCAACTTTTTCACTTACGACTTATACATTATAACACCAAACACCGTAAAGTACAATACACTTTCCCACTTTACAATTTTATATTACCAATCAAACATCGTAAAAATTACATACATGTAACTCATTTATAATTGTAAAAGACTTTACCATTAAACTACGAATTACGGCCAGTTACGACAACCAACAGACCCATAATGGTCAAAAAAACTCCACCAGCAGAATACATTGGCATCAAACCGTGGTTCCTCAGTTCTGTGTCACTAAAACCCAGTAATGCTTCTAAGTTGTCATTTGTTTATTCATAACTGTTTAGAAACCAAGTGTGCGATTTTTTTATAACTGTTTAGAACCAATCAGGTCTCCTCAGTTCTTTGCCACTAAAACCAGTGATGCTCCTAATTTATCATTTGCTTGTCCCTGACAGTTTAGAAACCAAGATGAGTAATTTTTTATAATTGTTTAGAAATCAGGTGAGTGGTTTTTTTAAGGAGGATGAGTCTAATATTTTAAGATTTATGGGTTGAGTAATAAAAAGAGTTTTGAGGTTGAAGGAAAAAATAAGGTTATAGAGTTTGTGTATAATTACTAATTACATGGGGTACACTACCTATAAAATTGTAATATTTAAAATTAATTTTATATTTTGAATTTTTTATTTGACAGTAAAAGTGTTTAAGAAAATTTTAACTTATTTTTTGAGGCTACTTATCACTTCTTTAGATTTAAATAATTGCACTTCGTAGTCTGATGAACAAAATTTTGAATTTTAGATTTTTTTTTTGCTGTGCTACAGTGACACTTACAGTCGATTAGTTATTGAATTAAATAGCACATGGGAAATGATGACATGTATCCACCTTATTAGCAGAATTTAAGAACACAAGCTATGAAAAAACAGGACACTTTGTGAGAGTAGGCTCACTTTCCAACACAATATGAAGAGCTCGAATATTTAATGCCTAAAATAATAAAAGGGACGAGCTCCCCCTCCACGCAACAGCTGAGGTTCCCTTGGGGGTGTTTGGTTGCAAGAAGTGAGCAGAAGTAGGAAATGGGAAAGTATAATTGTTTCACTTTCCTATCTATCCAAACATCGGAAAAGAAAAATAAGAAAACCCCTTTCCTTTTCTCTTTTCTCTTTTACACAACAATTCCTCACTTTCAGAGTGTTACAGTTAATTTTGTGGTCATCTAAATTTCATTTTAATAAATTGTAGTACAAACAGTTAATTTTTTGATCATGTAAATCTCACTTGCATTCTAATTACAGTCCATTTTTTATTTTTCTTATTAATTTTTATTTAATAATATTTTGAGGTCAACTTTTCCACTTTCACTTTCACATTACCATCCAAACACTGAAAGACAAAATATTTTTCAAATCACACTTCCCAACAACATCTAAACACCGGAAAACTTACTAACCAATTCTCAAGTTCCAAAAGGAACTATTATCACTTCTCACTTCTTCACTTCCTTACTTCCACCCTTAACCAAACAAGCCCTAAGTATACATGAGGGGCTGTTTGTTTTCGTCCGAAAAGGCGTAAAAGTTCGTAATTTGTAAATGATTTACAACTCAATTACAATTACGACGTTTGTTTGGAACCGTATTCATAAAAGACTTACGCAACTCAACTATCACTTACCTGCACTCAATTACCACTCACTTACAGCCTAGTTACAGTTAATTTTGTGATCATGCAAATTTGTATTATTTTTTTATGTTAATATTAATTTTTTTAATATTTAGCATTTTTATATTTATTTGCAATATTAAAATTTTTTAAATCACAAATAGTTAATTTTGTGGTCAACTTTTTCACTTACGACTTACATATTATGACAACCAACACCGTAAAATGCAATACATTTTCTCACTTACAACTTTATATTACTAACCAATACCGTAATTTACATACATGTAACTCATTTACAACTGTAAAAGACTTTACCATTACAGCTTACGAATTACGGTCAATTACGACAACCAAACAGGCCGGATATCTATAATATTTGTGCAAATTTCCTCCTCTGTTTTGATGTTGGCCAGCTTGGCCCTTGCCATCAAGTAAAGCTTTTATAAAGTTATAACTTTTTTGCTTTCATTAAGAAGGCTGAAGTTTTCCTAACTCAAATTTTAAGAAAATGATTTCATGGGGTTCACTTGGCGAATTTATAACAATAATCATGCTTGTTGAAAAGAGGAGTAGAGAAACTATTCTTATTATTACCATTTATGATGATACATGTGGCTGCAATTTAGATAGAACTACCGACCGTGTGCGAATAGAAAGGGCGTTGATGGGACATCACGTGTATTCTGTTATCACTTAATCATTTTTAGTGTAGTTTATTTTACTAGTTTGTGTTTTTTTTGTTTGAGCGTTTTAGTATCACATCAATTATTTTTAGAAATGTCTATTTGTAAAGCATCGAGTTTTTTCCACCGCAAGAGGAAATGATGAGACATCACGCCATTCGATCGAGTCTATACGAGGAACGACGTGTTTTTTTCATTTAGTTTTAGCTACTTTATTTTAGTTCAATTGCTTAATTTAGTTGCTTAGTTGTATTTCCTTTTGGGTATTTAGTATCACATCATTATTTCTCAGAAGTACTCATCTTTTGTAAAGTTTATAAAAGAGCTGCCAGATTTTACTTTAATTTTATTAAATGATTAAAATTTTCTCAAATATTTCATTTCAATTCTTGAATTTTCTTACTCTTGAGTTTTAGGTGTGAATCCTGTGCAAGGAGTGAAAACCCAAAATTCTACCATGTTTCTTAAATCTCAATTTTAAACCCTAGTTTCTATTGAAGGAGTGGTTGTGATCCAGGCTCTAAAATTCTCCCTCGTCGTCTCCTTGTATAAACTCGATCGAATGGCGTGTGAAGCCCGCGCAAAGGGGTGAGAAGCCCAACATTTATCTGGTTTTTTTCTCTAAACCCTAATATATTTTCTATTTCTTCATTCAAAATCTTATTTCTTCAATTTTTAGTTTGAAGGTGATTGTGATCCTCGTACTTTACATCAATTTGATATCAGAGTTTCTGGTTCCAATCTCTTTCAATATTATTCTTTTCCATTTTCACCTTCACCGCCCTGGGTTAGGCCTGTCAATCGGTCGGGTTCGGGGCGGAACGGGTGGTATCAGAGCCGGACTCATTACCCAAAGGGGTCAGACTCGGACCCATTTACCCACGGGTCCAGAAGATGGATCCCACACCCTGACCCATTATACCAGAGGGTCCAGACCCGTTTACCCAGACCCGCATGTCGTCGATCTCACTTATCTCAAACTAATATTAGAACGCCAATAATATATTACAATCACTAGTACCTATAGTTATTAAGTCTTCGTAATGCATGGAACGTGTTCGTGCTAAACCTTAACAATGATGAAGCACTAACCTCAAGGAATAGCGAATGGCCCTCAGGCATATCCCTGTAGCTCTACTTCTTTTGAGGGGCTGCACATCCATATCACATGCATTATGTAAACACTAAAGTCTGCTGCTAAAGAACGGTACACGGGTAAATGGGTGTGGTTTATGTGTAACCACACCCCGCCCGTTTAGTCAAACAGGTACACGGGTAAATGTGTATGGTTTATGTGCAATACCCGCGCCCGTTTAGTCAAACGGTACAAAACGATAAATGGGTATATAACAGGTTTGGGTAAAAAAAACTATTGTTCCTATACCCGGCTAATCGGGTATGGTACGGTCGGGTCTGGGTCCAGACCCCGCCCATTAACAGGCCTACCCTGGGTTAGTCATGACGCATCAATGTCATTGCCACGGCCACCACTTTGACCCAATTTAGATGTTTCGTGAGAGGAGCTCTTAATAGACAGGGTCGACTTTCTCCCACTCTTGGGGAATTGATGAGGACATCACAAATTCTTAGATAATTCTATACCTTAGTTTATCTTTTTTGAGTTTATTTGTTACTTTTATTGAAAATTTCGTCTCACATCAGTTGTGATTGGGAGGTCACTTTGTAAGAGTACATAAAGGACTCAACTCATGAATAAAAAAGGACAGGCCGATGAATAATTAAAATTTTTTCAGTTAAACTCTCTTGAAGGCGCTCTTGATATTTAGGTGTGAAGCTCATAGTGTAAAGGGTGTGAGCCCGCGCAGTGCGAAGCCCAATATTTATCCATTTTTCTCTAACTTTAATATCTTTTCTATTTCTTCATTCAACTTTTTTTCTTCATTTTTTAGTTTGAAAGTTTTTTGCGATTCTCCCATTTTATATCAGGCATGTTGTTGTGCTAGACAGACAACAACTCAATAGAGGATCTATCAGATCTCAATCTCAGAACAATGAAATCAAAACAAGAAGAACAACCCAATCGCAAACAATAGATCTAACGAGGTTCGGCCAACGTGCCTACGTCCTCGGGGCAATCCACGGAGAGAGATTTCAATTTAGGAAGATGATTACAATGGCTCTTAACCTCTCTCAATACAAGAGAGCTCTTAGCCTTCTAATTTCGCAGGTTCTTCTACAGATACTAACCCTAGAAAACACTAGCAGCACTTAAATACAACAGGTTCCGAACTGCAGATTTCAGCCCAAAATCCGACTGTCGGTCGACCGAGACGGTCGACCGACCCTTCTACCGGTCGACCGGTCCGGTCGACCGATTCCAACAGAGAGTTGGGCCCTTTACAGTCAGTCATTTCGGTCGACCGGGCGGTCGACCGCTCTCTGACACTGTGCACGTCGTGCACGTCCGGTCGACCGGCCCGGTCGACCGGAGAACCTGTTTGTTGCTGCTGCTTGTTTTCTGCTGCTGTTTTCCTTCGTCTTCGTCGTCGGCTTCCTCGGCGATTACTCGACGACCCCTCGACGACCCCTCGACGATCCTAATCAACTTCCCCATCAATAACTCTCTCTTTCCAACAATTCTCCACCTCGGCGAAGATTCCAAAATCTGAGCCGACATCCAACGAACCCCAGTCTATCACCTGGCGAAATCGACACACGATCTCGGCGAAATCGACACACGATCTCGGCTTGCGCGCCCCGGTCGAAATCGACACACGATCTCGGCTGGGAATCTTTGGCTCATCTATTCCTGAAAACATCACACATGCCTTCCCTGCACTTCACCTTAGGAGAATTTCCATACCTGCCGATCACCATACTGTGGCTTCTACTCCGCAACTTCATGACCTCATGAAGACTTCCTTATGAGCCAACACTGACTCTCCACTGACTAGCTCTATCTAGTCTACCTGTCTTCCACTGACGGTCCAACCAAGTCTGCGTAGAGCCAACCAAACATCATCGGCTTCAACTGGATACATACCCCTCCTTATGCAAGCTCAACATCTCCTCTCCGGAAGATAAAACTGTTCTTCGAGATCACAACCACTTCACCTCTATGTGAAGACCAACTGGCCACACCACTTCACCGCTACATGAAGTCTCTTCACCTTTACATGAAGTCTCTCCAACTCTACGTGAAGCTCCATTGACCACACTTCTTCACCTCTATGTGAAGCTCCAAACAACTTCTCGAGAACTCATACATAGCTTCATAAGAGTTGCATCACCAATGGCTGCGCCTTTACGGCTGCCTACGTACCTTTGCCCAAAAGGATCAAGCCCAACCGTAGTTCATTTAAATGAGCTTCATCAAGCTCGAATAATGGTACCTGTTCCTGCAGCAGTGAACCTGTTAGACTGAACCATATGAACCTCTTCCCGACCATCATGGAGAGCAACGGCCTTCAACTTGAGCTTGTCGCGTTCACAAGCTTGAGATTCATCCTTCTTTAACCACGAATGTGGTCTCCTCTTGGTTCAATGGCTGCACTCAACTCGACATCCTTTGCAATGTCGTCAACCTGTTCAGCATCTCCCTTGGTATCTTGAACTCCTCCCGGTGTCACCTCCGATGAAGTCTCCTCTGATGCCGAACTACCTGGAGATGATGGAGTAGCATCGACCTCCACCCGCTGCGATCCTCCCTGGTCTTCATCCTCTCCACCTGCTGAGAGACGATGGACTTCAACCCTGAAGCCTCTCCAAATGTGACATTCCTGCTCATCACGATCCTTTTGTCCTTGGGATCCCACAACCTGTAGCTGTTCTCCTTGATGCCCAAATAGACAAACCTCCTTGCTTGCGGATTCACCTTGCCATTCTTGGCACTGAAGTAAGCCGGACTTCCAAATTCCCGCAGCACACCGTGATCTTGAGCTTTTCCCGACCAATGTTCCAATGGAGCTTTACCTCCTATCGCAGTCGTTTGATTCTTGAGATGGCTAGCATACTCAATCGCCTCAGTCCAAAGCGACTTGTCCAATCCTGCATTGGACAATAACTTCCGAACCTCCTCCAGCAAGGAACGGACCAGATCCTTAGCCAACTCATCTGTACCTGTTGAGAAGTGTGTAGCAATTCCTGTGTTCTGGCCAAACTGTAGGAATTGGTCAATGTCTTTCCACATTGCCAATATGAAGCTCCTTTACCTTCTACCTATCTGCCTCTCCATTCTTCCGCTCCACTTCCTCAACACATCTAGGGCTTTACCCCTTTGTCTCATCGGATATATCCAAACTTGCCTAGATGAACAATCAATTACGAGACAAAGTACCTGTGACCTCCAAGCGATGCCGTCTTAGCAGGTCCCCATACACTCACGTGAACACGATCAAGAAGACCTTCATTATGGTGAGCACTGGTGCTGAAACTCACCTTCTTCTTGTCCAGAACCCTGTGTCCACCTTCTGACTTGCAGGTAGCAGCACCTTCTACTGATTCCATCTTTGCAGGAGCTCGCAAAGATTCTTCTTCTTGTCCGACCTTTCCCTGCCAGTCCTCTGAGCCAACATCATCTGAAGAACTTGAAGTCTCCACCTGATCTGTAATCGTACTACCCTTCAAGTAGTATAGATTTCCTCGGCGGACGCCCTTCATCACCACCATCGAGCCCTTGATCATCCTGAGATCGCCATCTCGAACAGATATCACCATGCCCGATGTTTCCAAAATTCCACGGAGATTAGATTTCTCTTCAACTGAGGTACATACCTCACTCCTTTCAGCTCCCTTTCCATCCCATCAAACATCCTGATTCGGATTGTACCTACACCCTCCACGCTACATGGGTGATTGTCGCCCATAACGACCGAACACCCCCTCCAGCTGCTCAAAGTTGGAAAACCAGCCCCGATTAGGGCATGCATGGTATGTTGTACCTGTATCCAGAATCCACTCATCTTTCCATGAGTTACCAATAATGGGAGAACTTACTGAAAATGAGAAACCTGACGAGTCTGAATCTGCTCCATCTGCCTGTGACCTGCTCCTCTGAGTATTCGTCACTTTTGCAAGATTTGTTTCAGCCTTCGACTCCTTCTTCTTCCCCTTGAACTTTGGACAGTCCACTTTCCAGTGCCCTATCTCTCGGCACAAAATGCACTGATCCTTCCTCAGATCCCTATAGCCCAACCTGGACTTCGATCTTCCTATCACCTCCTTGCCCTTCCGCGATGAACTTCTGCTTCTTACTTCCAGTGCCTCCGCCACTGAGCTTGACTGTGAAGGATGCCTCTCATTCTTCCTTGTCTCATAGCTCATCAATGCAGACGACACATCATCATACACCAAGGTCTGCCTTCCGTTGATAAACGTCATCGTGAATGTCTCATACTCCTCCGGTGGGAGTGAGTTCAGGAGAATGACCGCTTTGTCTTCCTCTTCTACCACGACATCCACATTTATCAGATCTGTAAGAAGCTTTGTGAATCGGTTGATGTGCTCGTTTACTGTGCTTCCCCTCTGCATCCTGAACTGATACAGCTTACTCTTAAGCTGCAACCTAGACTCCACGCTCTTAGTCAGGTATTTCTTAGCAAGAGTGTCCCACAGCTTCTTTGCCGACGTCTCATGTTGTGCAAGATATTTGATGTCTTGCGACAAGCATGAACGTATCAAGCCACATGCCGATCTGTTCATCTTCGCCCACTCTTCATCAGTGGTAGTTGCCTTCTTCTTCTCCAATAGGAGCGTGTCCTCGAGGTTCTGTGCATTCAATGCATCCATAACCTCACACCTCCACATCCCGAAATTGTTAGTTCCATTGAACTTAACAACTTCAATCCTGGAGTTGTTCATTGTTTTAACAGACTTAGATTCCTCTGCCATTGAGATCCTTTCCTTGACCCTCTAACTATGCGGAAGATCAAATACTTGCAAAATAGATCTATTTCTGAGATAAAAAAGTGATTTTTACCTCTACCTTGAAACCCTAGCTTGAGTTTCTCACCAGATCTATCCAAGCACTGATTCAACGAGCCTCCCTGCGTCCACCTGAGATCGACACACGATCTCCTTGAACACCAATACCTCTGACCTGAGATCGACACACGATCTCCACCTGATCAGATCTGGAACCCTTCGAATCTTCAGAATATCCCAAGCGTAACCTGGATGCTCTGATACCACTTGTTGTGCTAGACAGACAACAACTCAATAGAGGATCTATCAGATCTCAATCTCAGAACAATGAAATCAAAACAAGAAGAACAACCCAATCGCAAACAATAGATCTAACGAGGTTCGGCCAACGTGCCTACGTCCTCGGGGCAATCCACGGAGAGAGATTTCAATTTAGGAAGATGATTACAATGGCTCTTAGCCTCTCTCAATACAAGAGAGCTCTTAGCCTTCTAATTTCGCAGGTTCTTCTACAAGATACTAACCCTAGAAAACACTAGCAGCACTTAAATACAACAGGTTTCCGAACTGCAGATTTCAGCCCAAAACCCGACTGTCGGTCGACCGAGACGGTCGACCGACCCTTCTACCGGTCGACCGGTCCGGTCGACCGATTCCAACAGAGAGTTGGGCCCTTTACAGTCAGTCATTTCGGTCGACCGCTCTCTGACACTGTGCACGTCGTGCACGTCCGGTCGACCGGCCCGGTCGACCGGAGAACCTGTTTTGTTGCTGCTGCTTGTTTTCTGCTGCTGTTTTCCTTCGTCTTCGTCGTCGGCTTCCTCGGCGATTACTCGACGACCCCTCGACGACCCCTCGACGATCCTAATCAACTTCCCCATCAATAAACTCTCTCTTTCCAACACAGATTGCCCTCGAAACTGGAATTCCAGAAGCAAAAGAACTGGCCGCCAGTAGGAATCTTTCCCTCCTAGTGATTATGGGCTGCACTGAACTTGGACAAGAAGGTGAGCTTGCTCAAAGACTGCGGAATGGAACCATTGAGATCATTGTCAGATAGATCCAATACCTCCAAAGTCTCCATCTCCGAAATTGTGTCAGGGATTGAGCATGAAATTTTATTTAGCTCAAATCCAACACATGGAGAGCCTTCAACTGCCCAAACTCTGGCCATATTGATCCATTAATCTCATTGTCGTTCAGGTAAAGAGCTGGAGTGAAGCTCGAAACTTGGCTGTACTGAAGCCCTAGAACACTTTGGTTTCGCTTAACATAGAGTGGCATAACTATCGCACTGTCATTCGCTGAGCTCTGTGCAAGAGTTAGGCTCTTCAGTTGAGTCAAACTCTTCGGGATTTCACCGGTGAGAGAATTGTTGGACATATCCAAATAGATCAGATTTACAAACTGTCCGATCACCACGGAGGAATTGTTCCACGAATCTGATTCCATATCAAGTCCAAGACTTGCAGCTTCTTGCAATTCATCAACCAAAGAGGAATTTCACCATTGAGAGCACAATTCCCAAGCCCAAGGGTTTCAAGATTGGGAACTCAATTGAGAACTTGGGAACCTCTTCACCAAAGAAATCTTGGTGTGGATCAAAGTAGTAAGATTATAACACTCTCGGAGCACTGCCAGAGTGCAGTGCCCCAGATATATTATGGAAGCTATTGTTGGACAACAAAAGAAACGAAAGCAATTCAAGGTTTCCAAATTCAGTAGGAACTTGGCCAGAAAGTCCATCTTTAGCAAGGCTCAATGTTTCAATTCATGACAACTCGAAAGGCTAATAGTAAGAGGACCCTTCAAATAATTGTTAGCAAGATCTAGAGAAGTGAGCAAAGGCAAGCCAGAGAATTAAGTTGGATTCGATCCAGCAGAGAATTTTGTTGGAATTGAAGAATATGAAAGCGAATCTTCGAGTTGAATTATGGCGAGATCCGTTGATCGAATCAACTGGATGATGGTTGGAGTGTGTTCTCCTTCCATTGAGGATGAACGTGGTATATTCACATGTTCAATTCCGACTTCGAATGAATGAGATATTCAAGTCTAAAGATTGCCTAATTCAAAGCCAAAACGGGACTAAAGGTAGCTAAAAGCATTTAGTCCCACATTGGCCGTGGGATGAAAGTTTGTGGTGTATAAATAGAGAAAATTGAGAACAAAGAGCGTGCCCTTTGGGTACTTGGAGTTTTCGTGCGCGATTGGGAGGGAACCATGCCCTATCATGCGTGCGCGCGCCGCCGCTGGCAGCGGCGACGGTCGGCCGGCGCCGGTCCGGGTCCGGGTTCCCTACCTAGCCTGGTTCTTTTTGAATCAGGTCTCAAGGGTATGGGCCGCTACCCGCTCCGCTGTCTGGTTTCGAACCGATCCGCCAACAGTAGGAAGTAGAGTTTTGAAGGGAAGTGGGAAATCCGTAATTCGGTTTCCGAAGCGACTTCCAAAGAAGATTCTGCAAAAATTCATTCTGAAAGAGGAATCAGAAAATTCAACATATTCTTTTATAGAATTGTTGTCTGAATCTGGTACTTCTGAAGAAGATATTCTTCAACCTTCCATCGTCCTCAACAGTGGGTGCTCCTCCAAAGTAAAGGCAAATATTCATCCGAAATTTGTCCTTGTACCGCTGCTTCAACGATCCTGTGGAAGGTACTGGTTGACTACAGTTCGACCGTACGGTGATTTAGTAGTGCTATCCAAATACCGTGAAGGAGTTGTATCTTGGGAGACCAGCGTCCATTATCCCTTTAGCACCGGTGCGGGGGACGTAATTGTCTTAAGGAGATTCGCTCTAAGCGTACCTCACTTCAAAATACTGTATAAGTAGACTAAGTCCTTTATACAGGGGATATACTTTACAGTATATCGAGACTGATTTATCTTCAGTCTAATTGGTGTTTAACCAAGGAAGGAAATTGAAAGGTGGTTCTTAAATTAAGGAACATTCTATGATTGAACAAAAACCTCCCACCTGATATTTGCCGACTTGGCCAATTAGATTGTTGATATCTCAATGATCTTTATTAGTTGTCAGATTGATTCCTGTTAAGCAGAATCCAACAATCTTAAGACAATTATGATTGAAGTTTCTTACTTCTATTCTGCTTGAACTTGCAGATAATGTCTGAGATTAATCAAGATAGCTCAAGTAAGGCACCAAACATGTCGTTACAAGCTATGATGCCAACTCCACTTCCTAACCCGAAGCCGGAGAAGCCAGAAAAATTTGATGGCACAGAATTCAAGAGGTGGCAACAGAAGATGTTCTTCTACTTGACCACTCTTCATCTGGCCAGATTCCTGGAAGAAGATCCACCAGAGCCTGCAACTGATGCATGGACTCAATGTGACTTCCTTTGCCGAAATTATGTTTTAAATGGACTGCATGACTCTCTTTACAATGTCTACAGTCCTATAACAACGGCAAAAAAGTTATGGGCCAGTCTTGACAAGAAGTATAAGACTGAAGATGCTGGTACCAAGAAGTTCGTCGTAGGACGATTTCTGGAGTACAAAATGGTGGACAGCAAGACTATAATCAGTCAGGTGCAAGAGTTTCAACTTATCTTGCACGAGATAGAAGCCGAAGGTATGATCCTACCTGAAACCTTTCAGGTTGCTACTATCGTGGAGAAACTCCCACCTGCGTGGAGAGATTTCAAGAACTACCTGAAGCACAAGCGAAAGGAGTTAAAGTTGGAAGATCTCATTGTGAGGCTTCGAATCGAGGAGGACAACAGAAAGTCCGAGAAAAGGAGCAGTAAGAACTCCTACGAAGCAAAAGCCAATGTGATCGAAAACTCAAAGGGGAAAGCGTTTACTTCCAAAGGCTTAAAGCGGAAGAAGACTTCCCAGGGGTACAAAGGCAAGGTCCAAGAAGGCAAGAATATGCGCTTCAAGGGAACCTGCTACATCTGCAACAAAGAGGGGTATAAGGCGAATGAATGTCGCAGCCGTCTCAAAAAGAACAAGAAAAGCCACCCACAGGCAAACTTGACCGACTATGAGTCTCCAAGCCTTTCAGCTGTGGTGTCAGAAGTGAATCTGACAACCAACAATAAGGATTGGTGGGTAGACACTGGGGCTACCCGGCACATCTGCTCGGAGAAATTGTTATTCTCAGAATATCAAAGACTAGAGCAACTATTCATGGGTAATGCAGCTTCCTCAAAGGTTGAAGGAAAAGGCAAGGTCATCCTGAAGTGGACATCGGGGAAAGAGCTTACTCTTAACGATGTGCTTCATGTTCCAGACATCCGCAAGAATTTGATCTCCGAATCAATACTTAGTAAGAAAGGATTTAGAATGGTGTTTGAATCCGATAAATTTGTACTTACTGAGGGAGGGATGTATGTGGGAAAGGGTTATCTTGTTGATGGACTTTTTAAAGCCATGTTGCAGTGGTAGATAAAAAGTCTATGTATTTGTACCCGAAGCTTATAAATAAAAGAAATTCTTCTGTTTATTTGCTTGAGTCTTCTATTTTGTGGCATGCTAGATTAGGGTATGTAAATTACAAGTCTGTGAAGAACTTGTCTAATCTGGGATATATTCCTAAACTCAACTTGGAAGAAATTCGCAAGTGTGAGATTTGTGTTGAGGCCAAGTTGGCGAAAAATTCATTTCACTCAATTGATCGAAATACAGAACATTTAGGGTTAATTCATAGCGATCTGTGTGACTTGAAATTTATGTCAACTAGAGGCGGTAAAAAGTATTTCATTACTTTTATCGATGACTGTACAAGATACTGTTATGTGTATCTTTTAAACAGTAAGGATGAGGCAATAAATATGTTTATAACATATAAAGCCGAAGTTGAGAATCAACTCAACAAGAAAATCAAGATTCTAAAATCCGATAGAGGCGGAGAATATGAATCAAATGATTTTAGTGAGTTATATGCTAGTTTTGGTATAATACATCAAACTACAGCACCATACACTCCTCAGCAGAATGGAATTGCTGAACGGAAGAACAGAACTTTGAAGGAGATGGTTAATTCCATGCTCGTAAGTTCTGGAGCTCCGCAGAACTTGTGGGGGGAAGCTCTATTAACTGCAAATTATATTCTAAATAGAGTACCCCACAAGAAACTTGGTCTTATACCATTCGAGTTATGGCATGGAAGAACACCTTCCTACCATTACCTCAAAATGTGGGGGTGCCTTGCAAAGGTGCTGGCACCATTACCTAAAAAGACTAAGTTGGGAGCAAAAACTATGGACTGCATATTCATAGGCTATGCCTTGAATAGTAGTGCCTACAGATTTCTGGTTCACAAATCAGAAATACCAGATATTCATGTAAACATGATTATCGAATCTCGAGATGTTGTGTTCTTTGAAGACATCTTCCGTACAAACGGGAAGCAGATAAGACTTCTGGGAAAAGAACACACGAGATAGCATTCAGGGATGAAAGCCCCGAGGAACGAAATGTTAATGCGGAAATTGAACCAAGAAGAAGTCAGAGATCTAGAATCTCAAATCTTTTGGTCCAGATTTCATAGCATACGCTATTGAAAGCGAGCCTCAAACATTTAAAGAGGCTATATCAACCCCAGAAGCACAAATGTGGAAAGAAGTTATAAATAGCAAAATAGAATCCATACTAAGTAATCATACTTGGGAATTGGTAAACTTGCCTCCTGGAAGTAAACCAATTGGGTGTAAGTGGATTTTCAAACGAAAATTAAACCCGATGAATCTATCGATAAGTACAGGGCTAGATTAGTAGCCAAGGGTTATCGACAAAAAAAAGGACTTGACTACTTCGATACTTATTCACCAGTAACAAGAATAACGTCCATTCGGATGTTGATTGCAATAGCAGTATTGCATAACTTAGATATCCATCAAATGGATGTCAAGACTGCATTCTTAAATGGTGAATTAAATGAAGAGATATATATGGAGCAACCTGAAGGATTTAAAGTCAAGGGCCAAGAACACAAGGTGTGTAAATTGGTAAAATCCTTATACGGTTTAAAGCAGGCTCCAAAACAATGGCATGAGAAATTTGATAGTGTCATGATCAAAGATGGATTCACTATCAATGAATGCGATAAGTGTGTTTACACTAAAACAGTTGGAAATGCATGTATTATTGTTTGTCTTTATGTAGACGACATGTTGATACTTGGGACTAATATTGAGATTATTAAGTCCACTAAACGAATGCTATCCAACAGTTTTGACATGAAGGATCTGGGGTTGCTGATGTAATTTTAGGAATTAAAATCACCAGAACACCAGATGGAATCAGTCTATCTCAATCTCACTATGTGGATAAGATGATAAAAAGATTCAAGGATCATGGGATAAAGGAAAATACAAATCCTTTTCTCCCACACATCCACCTTCATAAAAATACAGGAACTGGAATACGCCAGTTGGAGTATTCTCAGATTATCGGAAGTCTAATGTATTTGATGAATTGCACTAGACCGATATTGCTTACGCTGTAAGCAAGTTAAGTAGATACAGTAGCAATCCTAGTGATCTACATTGGACCGCTCTACTACGAGTATTGGGTTACGTATCACATACCAAGGACTATGCCTTGAGATATGGACAGTATCCACCTGCACTGGAAGGAATACAGTGATGCTAATTGGATTGCAGATTCTGAGGAATCAAAATCAACTAGCGGATACGTATTTACTCTAGTAGGAGCAGCGATATCATGGAAGTCTTCTAAGCAAACATGTATTGCCCGTTCCACTATGGAATCGGAATTCATAGCCTTAGATAAGGCTGGAGAAGAAGCAGAATGGCTTCGACAATTCTTAGAAGATATACCATTATGGCAAAAGCCAGTGCCCGCTATATGTATACACTGCGATAATCAAGCAGCTATATCTAGGGCACAAAATGTTATATACAACGGTAAGTCTAGACATATTCGTCGTAGACATAATACCGTGAAGCAGTTACTCTCAAATGGAATTATCTCTATTGACTTTGTATCGTCAAAGGATAATTTAGCGGATCCGCTTACTAAATGTTTAAGTGGAGAGCGTATAAACTGCGCATCGAGGGGAATGGGTCTAAAAGCCTAACCTTACCGAGTCTGCTTAATGGAAATCTTACTTAGCGACTGGAGATCCCACGGACTAAGTTCAAGAGGAAAAACTAGTTATGATTGACTCAACAAGTAAGCACTTGGGAGCTTGACTCCAATCCATTCCTAAGGTGCACATAAGTGCTTTTCTACAAGTGGATTAAGGATAAGCTTAACGCTTTTAATGATGCCTATATCTTGTTACTAAACAAGTGGAGTAGAGTAGACTACTCTTAATAGGTCCATCACCTATGTGAGTATAGAGTTGGGTCGGCTCTTTGGGAATTTCTATGGAGGCTGTTATTCCCTAAAGATACTCTCTGAAACCAAGAATGTCCAGGGCCAAAACGGACACAACCGAGAACCAAAGTTAATTTGGAAAGTCACTGTGTGAAGCTTGTTGACTTGGCTTACACTAACGGCTAACAGTTCAAGACCTAGTTCACTGATTAGCCAGTAAGTCCGATAAAGCTCTCGCTATGGAAGGTTCAAGACCTAGTTCACCTATCCTTATGCAGTTTCTTTTCTCAAGTACCTTTCACAATAGAGTCAGTCTCTTTGTGTGTCATTTCCTTGAATCTCCATTCATTGTGGGGGATTGTTGGAATTGAAGAATATGAAAGCGAATTTTCGAGTTGAATTATGGCGAGATCCGTTGATCGAATCAACTGGATGATGGTTGGAGTGTGTTCTCCTTCCATTGAGGATGAACGTGGTATATTCACATGTTCAATTCCGACTTCGAATGAATGAGATATTCAAGTCTAAAGATTGCCTAATTCAAAGCCAAAACGGGACTAAAGGTAGCTAAAAGCATTTAGTCCCACATTGGCCGTGGGATGGAAGTTTATGGTGTATAAATAGAGAAAATTGAGAACAAAGGGCGTGCCCTTTGGGTACTTAGAGTTTTCGCGCGCGATTGGGAGGGAACCATGCCCTATCATGCGTGCGCGCGGCGGCGGCGGCGGCGGCCGGCGGCGCCGGTGCCGGGCTCGGGCTCGGGTCCGGGTCCTGGTTCTGGTTTGGGTTCCCTACCTGGCCTGGTTCTTTTTGAATCAGCTCTCAAGGGTATGGGCCGCTACCCGCTCCGCCCCGCCAACGGACCCGCTCCGCTGTCTGGTTTCGAACCGATCCGCCAACAGGTGTCAGACCAGTTGGACGGCCAATGGTTGCGAACCTGTTGGTCTGCCAACGGATGCGAACCTGTTGGACTGCCAACGGTTGCGAACCTGTTGGACTGCCAACGGTTGCAGCCTTTCGTTTGGGTTCGAACCTGTTGGCCCCTCCTGGAGTGCTATATAAAGCACTCCAATCTCTCAATTGAAAAACACAACAACACACCAAAAAACAAACAACTTCTCTGCTCTCTCTCTGAGCTCTGAACACTTCAAGTTTCTGCGTTCTGAACTAGAAAGTAGAGTTCTGAAGTGAAGTGACTTCCAAAAGGGAAGTGGAAATCCGTAACTCGGTTTCCGAAGCGACTTCCAAAGAAGATTCTGCAAAAATTCATTCTGAAAGAGGAATCAGAAAATTCAACATATTCTTTTATAGAATAGTTGTCTGAATCTGGTACTTCTGAAGAAGAATATTCTTCAACCTTCTATCGTCCTCAACAGTGGGTGCTCCTCCAAAGTAAAGGCAAATATTCATTCGAAATTTGTCCTTGTACCGCTACTTCAACGATCCTGTGGAAGGTACTGGTTGACTACGGTTCGACCGTACGGTGATTTGGTAGTGCTATCCAAATACCGTGAAGGAGTGTTGTATCTTGGGAGACCAGCGTCCATTATCCCGTTAGCACCGGTGCAGGGGACGTAATTGTCTTAAGGAGATTCGCTCTAAGCGTACCTCACTCTAAAATACTGTATAAGTGGACTAAGTCCTTTATACAGGGGATATACTTTACAGTATATCGAGACTAACCAAGGAAGGAAATTGAAAGGTGGTTCTTAAATTAAGGAACATTCTATTGAACGGAACACCTCCCACCTGATATTTGCCGACCTGGCCAATTAGATTGTTGATATCTCAGTGATCTTGATTAGTTGTCAGATTGATTCCTGTTAAGCAGAATCCAACAAATTGTTCTTCAAAATTGAACACCCAGACAATGACACTGGAATCTCACCGGAGAAGGATTTGGAAAGAGTGTGGGAGAGAGAGGGTAAAATCTTGTTGATAGTTTTTAAATTTTGTTGGAATTTAGCCAAAGATCGATGCAATCAATGGTGCCAAATACGAGAGCGTATTAGTCGTATTAATGGTGAATTGTACATGCTAATAGACTACGTATTTGGCCTATTCGACAGAGAGTTGACAAATCTGTTTCACTACAGACTAGTCGAGTAGGCAAAATACTTAGTCGACTAATACGAATAATTAGTCAACTAGGATATTTCATGGTCGATTAATGCAAATGCGGTACCTGTTTCCAAATCTGATTCGGAATTTGTTTCCGATCCGAATTTAGTATTTTTGGTTTCCTTTCTTCGTGACTTCTTTGACTATATATAGAGGGGTATTGTCCCCAATTTTTGTAATTTGTAATTGATTAATTTAATAAGAATTCTCTCCGTTTACCTGAGGATGTAGACAAATTGTCAAACCTCGTTAAATCTTGCGTTCTCTCTTCTTTCTTTTGTTTACTTATTCATGTGATTGGTGACTATTCTCTGATGTTGTTATTCTCTGTTGCTTGGATGCCCAACAAAGAGCTATCAAATTCTCAAGCATTGTCAAGTTACCAAATACATCAGGAATGGGACCACAGAACTGATTCTCGGACAAAATCAATGAATTCAATCCTGAAAGTTTACTTAAACTTTCACCCAATTCGCCCAAAAATTCATTAAATGCAAGTGACAACCTCTCCAAAGAAAGCAAATCAAAGAGCTGGGCAGGGAGATTACCTGACAAATAATTCGACCCCCAGATTCAGTTCTCGAAGAGAACCACTGCAATTAGCAAAAATCTCACCAGCAATGGAGCCCGAGAGCGAATTCATCGAGAGATCGATGACCCAGACCGATTCAGACCCAATGCAGATGTCAGGGCCAACCGAGCCAGTCACTGAATTGTTGCCAACATTGAAGAATGACAAATTGGGCAAGAACACACCGAAATCGGAGAACGACCCATTGAAGAAATTAGAAGGAAGATAGCAAACTGGATCGGGACACCGCCGGTGAGAGAATTTCTCGATAGGTCGAGCGACCGGAGCTGAGTTAAATTGGCCAGAGAGCTTGAAACGGGCCCGATAAGGCCGAGGCCGGCGAAATGGAGCTTGGTGACCCGACTCGAGCTGTTATTGTAAAAAAAACCCCATCCCAACTACAGCAAGGGGTCGAGCAGTTGAAATAATGGAGCCATTGCTGAGTTCGCTCACAAAATATTTGAGAGCATGAAGATCACTAGAGGCCACAAGAGAAGACTGAAGGGGAAGGGCAAGTGAGAGAAAACAAGAGCGCCCATTTGAAGAAGAGGAGAAGGGAAGCCATTTGAGTCTTTTAGTTGATGGTCAAAAGGGCCAAGTGCTAAATACCCATCTCATTTGCAAAGAGAAGAGGAGCAAGAAGAAGATGAGAAAATTAAATAGAAATAAAACGTTTTTGCAATGGCCACCTTGTTTTTATTGTGTGTGCCAATTATATTTTTGAACCTGTGATTTTCTACATTCAATTCTGTTCGAGTTCTTTTGATATGAATATTATTTTTTAAGAAATCGAAGGATAATATAAAATAGATAAAAATGAATTGCGAGAAGTTTCGGAACTCAAATTCTGAGAGCAGCAAAAAAATATTGAAGGACTTTTCTTTCCTTTCTTTATTTTTTAACCCTAATATTTTATGGGACTGAGTTCTACATATTCTAAGACATAAACATCCAAAGATTTTAAGGAAATGTAAAGTTTGACTCAAGGAAATATAAATTAAATCATAGATGGGGAAAGCTCCTCGGATCACTTGCATTCAAAACCTTGGGAAACTACAAACAAAACTCCAATTATTGGCCACCAAACCTGATTAGGTCTCTTTCCACTCAAACTCCACAGGGATTGTTTGTTGACTGCTGCTTCCAAACGGCCAATTGAAGCCTCTCTTTTTTTTCTTTCATCAAAACAAAAAATAAAAACCCACCCTTCCTATCTGCCAACACCTGCCCTCATGGAGCTACTATAAGTTTGAGGTGAGTACATGGGCCCCACACCATCCATGAAGAAGCAAGGTAAGCTCCTTCGCGCGAAGGATCAGGAAAGATGGTCTTTCGCGCGACGTAAGTCATTCATTACAGATGATGGGGAGAGAGAAATGTTTTGTGAGTGGGACTGTGGGACTCAAAAAAGACACTTTTTTTTTTTGGGTTCACCATTTCCCACTGGGCCATAGATCGACCTAGATGGTGGTCCCTCTCGCGACGGAGCTAACCGAACCAATATATGAGGGGGGAGAGTTCCCATGCAAAGAGACTTGGAAAGGGGGAAGAAGATGGAAGAAAGTTGAGCCGGGAAGTGAGGAAGTCTGGTACTGAGCTACTCGAAAGTCAGGGTGACCTGGTGAGCTTCATGCAACCTAGCACAGAGCCCGCGACCCATGCTTCTTGCAGCATTCAAACATTTCCCCTAATTTTGTAACTAACAAAGATAACTAAACTTTAATTATTGAATCACGTGATTCATCAATAGTCAGAGAGTAATGTCTTAATTTGGATTCTCTGAAGTGAAGATGAATTTGATTTTGGGATCTATTTGTTTTGCTGGTGAAAGAGGAGAGGGATTGGAGTGAAATATGATTGTTCCAGTGTTAGGATCAATACTTTTCTTTCTTCTTTTGCTTCCACTTCCTGTATAGTTGAAGTTACAAACAGGAGCGTTCAAGTTGGATCAATATTTTTCTTCTTTAGTATTTCTTCTTTGGGAAAGGGTGAAATCATGTTTCCTTGGATGACCACAAAGTACTAGTGTACATAGAGAGAGAGAGAGCTTTAAATAGACCACTAAGAATTTACCACTCTAAAAATCCATAGGATAGACATAAATAAGCATACGAGCATAATCGAAGCAAAGTGACATTGCAAGTTAGTTTAAGGAGTGACAGCTACTAAAGGGATGCTAGGAGGAATTGACAATGAGAGATATGTCGAGATACAAAATATGATGTCAGAACAGGATATGAAATCTTTTTACAATACCACCAAGTAGACCAACTGGGCATTACTACAATACTGCGAGACTAAGAAAAAGTTTCAGCTGTCACTTATAAAATGATAGATTACATATGAAAAGCATGGAAACTTGTTTTCTCGATGTACAATTGGTCTCTAAATTTTAAACAAATTAATATATTTATATTAGTTCGAACACGTCAAATGCCTAAGTTAAATATTAATATCTGTCAGAAGAGATATTAGGAATCATATTGCACAAGAAATAACAATGGTTTGGTGTAACTCTTCATGTTTACTTTCCAACGAATTAAATTTCCAAGTTCCAGAGCAGATAAAAATTTTAAGTTGGAACAAAGTTAGTAGTAATCATATTACATCTAGAAAAAACAACTGAAATTTCCAGGTTCCAGAGCAGATAAAAATTTTAAGTTGGAACAAAATTCAGTTAGTAGTTTTTCATGTTTCAACTTTGACATACATGACAATTATCTTGTTCATAAAAATAAAATTAGAAAAAACCACTATAAATTGCCTTGAAGCTGAAGCAAAACAAATAACTATTATTACTAAACAATCAAGTAACAACTAACAACTAGCGTAAAAGGAAAATAATATGCCCAAGTTTCTTCCTTATGCCACCTAATCCTAAGTCGAACTTTATATAAATAACATTTGAAGCCAATTGCTAGCATTGTAAACATGAGAAGATATTTTACCAACACCACAAAAAGGAGCCCTTGTTTACCATAAACTTAATAATAATAAAAGATGTCTTTGAATCTGTAACACACAAGATTTGGGAGGTATACTTCTTTAAATCATGCTATCAGGGCAGAGAAGGGAGAAAAAAAGGGTAAAAAAAATTAAAGCGAAAAAAAAATAAGAGGAGAGATCTTTCAATAGACAAAAGAACATGCCGTGATTGTTTCACACATAACCACCAATAAAACGATCAAGAAAAGACCTGAACATGCTCAAATCATGAGTAAATGTATAAACTGCATAGTAATGCAAAATTAAAATTGAAAAAGAAATTACAGATGCATGCTCAAGATTCACCCATAAACATGATGAACTTTCTGGTTTATCAATGAACAGAGGTTATTATCTTAATTTAAAATAGAAGGCCATGTATTCCCCATTCATGCTTGTTATGTGTCTTTGTGTAAATGTGTAACAGAAATCATCTGAAACTGATGCTAAGCATCTTCCCAAGTTGACGAATTTGATACTTAAACATTGGCTATGTTTGCCAGTTTCCATGTTCAAGGAATGACCATTCATCAGTAATAAAAATCATAAGCACCACATTAAAAAGAAAAAAGTTAGAAAATCAAATTTCTCAGCAAAATCTTTTCACACAGATAGATTTTGTGTTTTCCAAAGTACAGCTATCCATCATACTTATATCAAGAACATGGTTAAAATTCCATCTATAAGTCAATATATGTATGTTTATCTCATGTAACTCTCTCACGTTAAAATAGATAATGGTTGATAGAGCTGCTGGTTGTTGTCTAGAGAAGGCTGTCAAGCTGGGTCTGCAGGTCTTGTATGGGGACCAGGCCGATGCTCTGCATTTCTTCCGGTGAGTAGTCAGATTTTATCAATGACTGTAGTTGTGCATGAGCTTCCACAATATTTGTCCTGCAATACAAGAAATTAAAAAAATAAATAAAAATAAAAATAGAAAAATTACCCTCCAAGAACACTGAATGCATGCTATCTGGAGAAGAATCAGACGAGATCTAATTGCATTCACAGTATATGAGAACACTAAATGTTAAACCACCACCACAAACAAGAATATGCAAATAACGACAACGATCATCATATTCACCCTCCAGTTTGAAGAACAAATACAGATGTACCGCATCCAATCAAGACATGTAACTTATTTAACCTGAATTTCATTATTGTACTTCTTTTGAGAACCTTTTGTGATGTAAAACCACCTGGATCGCAATCACCTTCAAATCACAACCAAAATTTAAATTGCAAACAAGATAAGATTTGGGTTTCCACCCCTTGCACGGGCTTCTCACCCTAAACTCGAGAGCAGCAGAACTCAAGAATTTAACAAATAATTTGAGGAAAAGTTTTAATCATTCATTCATTCATTGATCGCCTTATTCCAATAGTTTAAGGGGCCTTATATAGGCTTTACAAAAGAAAAGTACTGGGAAATAACCGATGTGGTACTAAACGCCCACAAAGGAACACAAATACAGCTAAAACACCTACTCAAATAAAGCTGAAATAAAGTACTAAACCTCCCGAATAAGCTAAGGCATGAAAAGATAAAGAACTGCGTGATGTCCTCATCAATTCCCTCGGGGTGGGAGGAACTCGACCCTGTCGAATGAGGACTCTCCTCACGACGCATCTCAATCGGGCCAAGGTGGTGGTCGTGGTAGCAGCATGGGAACATCATGTCGAGACCATGGTGACGGAGGAGGAGCTGGTTTCCATGACAGATCGGTAGTGGAAGATAGCAGCACGATCAAGGAACAGGGAGTAGAGCGAGGTGCATCATCCTGGCTGAAAACAGAGCTGATACCAGGATCCCACGGGCTATCCAACTCGTAAGCAATCACCCTATTATCAACTGTAAATTCCTGCAAAATACTATGTGGGTATGCAGCAAATTTGTAAGTTTTATTGCAAATTGCTATCAGCCTAGTGATATCATCAATATGTGCAACAGGCAGATGCAATGCATTAGGTATTCTAAGCATAACTCCTAACGATGGGAGAACGAGAGATATGATATGCCTAGAAGGACACACACCTAAAGATGGAGGTACAGAGGACTCGGATGCAAACTCTAAACAACCCGAAGAACAAGTATTAGAAACCATTTGCTGGACCTTGGCAAGAAATTCAGGTGACTCCCTAAAAGATGAATTGATAGGAATAACCATAAAATTAGGTTCAACACAAGGAGACTCGAATGGCTGATTAGGCACAGTGGGTATATTAGGCTCAACTGTCTCGTCCACGTCATCATTGACACTATCAGAAGACATGTGAATTTCATCAATAATCTGTGTGACAGAATCAACTGCTATGTCTTCGATTATATCAACAGTTTTAGAAGAAACTTGATCATCCTTGACAGCCTTCGAATTATCAACTTCATTAGTGGGCACAGGCCTAACATGTTGACTCTCTGAGGGGCACTGATAATTATAATGTCCATAGGCCTTACATTTAGAACATTTGACCTTGGTATTGACTAGCGTTTTGAAAGTCAAGTCCAATTTTAAAGCAACACCAAAGGCATCTTCAACAGTGTCTAAGTCATAGGGGCCAGTAATCATAGCACGTTTTATTTTAGGCCGTAAACCCCAAATAAACCTAGTTAGAGTCTCAGAAGGGTGCTCTCTCACTTCACTACGAAGGGTTAAGTCCTTAAATATGATAATGTACTCATGAACGGACATATGACCCTGATGGAGATTGTGTAGTGGTCTAAGTGGGAGTCCCTATAATGCTGATTAGTCATGATGACTCAAGCAAGCAAGCAGATGCAGTGGAGAGCCCTAAAGTCAATTAAACTAAATGTATGCACTAAACAAAAATTCCCTAAAGTTTAAGCTTTAAATGTAAATAAAAATGCATTCCTAAAATGATGAAAAGATGCAACCACTAGATTGAAGCAAATAGCATTTCTACTAACAAATTATAGCAATCCGTATAGTAGTTGCAAGTAATCAACAGTTAACGAATTAGGTCAAGTTATGATATCACCTGAGGTGGAGTCGTTCACGCCCAAACGCAAAATTTTCGAAGATTCCCCAGAGAAATACTCACACTCAAGAGTTGAGATCACCCACAAGATTCTTGGACAGTGGTGATAAGAAGTGAACGCCGGATGCCTCGAGAATGGCGCAAATCGGGCCCGAATCGGGGCAGGTACAAGCTGTGAACTGTGGTGCGCTGATCTACTGAGTTAAATCTGGAAGACGATCAGAGCTTGAACCAGATTGTGCCTGCTGTAGGAGCGTAGTACTGGTTGTCACGAATCCACTGCCTCGAAAACGGATCAATTCGGACTTGAAACGAGCCCTGAATGGCCGTCTAAAGTGATGCTGTGATTCTGGACTGAGTCTGGACTGAGTCTGGACGAACTGGATCTGGGCTGAGTCAACTCAGTGGGCTAACCCGGTTGGCAGATGTCAGCGTTGACGTCACTTAAGTGGATCGGGTCGGGTTCAGGTTCAAGTCGCTCTACCGGATCAAACCCGGACCCGCAACCCGCACCTCTTTTAAAACAACTCGAACGGGTTTAAAAGTTCACCCGTTTAGACACACCCTCACCCTTACCCGATCCCATCTCTCCTCTTCGCTGAATCGCTGTGGGCTAGGGCAAAGAAGGAGCAGCGGCGACGACGATTTGAGGCAAGGACGAAGATGAAGGCGAGCGGCGGCGACGTCCGAGGAAGATGGCGGTGATCTGCGACGGAAATTTGAGGGAGGACTTGGAGGTCTCTCCAGATCTCCGCAGCGAAGGGTCCAGGTCAGGATCCAGCAACAAGTACGGTGAGGTTAACGTCTCCGGTGGTGGCGACGTGGGAGATCCGGCAACAGCGGTGTCCGACGAACCCTGGGTTCTGTTTGGAGGTGGTTAAAGGAGCTTCTGGGGCGGGAAAAGGCGACGAAGTGCTCCGATCGTGGCCAAATTTCCTCTGCAGGTGATGCGGCGGCGGAGAAAGGTGTGAGAAGCCCTGATCGAGGCTTAGAGGGGGGAGATCCAGCGACGCTGGAGATCGGAGTATGATCACAATGCTGCGGGGGCCTTCTTCGACGGCAACCGGGTGATGTCGGCTTGTGTCCTGACAGTCAGCGGGGGATTTGAAGGGACACGATGGAGATCCGGCACTGGACTGACCTGGATCTGCGAGCGCCGACGATGGTTGATCCGGGTGGCTGATCGAGGTAGATCTGTGGACAACGGGCCCCGACCAGGAAGCGATTGTGGTGGATCGTTGCGGCGGAGGACGCTGTTGGCGATGGAATCGACAGCGACACTGTCGACTTGAATTTTTGTGTGGAAGAGGCGTTGGATGGTGCTGTCGAGGGCCGTGGTGGTGAAGTCGTTGTTGACCGAGACTTGGAGATGCGGCAGAGCTCTTGCGGAGGTGGAGATCTTGCGTGAGTGGGTGATGGAGATCTGTGAAGCTTGTCGCCGACTCCGTTGAGAGGCGAAGGAGTTGGGAGAGAGAGATGATGAACAGTGGAGATTCCACTTTTCTCAGGGAATTTCGACGTGATTTTTTTTTTCACTGTAATTTTTTTTTTGAAACAGTGTAATCTCTTTTTTTTTGAATGGATCTGGAATAGATCTAGGGTTAGGAGAATAGATCTAGGGTTTGGAGACTGAAAAAAATTTGAAAAAAAGAAATTTTGAAGGGGATTGAAAACCGGTGCTCTGATACCAAAATGATGTAAAACCACCTGGATCGCAATCACCTTCAAATCACAACCAAAATTTAAATTGCGAACAAGATAAGATTTGGGTTTCCACCCCTTGCACGGGCTTCTCACCCTAAACTCGAGAGCAGCAGAACTCGAGAATTTAACAAATAATTTGAGGAAAAGTTTTAATCATTCATTCATTCATTGATCGCCTTATTCCAATAGTTTAAGGGGCCTTATATAGGCTTTACAAAAGAGAAGTACTGGGAAATAACCGATGTGGTACTAAACGCCCACAAAGGAACACAAATACAGCTAAAACACCTACTCAAATAAAGCTGAAATAAAGTACTAAACCTCCCGAATAAGCTAAGGCATGAAAAGATAAAGAACTGCGTGATGTCCTCATCATTTTGTGTGCGCATGAGTCTTAGCATACCAAATTACCCGGCATAGATAAAATGCAAGGATCTCAAGGATTGATTTTGAATAGAATGTTACCCAATTTGCAAGTTTCATATAATCAAGTGCCATCATTCTTGCAAGTTCAAACATTCTCTGAGAGATTGCAAAATATAACTCAAGATTCTTTGTTGCCATGGTTAACTTTTCAGGTTCGTGAAGTTCGAGTTGATCAAAGAGAGGATCTTACGAAAACCTTGGAGATTATAATTCAAAGAAGCCTGCAAATTGTATGCCAAACTACAATTCACTATAGTTTTATGTTTCGATTAATTTCCTTATTATTGTGGAAAGGAAGGTTTATTCCTGCCACTAAACCTGATGTCATACCAGAAGATTACTTTACGGCATTGCACTTCATGGATGACAGGATTACAATTAAATACTATGAGCACTTTGATTTCCAATCAGAATATTTAGATGGTTGAGAGCAAAACCCCTCTACAGACCAATCAAAATTCTTAGCAAAATTTTAAGCATATATATGCAATTTTTCTTTGCAAACTATCAAATGAAAATATAATACGTCTGAGTATTAAAACTAGAAATTCAGCTGCCGTTAGAAATATGGCAAGCACTCACTTGATTGGTTTGAACAAGATCATCCGAGTGGATGGGTTCTGTAGATACAGCTTCATCTTGGTCATCACTTTAGGCAAATCTTCCTGAATAGTAATGGTAACCTGTTCCCATCGTATCTTCCAATTACCATTCAATGAGTAAGCACCAAATTGAAAAGAATCATAAGATATACTGCATACCTTCTGAATAAGCTCAGCCACTTTCTCAGGAGTAGCAAAGGCTTGATCCTTGAGGGGTTTTGCCAAAACAGAGTTTACTTTCTGATCCTGCCTGCCTGAGGATAATGCATGTTTTACAGCAGTTACCTGAGAAACAAAATACATATTTAGTTATACTTATATTAATTAATTAAATTGAGAACAGCTCAACAAATCTTAATATGTCCAACTTAGGTATGACTTCAGCACTCTGATCACAAAGATCATAGGGTAAACTAAAGGAGAGGCAATTATAGATAATGAATGTGTTCTGTCGAAGTCAAAAGGATAAGTCACGAACCCTTGTACTTTGTCTTTCTTCCCTTTGACCATTTTTGGAACTTTTGAACATTGTTATAAACATTCTTTGATAGGGTTAATTGATTCAGACAATCCCCACTTTAGTTTACATGCTTACCAAACCAGTAAAGTTCGATTACCTTGGTGACAAATGAAAGCATTGGGTCCACTACTAGCTTCGTGACAGACATGATGAATTCCTCACATGTCACTTTGAGACTTTTTTCTAGTTCCTGCAAATAAAAAGAATATTCATATATTTTTTTTTGAGTCATCCAAGTATTGCATTGAAACAATTTTTAAACAATTTGTGACCAACATCTAATGGGTTTAATGACAACTAAGAAACAAGCTATGGGTTGTATTGACTATTAAATACATTTTATGCAATGTAAGTACATTTTCAGGACCACAGAGCAATTATAGATACAGTCACATTAGAATGAGGCGTATTGCATGCAACTAGAAAGTGAAGGAAAATAGCAGTTGTTTAATTTTTAAAATCGCATGATAAGGTAAATCTAAGCCAGCACTTCAGATATTGACTGATTTATTTTAAAGAATTGATTACTACCTACTGTGACTTGCATGTGATACTCAAACCAATACAGTGTATAGGACCCTAAGAATAGGACAGAAGTTAAAGAATTATTAGACTGAGATTATTTACTTTCATAACAAAAGCACAAAATTAAACAGAGCATCAAAGCATGTTGCCTACAGGCGAACAAGAAAGCATCAAACAGTTAATTTTCAAAGTATTGATCTGGTACTCCATGATAACATATACACAGCTTTGTTTGGTAAGATGGAAGAAGACAGTCCAAAACTTAAGCCGCCAATTGAAGTTTCAGATCTCTGTACCTCTGCAACCCACAGCAAAAATCCAACCTGGTTAAGTTTAATGGCACCTTTTGATAGTATTGTCTCTAAAACCTCATAGAGAGGTATTTTCTGGTAATTCCTTGAAAGACATTCCAACTGTCATATAGACTTCTCTATCAAAGGCAGGAAATGAAGGTCTTTTTTACATTTCAATATACTTTAAATGAAATTTCACATAGGCTTCCAAAAGGGGGTTACAACTTTAAAGCTTGAAGCATCATAGGTTAAGGATTTGACAGTCCAAATACAGCACATTGGCCACATTGATACAGATTTTGACAAATGGCATACACATTCCAAAGCAGATTGTATTAGCACCTCACAAGCATCTATCTAAGATGATAGCTTGAATTTCTAGTCCAAATTGCCCTAGCATGTGTTTTTAGATGTAATGTTTGGCTTAAAACATAGCTTAATGTTAGATAGCTGAAAAGCCACAAAACTACTATATAGGATGTGAGCATGAATTTAAAGCTGTAATTATGCTTTTATTTCTGGTTTGTTTCCTATATTTAACTCAATACTGTATTTGTTTCCTTTTAGTATAAATTCGCAACTATTTTATCAAATTCTAGTATCTGGTTCACAGTGCTTTCCATTTTTTCCTTTTTTCTTGATTCCTATTAATTTCCTTCTCAAGAAAAATATAACTATGCAATTTCATCGAAATAGTTGATCCATGAAATGGCAGAAAAACCGAAAATGCATGTCAGGGTCCAGAAAAAAGAAGAAAAAACAACTGAACCTGAAATATAAAACCTTGTAAAGCATATAATAGAATCTATAAGTGACACTATCAAGAATAAAATGATGTATCTGACCAAAAATTAATGCCTAAATGCCTAACCTTTCTGGCATCTATCTGACTTTCGAGAACGCGAGGAGAGAAGCTTCGAGCCAATGAGGCTGATCTTGACCAGTCAAACAAAGAGGCTTGACCTCTGAGAATCCTCCTTAGATGCTCCTAGAATAAGGGAAAAACTAGTTTGCTCAATTGTTATAACTTAAATTTTACTTAAAAGTACAGTATTACAAACCATTAATATCAAGGAAAAAAACTAAATAATGCAAAACCACCATAAGTAGAGAATATAGGAACAAACTCACGATCAAATAAAGTGAGAAGAAAATGCTCCTGATAAAGCATGTGTAAGAAAAACATTTTTGTTGCTAACTGGCACATTTAAGACATACTGCAGCTATGCAGCACGTGCATTTCTACCATGAAGCCCGTATCCATGTCGAAGACACGCTAACACCCATGTTGAACACATCAGTTCTTGGATACTCCTCAAAACACTTTCCAAATATGTCCTTAATTATATATTGTATCTTTAATTTTGAACGCTTGTCTCGAACATGTTTTCAACACGTCCTACATTTCTCGCACACTTTTCTATCCACATTACATGTTTGAGATATTTATTTACCTCCTAGTGTATATCAAAGGTTATAATAGAAAAATGGGATCAAACTATTGATTTGTATAAAACTATGATAAGTTTATATGTTTTTCTATGCAACCAGTGAGAGACAGTGAGATACTTTATACAAAGTTAAAGAGGCAAATCCTATTCCCTTTGCAAAGTCGTAAAAGTGTATGATACGTTAAAATTTCTCACCGATATGTTATCATTGTGTTGCTGTATATTGTTAAAATATCTGAACATTTAGATCCATGTACATCTCTATATGTATGTATATGCCCCACATATCCCCCCGCCCACCCCCCGCCCCCGGTCTCCCCCAACAAAAGGAAAAAGAAGAAAAAAGAGAAAAAGAAATAAAAGAAAACAAACAAACAAATTTTTTTATACATATTTTTATTTTCTAGTGTCATGTCATCGTGCCCTAATTTTCAAAGAATTACCATGTCATGTGGCCGCACCTGTGGACCGTGTCAACATTTCTTAGTACTACAGTTAGTTAACACTAAATTTCTACTATGCTTTAAGTGCTCGAAATAAAAAAAACTATCCAGACAACATCAGCACCCACCTGAATTAACTAAAGCACATCTAAGATCCCTCAATGGAAGGAAACAAGTCTAGAGAAACTAATTAGAAAGTACTGATCACAGAAAAGGAAGTATCAAATTGACTCACCAGCAAATGAGAGAAATCCAACTCCTTGTGAGTAACAGAAAATTCAATATCAAATGGGGCAATCTGATCAAATTTGGGAGCTATGGTTAGTAGCGACTACCATCAAAGCAATCAGCAGGAAAATTAAATTATGAACAATTTACATGATTCGTAAAAATAAGATAATTTACACCACCTGTTCCCGCAAGATAAGAAGATGTTTAACAAGAAATAGTTGTCCATCCATTGTAGATGATCTTTTCGCAACAAGTTTACTTGCATTCTGCAAATCCAAAAAAGCTGTTTAAGGACAGACCATACAAGCATCAAAATTTTCACAATTATTCACTCAGCACAGGCACCCTCTCATTCATATGAAAACTAATTCTAATGCATCTCATATGAGAAACCTTGCTATGGACCTATGGCCTTCACAGAAAACGGAGTTACATTTTCCCAATCAATAAATATACTAAATAAACAATTTTTGTTACACCTTAGTACTCAATCAATCTATTTATTTTTTCCAAAGATAGGAGAAGTGCCATATATTAGCTAATCAGTTTCTTGTCAACTTTTAATTACTCCTTAAATTATCAAATGGCTCGGACTGGGTATGCCAAAAGAAACTTCTGATGTAATAGAACGAAAATGGGTCAGTTGCAAAAAACATACCACCAACTTTCATCATTTTGCAGATAATATCCTATACATTTCTATTGGACGATATATGCCTTTACCTATCCTTTACCTATATTTTTCTGCGATTCTACTGCACAATTCAACCACTAGGCAAATGATACTTCTATCACTAGAGAAATAACAGTGGGCTCTCAGCTGACTTGATCATTTCTCCCAAGATTAAGACTTTATCTTATAACTCAAAGGAAATTAGGATTTCTACACAGATCTCCAACATGAGATTTTAAGATCTGAAGGAAAGAATGAGTACAAGATGGAAGCCATAAGAACAACTTAGTTTATGGCTCACCGTCAAGACTATATCGCAGTAAAACATGCATGAGAACAAAGCATAGGCTGGAATGAGGAAGAAAATATTTCAAGATGTGAATGTATGATGCGTGTGTTTGCATATGTATCTTTCAAATTATAAATAATTCATATTTTTTTATCTTTGAAAAATTTTGATGACCAAACTAAGAAGAATGGAAAAAATCTAAAAAAGACAAAAGCCAAAATCGAGCTCCCGGGCCATCATCCTAAGCCCTCAGAAAATGAATAAATTAAGGCGAGAAAAAGGTTCCACAAATACACGGCATCAAAAGGGAAGAAACCACAAAACTATGATGAAAAGTTAAAATAGAGGACAATGATGAAAAAGATGACAACCAAAGATCATCAGCAAGAAAGAAGTTGCTGCAGACAGTGCAAGATCATTGACTTTGTGCTATTGTGTACCTAGAAAGCTAAGTACTTATTTCAGGCTAATCAGGCCAGAAATGTATGAGATCTTGTGGTGAAATATAGTGACCATTAAGATATTGTACTTTGCATGAGCAATTGTGGTAAGTACCAGTATCTCTCTCTCTCTCTCTCTCTCTCTCTCTCTCTCCTCTCTCTCTCTCTCTCTCTCTCTCTCTCTCTCACACACACACACACACACACACATCATACTGTTATTACGATTGCAGCCTTGCAGAGGAGCATCATGTGGCACAGATGTCCAAACTGATGAAGGAAAATTTTTGATTAAGGAATATTGTCATTGGTTGCTCAAAACAGTTATGATTGTCCAATTGTTATCACATTCCTTATGCTTACAGGTGAATCTCAAAGCGTTCATGTTCACATATTCTACTTCTACTTCGAATCCCAGTTGTGACTGACTGACCAGATCATGTAATAAATATTATGTTAAAAGATATTTCAACAAAAAATCAGTCAGTTTTGCAGTCAAAAAAACCTCCTAGTGGTATATTACTTCAGCTCAGTTAGAGCCATTCTAAGGTGGAAAATAGAAATTAAGTTTTATGCCAATAAAGTGAAGGGCATTAAAATAGTTAAAGCCATTCAAGATTGGGACATGTCGTTAAAACTGCCATCACAGATAAAGGAGGATATGATCATAACAAATTACCAACCTGTATGGATATTGAGCAGAATTCTACAGCTTCCTGGATGATGCAAAAAAAAAAGGAGAAAAAAGATATCAGATAACCGTAGCATGTGAATGAGAAGCCAAGAAAGACAAACCACACCAGGATGCACACCTGAGCTAACCCCGTAAAAACTGCAGGTTCCAAACAATGATATAACTTTGATAGGCATGATACTGTTCTCTCCAGTGGAGGATACCAGGTTTTGAAAATATCAGAGTTATCATCAACCTGTAGTTGAAAGATAAACAACATGTGATTGCCATGCTTGATTTAAGGATCCTACAATCATTGAGCAATATGAAAACTACCCATGGAATATAAGAAATCAATACAACCATACATCACTTATTCTACTCAAGCCTTAGAGAAAAGCAAAGAGATACAATTCTCAAAAGTTGAACCAACTTGTACACAATAGATGTATACATATAAAGTACATGAACAGTCAGATATATACAGAAGAACATAATATAACCAAAAGTTGGCAGAAACCATTTAGAGGAAAAGTACGACACAAGCAAGTCACTCACAGTAGCATCTGAGGTTGTCTCAATGGATGTCTCCAGTCTAGCAGGGTAATCCAGATCTTCTTCGGAAGGACGGTAATTAGCAATCTGCTACAAGAATACATGATCAATATGAAAGAAAAGCAGTTGACTGAGAGAGAGGACATTAGACATTAAGCAGTAGAGCATCTGAAAGATTCAGTAGCTAGTTTCTGGTTGCTAGGGGTGAGCAGAGTTCGGTTATAACCGAAATAACCGACCAAAAATCGAAACCCGAACCCTAACCGAACCGTACCGTTCTAGTTCGGTTCGGTTTCGGTTTTGTGTTTCAAAAATCGAACTCAACCGAACTGAACCGAATCTCTCACCCTATATATCACCCCACCCAAATTCAATTTAATGAATTATATAGTTCATAACAAAAACTGGTGAAAATTTATCTCATTACTTCTAGCAATACCATCTTTTTTATGTTGAATATGTGAAAGTTATGTTAAGTACACCGTCACAATTAAGAATAATACTTATATTAATATAGTTTTTTTTTTCATTCTTACCATTAAAAGTTAGTAATAATTATGTGAGTTTTGATATAAGAGCCCAAATATAGCGTAAGAATATGAAATTTTTAATTCACATTAAGGTTAGGGTCTTTTTCTTATTTCTAATTTGGGTATTGAATATTTGAGATTAGAATATTAAAGGATGATAATATAATGGTGATTAAAAAATGTAAGAAATGATGGAAAAATATTGGCCTAAACCGAAAAACCGAAAAACCGAACCGAACTGAGTCGGTTCGGTTCGGTTGCTAAGTCTAATCGGTTCGGTTCGGTTTTGCAAAAATTAGCAAAAACTGAACCGAATCGACCAATGCTCACCCCTACTGGTTGCATTTCATCAGATATAATATTGAAATCTGCTTGCTACACTCAGTGTTTTATTTTCTATCAGATAAATGCACGTTAAGCATGTAGAAAGAATCTTTTGCATTTGGACCTAGCAAACATAATTAATTTACATCTATACAAGCATGCCACACTCTCCCGGTATGCGTAAGTCACAGGCTTCACACACACCAGTATTTATATGTTCACCAAATGTCGGGATTTACTTTGGTCCACCACAACACCACAATGTCATTTTCTAGGTCAAATCACCAAAACTTTGATGAAACCCAAGAACGTCAGGCAAATATTTTGAGATCCATAAGTAGGCGCCATTGTTGGGTCGGTGGGTTCTGGAGCCAATTAAAATAGATGATTTAGGTTCGGACTTCTTATCACCCAGTAACTCGTACCCAAATCCATCTTCTAAGAAAGAGGGCATTACAAACCCAAATCTAGAAGGGAGTTCCCTTGCTTCCCAATCAAACCCAAATCTGGAGAGGAGAGAGGGCATCTCCACTTATTTTTCAATTTCACCCCATGAACTTGAGCTGCATTCCTTCACTGACCATAGGCTATGTTGCCTACTTCTGCCCCCCAACCAGGTTCTTTTTGTTATCTTTTTCATTTTCATTTCATTTTTCCTTTTCCTTTATATTTTGATGTGCGCTTTAGTAATGAAGCTGCAGGACTTTCAATCCAATCATCCCTTCAGGTCACCGTCATTCTCTCTTTCTGCCTTTTGAGAAGACAATTTGGAAACGAATAGGATAGGGAAATAAGGGAGTGGGAGAGGGTGCGTTGGAAGGGTAGAGTTAGATAAAAATTGATAGAAGCCTCTCTCTTTCTCTCTCTCTCTCGCTAAACGTACTCGCTCAAATGAGCCTTGGTCTACTTGGATTACTCAACCCTAAAACCTTTATCCAACCTAACTTGAAGTTAGGATCCAAGATTCCTGACCCGAAATGAGGACAGAGACAATCTAAATCCCAACCTCATCCAAACCCAAAGCCGGGTCAGGTAGGCAGGATTGCAGATTGGTAAGGCTAGACTTGCACCACTACCTAGAATTTGCTGGTTTACATTAGTGTTAACAATAAACTATGACATACATAGAGAGTTAATGTTGATACATAGACAATGGTATTTATCTTGGCCAATTCACATTATGTGCTTATGGCAACTAGCATATACCAGTCACTACTTCAAATGATTATACTCCATGCATAAATTAACGGGTTCTGTTGTCAGCCATCTACGTTACCACCGATATTGCAAATAACAACCACAAAATAAGATTGATCACATTAACATTAATGAACAATCACCTAAAAATTTTGTCAGGATATTTTCTTACACTTCAAATCTTATCAAAAGGAATTTAAAACCAAGGTTTCAAATATTGACAGATTCAGATATTTATCAACAATATCGTGTTTTACATAGAGATGATAATAACCCAATAAAATCAGCCGATATTGTGTACATTGCTGATAGTAATGGCCGATATTGATGATACCAATACTATAAACCATCAGCTCGTACTCATATCGAGATGTTAAACCTTGTTAAAACCCGACAATCATCAAATACGAGACACATCAAAACTATAAAAGGACAAACGAAACAAAGGAGAGTACATATGAAACAAACAAAAGTTGCGCTTCACATAAGACCCCATTTGAGATTCATCATTGAAACAAAAAGGATTATGTTCCTAAAAGATGCACTCCATTTATTTTAGATTCTCTGGTGATGAAGGTTTATCTCTATTTAGTATCTACAATGATTATATAATAACTTACCTCTATTATATTAAAAAAAACACCAAGTTGTATTGCTGGTAATAGTAGACGAAAAGAAAATATTTCTATGGCAAATGGAAATGTAACAAGTGAAGCATGAAAAAGAAACTGCATTGCCTAAAATTAAAGAAATTCTGAAGGGAATACCTGATCACGAATGTGCGTGCGAGCACAAAATGTCAATCTCTCATGAATGTCTGCTAGAATTCTTTGGAGGGTGGGCCTCAATCCAGCAAGTGACTCACTATGTCTACCAAGCTGTTCCCCTAGAACTTCTACTTTCAGTATATCAGCAAGTTCACAAAGAGCATCAAGATTTGCTTCGTGTATCAGTTTAGGGCGTAACGTATCGTACAAGTATGTGCACCTTCAAGTAGGAACATATTAAATCATTAAGTAATCATATAATACAACAGCATCCCAGGAAGTTCTTAAAGCTTGCGCAAAGAATGTCCAAATCCTCTAATAACAATGGAAATTCACAAGGTTTGGAGAAGAAAGAGCAAAACCATGAGAATGAAGAAGAAAACCTCTAATAAAACCCTCCCCCCTTCCACCCACCCCCCAAAAAAAGAAGCATGGATAACCTCTCAAAATGGCAGAATATTCATATCTATACATTTATTATCAACGACAAAGAGCGTTGACTGAACTACTTTGTCCAATCTACAACATAGGAAAATGTTTCATGCCATTTACAGAACAAAGACATCAAAACTGAAGCAAGCATCATGAACTAAATAAATTCTCCATACAAGAGAATGTCTAAAGGACAAACTACTTTTTACCAATAGTTTAGATAACCAGGTTAATTTCAAATAGAACCACGGAACATTGATTCAATTTGATTAACAATACAGTAGAGAAAGGCTAGTTTTTTTAGACAATCATCTTGATGTAGGCTTTTCCCATTAAAGTGGAAATGAGCTATTGCACACAGCTCCATAATTGACAGAATTTTACAATCAGTTGTCAGCCCACCATGTAAGAAAGAGACCAATGCGCCAAATGAAGGACATTGTCCTTGAGCATTCATAATGTTAACAAAGTAAACTTCACATGGAACAAAAAAAGACAATCTGATGAATGAAAGCAACAGAAAGAAACAGCCAAAAAAGGTGCAGTGATATAAAGTTTTCCTTAGATAAGTTTCAGTCAAGGTGGACGGAAAATGCAACACAGAGATGAGCACCATAACTTACAAAGGGTCTATTAAAGGAGCCAAACTGGAGACTTCCTTTGAAGAAAACGGGAAAAAGTGATCAAAAAGTTGATGTTCAAGCTGACAGACCTGAAAATGAAAGTAGCGTCAGCAAATAATGTTTTAAAAAGAAAAAAAAATAAAAGGTAAATATTACCAGAACTTGAGAAAACACACATCACCACCTGCCCTCCCTTTTTTGCCCCAAACACATGTCCACACGCCACACAGACAACATGCTCAACTGATACCAAAATTCTCAAACCACAACAAGGATTGAGTCCTTCCATGAAGGGAGAGTTCTTTCCTAGAGTAAAAACAATAATATCTGTGTGCGCGGCAATGAGCAACCAAACTCTCTTACACACGCACAGACGAATAGAAAAACCTCAAAAAAGAAAAAACATAAATAGAATGAAAGTGTGTAGCTTGTACTTTAGTTGTCATGTGAAAGACAGATCAACATAGATCAGAGGTCAAAAGTAACCTTGCAGTTTCCATACGGAGCTTGGGCCTTCTACAGTTATATATAACAGAATAAACCACAAAATAGAAGGAAATGTCATGAAGTCCACTCTACACTACCATTCCCACAATCAAGTCTTCTTCTTCAACCACATTCCTTTAGGTCAAAGAGGTTTTTTCTTTAAAGATTTTTTTCCCCTTGCCAATCTCAAACAGAAGCCCTACTGTCCTATACCCATCTGTGATAACTGCTTTAAGCTTGCATGATTTAGTTATGCTGATAAGGTATCATCTACTATAAACCTCTCACCCTCCAGTGTCCAGAGAATCTAAAGCCTCTACAGGAACAGCCCACTGCAAGGTTAACTGCACAAAAAAGAAAAGTCTCCGCAGGGAAAAAAAAAGAAGAAGCCGGCACAGCAACCATCCGCAGCTGATAATCCGCCAAAGCAAAGAGCTGGCTGTTCAAAACTGTCAGCACTGGCTGAAGGTCTGTGACTGCCTCGACAGATCAAACCTTACATACTAGTTGGAACAAATAATAACATGTAACAACTCAACTAAATGAGAAGCTCCAACTCAGTTATAGGTAGAATCTGCATTATATTTCAATTTTAAATGTCTTTTAAATTTTTCTTATTTTAGCTTTTAGAGATCTTGTGAAGAAAATTTTGGAATATTTAGATGATGGGATACATTTAGTCTTTTTAGGAAGAAAGGAAATCTTTATTTTGTTTGAAGTATTTATCATCTGGATCAACAGGCTTCTTCTCTATTATTATTGCAATTTCTCTAATTTGTATAACTGTTCCTTGTTAGCTTCCCTGTTTTAAGTATCGGCCGAGTTGGCCGAGATATCGTCCGATATCTCCTTTTTTACCTGCTGCCGATACGATATGGGAAAATGGTTCGCCATATCGTTTGCAGCAAAAAACGGCCGAGATTTGAAATATCGGCCGATAAGTCGCCCGATATGTCGTCTGATATGAAATAACTTATTTATTGCATGACTGCGTGCAAATGTACATTATTTTTTACCGTCTTTGCATGCATATCACATCATTTTTATTAGGTAGATGATATCTATGACACTAAACTAACTTCTAGTTATCAATATTTCGTTATATATAGTGTCTGATATGAACGCCCGATATGCGCGCGTATCCCCGATATCTCCCCCGATATCCGATATCCGATATGAAGAACCCCCATCCGATATGATCCCGATATCCGATATTTAGAACCTTGGTTAGCTTTGGTTGCAACTGTTCTAAACAGAGATGACTTGTTCAACTGTTGATCCAGACTCTGGAAGAACTCTTCATCTCGTGTTCCATCCAGCACTCGCTTTTTTCAGTCCCTCCCATTTGGAAGAGACCTCACTAGCCTATATGTTGAGCATGATAGAGATTAAAGTTCCCACATATATAAGCTTCAAGTTCTTACAGAAATTCTAACTCATTTTTTTCTAAAATCTCGAACTTTGCATGAAATTCAAAACCTACTGTAACGAATGAGCTTTCAGTTGTATAACACTGTGAGTCATTTGAAACCCATGTTTCCTATGTAGCAGGGACACTTTTATCATGAAGCTATATCCGTGCCCGGCCGAGACATCGGCCAGGCACAAATGCTTTCTAGACATTCCTTGGTCACATGGTAGACATTTCTCAAACGTGCTGTCAATTACATATCTTTTAGTTCACGACACTTATCAGGCATTTGTACATTCCCTACATTTCTTATCCACTTCTTTGATCATGTTACATGTTTGAAATGTTTATTTACTTTAATTATATACCAAAAATTATAATTTAGTGAAGAAAAGGCCAACAAAATATTGACTTGTATAAAACTAAGATAAGTTTAGACATATTTCGATATAAGAAGTGAGCTACTATATAAAACGCCGAAGAGCCAAGAACTATTCCTTTTGCAAAGTTGTAAATATGCATGATATGTTGTGAATTTGTAATTGTTGTATGTTATTATGCTATTAGAAATGTGTCTCGACTTTCGGATGCATGGACATGTCTATCTATGTATATACATATGCTCATTCTTTATTATTTATATACACCTAGACTCATTTTACATGTCCATGTGTCCTACTTTTCAAGAAATTGCTTTGATGTGTGTTCATTGTGTGTCTGTCTTCAATTCCAGTCATTAAGTTCAGACTACATTCAACTTCCACATATCGAACAAGTAATATCGATACTATACAGATTCAGGTTGAAGGCAGAATTATACGCTTATTATCATTCTGTGATTTTCTAGCAAAAGTAAGAATGCACTAATAAGAACACATGTCGCGTGTGTCATTCCACATAATTAGAAATTTTCAGCTAGCCTTCTATCAAGTAATTACCTAACAGAAAACTACAAAACTACACAAAGTTATTATATACAAATTAACCTTGTTCCTCTATTTAAAGTAAAATTATAATAACTGCTTCTAAGAAAGAATACAAGATTTCTGCATTTTCTATTCAGTACAAAGGTAAGCACTCTGTCAGATAGATTTGAATATTGAGTCACCTGCATCAGGTATGCACAACCAGACCGTGTCAATGATGGCAATGCCTCTTTCCTTGAAAACTCAGTGATCCGGTGCTGCACTATGCTTTTTATCTGGATAGATTTTGAAAATTATTCAAGAAAAAAGAAATTAGGTAAACCAGAAAAGAAATGGACTTGACCACTAAAAACAATGAATCACATATCAACAAAACTCACCAAGGATAGTCTCTGTTCACAATACAGTCTGTGGCACTCTGAAAGAATCTGGACATATTCTTTCCTTGAAGACCTACTTTCAATTTCTTCTAGTACAGGTTTGAGCTGCAAATTATAAATTCATTAAAATATATCTCATCTCTGCCTTAGATAAAATTATTAAGCAAATGCAGGGAAGATCTACATAATACGATAGAATTTCTTAGTCCATCTTTTATGCATTTCATGTCTAATACTGGAATTAGTCACCAAACATCTTGTCTTTACACTCCACAACATAAGAAGGTGACTGAACATAAAAATCGTCTTGCTTGAGGTGACACGAATTTTGTTAATTGACATGAATGTTCCTAAACACTTCTGGGGGTGCAATTATTACAGCTTGCTATCTGAATAACCGCATGCATTCTACAGTTGTTGATGGTTAGATACTATATGTTGTTCTTATCCCAACATGACTTATTTTCTTTACCTCCTAGAATTTTCGGTTGTACATGTTTTATTCATGATTATAGTATCAATCGCACCAAACTGGATCCTAAAGCTTTCAAATATCTTTTTGGGGGTATTCTAGAGGTCAAAAAGGATATAGATGCTACTGTCTCGCTTTGCATAAGTTTGTGATTTTTGCAGATGTTACATTTTTCAAGATTAACAACGTACTTTGATAAAGAGACCTCCAAGAATACATCGTTAGAATCAGAGACATTTCATGTCTTCTTTAGAAAACTCATCATCTTCATATGTCAATGTGGATCAATGCCTCAGAGATACGGACAAGTGTATACTAGATGCGTCAAATCCAGACATATGGTGTAGATTGTCAGGACACATTCTCTCCAGTAGCAAAGATGGCTTCAGTACGGTTGCTTATTTCACTTGCTGCTACACATCATTGAACTCTACACCGGTTAGATATTAAGAATGTAGTCCTCCATGAGAAAGTTTATATGGAGCAAGCACCTCAGTTTGTTGCTCAGGGGGAGTGTGACAAAGCTTATGGCCTGTTAAAAGTCACTTTACGGCTTGAAACAGTTCCCTCGAGCCTGATTTGGGAGATTTGGTTCTATCATTCAGGAGTTTGATCTTCATCGTTCTCAAAAGGTCCAAGGATCACTCGGTTTTCTTTTGCATTCATCAGGGAAAACGTGTTCTCTTAGTGGTCTGCGTGTATGATTATAGGAGATGATGTTCAAGAGATTAGTGACTTAAAATCACATTTACAGCAGAAGTTTCAGACCAAAGATCTGAGCCACTACGAAAATTTTTAAGGATTGAGGTAGTTAGATCTAAGAAGGGGATCTCACTTTTTCAACGGAAGCATGTGTTGGATATGTTATTAGAAGCAGGTACGCTCGAATGTAAAGTTGTGAATAACTCAGCCAAATATTGTGTATTCGATAAGTATTGTGAGCCAGTCATCTCAGCCCCACAAACGAGTCACTGGGATGATGTGGTCATGATATTATGATATCTAAAGAGTGCTCCAGGAGGACTTCTGTATTCAGATTGCGATCATAACCACGTAGCTAGCTTCTCAAATGCAGATTGGGCAAATTGTCCAATCGACGGGAGGTCTATTACAGGATATTGTGTCTTTGTTGGAGGGAATCTTGTATCGTGAAATAGTAAAAAACAGGTCATAGTCTCTAGATCAAGTGCAGAGTCAGAATATGCCCCTGATCTTACGTATGAGCTTGTGTGGATACAAGATATTCTGACCGAATGGGTTTTTTGCCCAAGACTCCGATGAGGCTATATTTTGATAACAAGTCGGCTATTTACATTGTAGAAAAAAATGTGTTTCATGATGAGACGAAGCATATTGAAGTAGATTGTCATGTGGTACGGAGAAAGTATGATGCTGGTATTATTGAGCCAAAGCATGTGTCCTCTACCAATCAGCTTGGGAAGTTGTTGACTAAGCTACTTGGGAGATCTCGGGTGCAGTTCATTTGTGACAAGCTGAGCATGTACAATGTATATGCTCCAGCTTTAGGGAGAGTGTTATGAATCATTATAATAATAAAAATATGAGATAGAGAGATAACCATGTATCTAATTCTCCCCAATTCATCTCTAACCCTAACCCTAACTCTGATTATCACTAAGATTTGATTTTTCATAATTAAAAGGAATCGGATAAACACCCATAGAAATAGAAGGCGGCGGACTGCAAGCGCCTCATCATGGTATGAGTGGATCAGGGCATGCAGGACACGACGATTATTATAAATTCACGAATTAGAGATGATGTAATATACTCTTTCCCGTAACTTCTCATACTAGACCAAACCACTTGAAACGCAAATAGGGAACTAACTTCAAATTAGTTGAAAGTTAGCTGGTTTTTTATACTCCTGGATAATTAAAAAGAAAAGGAGTGAAAATAATCTGTTAAAGAAACAAAGGGACCATACCTCACTAGCTGCAGCCTTAAAGCGGACATAGATAACAGATGCTTCAACACTCTCTGAGAAAGAGGTTTTGCTTGAACCACTGTCTCGAATAGCAGCTTGCACCTGAAAAAGAGCAGTAACATTTTACATAAAATTGTGGATTTAAACTAACTTTTATTTCCTCCTAAATGGTGCATGCCAAATTGTATTTAAAATTTTACCTGGAAAGAAGCGCCTTTCAAAACTGAAAGCACATGGGATCGAATCATACCCAATGCTCGAGACTAAACAAAAGGGACAGAAAAGAAAAAAAAGAACAGAAAACCTGTTTAGTGTTTCAGTTCTTGAGCAGAACAGATTGTTCTACTGTATTAGGAACAGCCTACCATACATTAAAGATAATACTCAAATACCTGTAGTTGCCGAAACTTAACCAAATAAACACCAGATTCCGCATATTGTGGGTTGCCTTCAACATACCTAGGCTTCCCTCCACAAAAGATAACTCAATTAAAGTTTGCAACTCCTTAAAGATACAGATCTTAATGAAACAAATAGAGACTGGAAAATAGAACAGAAGTGATGGAGATAAATCTTACGAGATACAGTCATCAAGCCGTTTCAGCAAAGGAAGGAACTGTTCGTTCCCAATGTTCATATTTGTAGAATAGAAATTGGTAGAAACCTATACACGAGCATTTAAGAACAGAACATCAAACATAGGAGAAAAGAAAAATATATCTGCTTGCAACATAATGATAAATCGGCCAAAAGCAATCAGGATGACACTGCAGATGCATGATTTATGCTGCCAGTTATTGCTTAGCAAACTCATCATTGCCCACAAAGTTGGTGCATACTTAGAAATCTTGTAGCAGGCGACGAATATCTACCAACCCACCCCCCACCCCCACACAACCCCCATCAAAAAAAAAAAGGGAAAAGGAAAAAAGAAAAGGAAGGGAGAAGAAGCATCATTGATAAGCAATAACATCCTAGAGAATTAAAAAGATAAATCTTTTCAGTGTGCCTGGAAAGGTATCATCTCAACGACTGTATATGCAACAACTAAAGGGAAAAATGAGTTGTGTGTTATGCTACATCAAACAACTAGCATAAGGCTTTAATACAAAAAACAATGTCACAGAAGTCAAATACAATCCTGTACGTCTTAAATTGCAGGGAAAGTGACTAGCAAACTAATGTGAGATCAAATTGTTTGTTTCAGATACTAGTAGTCTCTTTGGAGTAGACTGTCCCACATTTTGTAGGGCTCAACTCCTCCATTGAATTAGTAACTACCATATCCTTCTTCGGAGCCTTAATCCAAGAATGTTTAGGCATAACCCGAGTCACATCAACCCCATAAACTTGATCCTATGATGCCCAATTGGGGCATTTTCATCAGTCTCTATAGCACATTTCCATAGTTCCAGACCAATTATAGCAGTTCTCCACATCTTTACCTTAACTGAAATTACCTCCTTAAGTTCTCATTCCACCATTTAGAACATTGTCAGTCATCAACATCGACATTCTCATTTCAGGTGGCATTTTGTTCCTTAATAGCCCAACATTGGGAATATAAAGCATGGATTATCTTGCACATCTTATAAATATTTTAATAAGTAGATTTGTTTAACTTACTCACACTTAAAGAGTTTTTCCCTTCAGTTAAGATAGGATTGAATAGATCTTACTATCTAGTTTAGTTAACTGGAGTCTATAGTTATATGTAAGTTAAGTGATTCCCCATGAGTTGAAATCAGTTACTGTTTTGGGTTTTAAACGGGTTGCCAATAACTAACTTTTGTTACAGGAAAGCAAGAGCTCAGTCATGTCTTATCCTGTTACAGCCTAAATAAAGGTTGGATAAGATGGAAAAATTAGTGAAAAAGTGAATGAATGATGAGTTTAAGGTTGATGATCTTGATATCTTCTCTTTTCTCTTTGGGCTGCATCATTTACCGGTAGAAGATAGTGTGCAATCTATTTCTCTGCCATCTCCTCTCTACCACAATGTCTCTCTTGATGCCACATGGAAATCCTCCACTCTCTTTTACTTTCCAGCATGGTGATTGATAGCGACTAAATCAAAATTAAAATGGATTGGTGATCAAATTTCTACCCTTAAGACTTGAGGAATGCTACTCATTCTTTTTGTCTGGGTTGAGAAGGCCGTCACGTTTTGTCATCTTTGTCTTTCCAAGATTCCACCATTGTTTCCACCACCAAAGTTGAACTCCACGAACATTACAGCCACCACTGCCGATGTATGCTACCATTTAAGTTGAGAAGATTAAGATTTAAGTGGAATCAGGCTGATGATTATCTAGAGTCATTTCAAGACCATTATAATAGACACTGAAACTTCCAACTGCATTTGCGGATCAATCTGATGTGAATTTCGTTTTTTTTATTCCAAATGTAGCTCCTGCTCTTCACTGACAGATCTAAAGCTTTCTTGCCACTTTAACCAATCCGTTACCCTCACCAAACTTCCGACAACATGTTCCCGCCATGAGAGGGATATTCATCTGCATTTATCATCATCTGTGATGGCTGAACCATGGAGTGAAGAAGCAAAAGGTTGGAAAATGAACTCATGGCAAGTGATGAAGGAGCAGAAGCAAAATTGGTATTGGGTTGAAAAGTTATTTCAGTTTTTACAAATTGTTATTAAGGGTAGTTTAATTTACTCAGATTTAGGAATCTTTTCTTGTATTTAAGATAGGATTAGATAGATCTTAACAGCTGATTTAGTTAGTTAGAGTCCATAATCATGTCATTATGGAATTCCAAGAGTTGAATGCAGTTACTATCTTGGGATTTAAATGAAACAGAAATAACTAAGTTTCGTTATGGAATATCAAGAGTACAGCCTTATATTCGTTGGTCATCCTAGCCCTTTGTAGGGCTAAATAAAATGCAAAATGGTGAAAAAGTAAATGAAAGTTGAGTTAGGCGGAGGCCACACTATCTTCTCATATTTACATCTCTCTCTCTCTCTCTCTCTCTCTCTCTCTCTCTCTCTCTCTCTTAACTATTCCTTGAAATGTACCTATATGTAGTGTCGAATCATGGTGTAAGCCTATGATGATAGGTAAGAAATGTGCCCACATACATGTCCTTTAATCGCATCAATATAATCCATGCAATCAGTTCCTTTACTAAAACCCAGAATACCAATCTCCTATGCACCCTATAGTAAGCCTTCTCTAAATTGATGAAAATCATATGCAAATCTCTCTCCAAATCTTTATACTAACCATCTCAGTCACTACGCTTCCATGGAATTAAAAAAACAAATTTATTTTCAAAAGCCAATTTTGGACTGTGCTCATTGGTCTATATCAAAGTATCATTGTATGCCTCTTTACCTATATTATACTAATGATGAATATAAAAGTTCCAATCAAAAACAAGAATCCTATAATCGTATTAGTAAAATGATACTAACAAAAAAAAATACTGGAATGTCCAATGAAAGCAATAAAACATGCCAAAAAAAGCATAAGTCCTTGTCCCTTTCATTTTAAGCAAAATGCACCCAGATTTGAACCCGCAAACCTTACATTCTCATTATAATACTCCTCTCCAAAATAAAACTCCTTTGTTTTCAATAACTTGAATAAAGTTAATGTTTTGCATCATGTGTCATAGATTATTCTGAATACTTACTGAAGGTATAAAGTCATCAAAATAGTAAGGCACTTGTGTGCTTAAAAATTTACAGGCCAAATAGAATTTAAAAAATAAGTACTTAAAGGTAAAATAACTTGTAACAAAGGGACAAGCTATCAAACCTTACATTCTCCAATTCATCAAAATAGTTGAGCTTACTTCGAAGTGCCTCCGCAAAATCTATCAATCTCTGTTTTTCAAGCAACTGCACCATGAAAATGGAAGCAAAATAACCACATTAACAAATTATCATTAAAAAAATCTCCTGGTAAATCATTATTACTCAATTATATATGCATGGGAACTCGAGAGAGGGAAACATATATAAGACAACCAATAAATTAAATAAGCAACAACCTGACTGCCTCTTAGGGTGTCTGGCAGTTGGAATTTGAATATCGGAAGCAAGTCTAGATTCTATACTGTTTCCAAATACAACAGGGCGTAGGGGAACATAACATTCCATGATATTCTATGTTTGACAAATAGAAGTAGATGAAGGAACGTGAGATTGTATAAGTGACAAAAATATTTTATTTTTTCATTTTCCTTTCACAACTTTCTGTGTGGGGATGAGAAGAAAATAAAGAAGGAAACATAGTAGGGATTCAAAGAGATACTTAAAAATATTAAATAACCTAGAGCAATTTTCTCACTGTGATTTCCACCTAAGAAGAAAGTTTTTTGGAAACTTGTCCTAAGTGGCAGGTAGGGCCCACATAAGTTAGAAAGTTTAGTTTCCCTTCTATTTTTCGCATTCCGTGTGCCAAACATGCAAAGTAGAGAAATTTGGAGGAATATTCCTTAACATTCTTACTTTCCTCCTCACATTCCATATGCCAAGTAATCCCTCACATGTTTTACATCTTCAAAAAAGTTGGTGAAGTGAAGTATATGTCTATACAAAATGATAGTTTGAACTCTACATGCATGTTTCAGATTATTTCACCAAAATGAAATGAATACAGATATTCCAATTTTATGCACATAGCAAAATGAAGTGATGCCAATACACTGCATTTAGGAGATGTGAGTGATTGGGTCCGGTAACTCTACGTTTACTTGAGTAGACTAAGTCCTCTAGTGATGTCTTTGCTCAAATTTTCTGACCCCTTGCATTTTCTAGCATGTTTATGAATCATTCAGTTACTTTTGGTGTTTAAATAGAAAGGTTCAAAAGTTCTATTCTTTGGAGAGGGAGAGTGGGGGGCTTAAAACTTGAGATGGCTTGAGTAACAAAATGTTGGACTTCAGATCGGGCGACCCTGACTAGGGTCAGGTCCTTAATTGGAAGCTGAGTCCTCTCAAAACGTCTTCAGCCAAAGCAAACCCAATCACAATAAGGGCCCGGATGGAGGTTGGGATCAAGTGAGAAGCTGCAACACTCGGATAAAAGTCCACTAGAATCAAGAGTCTATACATTTCGTCTGAGGCTTCTATTAGAAACCTTAGAAGGAGAAAGGATCTCTTTCCCTATAAGCATGTTTTTAGAAGACAAGAAAGAGCAAGGTGTTGGTTGGGGTTTTCTTCTGCAAAAAAGGGGGAGCGATTTTTCTCCCACCCTAATATCTCCATAGCCAATCCATCTATAGAAGGAGCCCTTGTGTTACAAATCGTGCTGGTGTGACTCAAGTCTGTAGTACATATCATCGAGACTAGAAGGATTCAAGCACATTGAAGTACAAGTAAAGTGCACTAACAAATCCTATGGATTTTTTTTGACATTCAGGTACCTCTAGACTTGACTTTCTTTGATTCCATCACCAATTAGATTTCATTAGCATGTTTGCATGCTTATAAATATATAATCGCAATATTAGGTTACACAATAAACATAGATTTAAGAGAAAATGGACAAGGGAAAGCCCCGACGTTACACTATCGTGGGCATTTTTCAACCACTCAGAGGACATTACATAGATGATACGAAATTTACTTCACTATGGTAATGGTAGTGTATAGATAAGAAAGCAAACAAGAAGACAAGAGGACATACCAACCGATCACACGCATCGTGCAAGGTTTTAGTTTTTGTAACAACAGTCTGGTGTAGCATTTGTAGTTCATCAAACAAATTGAGGGTATCATCAACCTGCATCAGTGAAAAAAGAAAAGAGGCTAAGTTACACCATCTACAAAAAAAATAAAGAGGTTGAACTAATTCTATGAATTTATCATATAGAATATTACTCAGAAACAAAAAGATAATTTAAACCTGATTAAGAATTCCATCGCATATCTGTATGCGACCCACCAATGTATTGACATAGAGATTATACTTCTCCTCCGTCTATTATGAAAAAAGATATCACCCAATCTTATTTTACAATCATGTCAGAAATTTCTAAAAGTCATTGCAGATCTATAGACAAACCTCTGATTTCATGGCTGATTCCAGATCTGTAAACCATTTGTAGAACTACAAGAAGAAGAAAAGAAAATCAACACAGGCGATTGTTAATCCTCCTTTAACGTTCGGAATCCTATGAACAACTACAGGTTTCTTGAAGGGTGTATGGGAGTAAAAATGAAGTCTTTTCTAAATAATCATTCATAAAAATCCCTAAACAACTGCATGTCTTGATAAATAAAATATTATCTACTCTCATGCTTCCAAATCAAAAAAAAGAATTGAAAGAAAAGGAAAAAAGAACCTGGTGAGTGTTGATCAAAACGGCATCAATAGCAGCAGACTCATCAACTGAAGCATCTGTGGAAACTGAAGCATTATTGTTACTATCCTTTCCTGAAATCTGATCTTGAGACTGAGAACCAAAAACCAAAGTAAAAAAATCAGATCAAAACAAAATCAGCAAGAATACAAGAATCTAATTGTAAATATTATGAGTCGTCACCAGATTTGGAGGGAACGGACGCTCGGCCACGGCATTGGAGAGCGCTGCGATCGCAGCATGCTGCTGATCCGTCAACGGAGCGTTCTGGTGGAGAATCGGAGATGAATTAGAGATCTGCGATCAAAAGACTAGGGTTTTGTGAGGATTTTCGAGTACCTGTTCCCAAGTCGAGGCGAAGTTGTAGCCTCTGGAAACGGCGCCGGATTTGGGGAGGCTGGCCATCGCCATGAACGAGAGGAGAGAGGAGAGAGGAGAGAAGGGGGTTACAGCAGAGAAGGGGGCTATAGATTCATACACAGGCGTGCTCGAGATCTGCGAGGTCTTTTTTGTAATGAACTTATTTTTTGGAAAAAATATTATAAGCCCCTGGGTTTTTTTTCCTAGCCCCTGATCTTTGATTTTGTATGAAAAAAACCCCAGATTTAGTTTTGAGTTTCACAAAAATCCTTGTATCCACTTTTATTGAATACGAGATACCTTGTATCTTGTTAATCCTCATATCGTCCTTGTGTGTGGGCCTCGCTCTTGCTACATCAGCGTTGCGTGTGTGGTCACAATAACTATTTCTCTTGCGCTCTAAAGCGTTGTCTCAATAAATTGTCTACTTTTATGTGTTAGTGTCCACATTTCATTGATATCTGATATTGCGTGCAATCTAGAGTAAGGGCCTGTTTGTTTCGTCGCAAAACATTGTAAGTCGTAAATCGTAAAATGAGAATAGAAAATGTGCACTGTAGCAGGGAAAATATATTGTGTTTTATGGTGTTTGGTTGATAAAATAAAAGTGTAAATGGGAAAGTATAATGTGTTTTACGGTGTTTGGTTGGTAAAGTGAAAGTGTAGAAGAAAAGTATATTGTGTTTTACGGTGTTTGGTTGGTAATGTAAAAGTGTAAGTGAAAAAGTTGACCACAAAATTAACTGTAGCAGCGATATAAATATTATAAATACTATTAAATTAAACTACTATTGCAAATTAAATTGTATTAATAAATTTGAGATAAAATATTAATAATCTTAATATTTTATTTATAACAATAATATTAATAAAATATAGTATAATTAGTAAAATATTACTAAAATATTAACTAAATAAATAATATAAATTTTTAAGAAAATCTAATGAACATTAATAAAATTTTAAGAATACTAATAAAATAAATATTAAAAAATCTTAAGAAAAATAATAAAATATAGCTATAATATTATAATATTAAAAAATACTTGAAAATTATTATAATATTAAATTTTATTATAATATTATTGTAATATTATAAAAATATAAAATTAACAAAGTAAAATATAATTATAATTTGATAATAAATTATTATTATAATATTATTATAATGAATTATTATTACAATATTAACATAATAAAATATTAATATAATAATAAAGTATATTATAATATTAATAAAGTAATTAGTTATATTAAAAAATAAATAATTAAATATATAGTAATTTTATATTAAAGTATAATATTGTTATATTAATAAAATACTAACTTTAAATAAAATAATAGAAAATGGTATAAGTATTAATAAAATAATAAATTATTAAATAACAATATTAAATAAAAAATTTAATTAAAATAGTAAAATATTAATATTAAAACAATATTAAAAATAATAAAAACTAAAGATTAAAAATAAATGATTAAATAATTAAATAAGAAATTGAATACTATTATAAATATTAAATATTTAATATATTAAATTATATATTGATTATCAAGTAATTGCTTTGAACTACAAGTGGGATTTACATGACCACAAATTAACTGTAGCAACTGCAAGTGGGAAAATGTGGGTGTAAAAGTGAGATTTAATTTACCACAAATTTAACTGTAGCAACTGCAAATGGAAAATGAGAGTTGCATTTTGTAACTTATTTTTCAGCGAAACAAACAACTGAAAATGGAAAAGAAGTTTTACGACTTACGATTTGCGGCGTTTTGTAACGAAACAAACAGACCCTAAATATACCTTTTACAGTTGCGTTAAATGCACTATTGTATCAAAAAATGACAGCTTATTACTAAAGTGGACATCTTTTAGGGTTTTTGTACTGTTAGATACACTTATCTTTATCCTGCCTTTAGATACTCTTATCTTTAGTTACTCTTATCCTACCTTATCTTTCTCGTTTTCTTATCTATCTGCTCTTTATTGTATCTATATATATTGATGTAATTGCTTTATGAATAAACATACACAAAAATTTCTTTCTCCAAATTATCATGGTATAAAAGCCTCTCAAATTTTTTCTCTGCTGATCGAAGTTCTCTCGATGTTCTCGAGTCTGCGCTGGGTCGCACTTGCATAGTGTGTGTGCCTAGCACTGGACCACTTTTGTCTCATACAACATCAAAACTTTTCTCGTCGTCCTCGCGCATCCTCCTCCGCCTTAGCTAAGACCAAATCCTCGCTTATCCTCTCGCATCTACTGATGTCGGCTCCACCTTCACCCGTGTTCCTCCAGCATTGCAGAATCCGATCTGAGCCCTCTCGGGCCCTATTTTAGCCCTCTCGGGCTCCTCATCAATTTAGCCCTCTTGGGCTTTCTCGTTAATTTAACTCTTGAGCTCTATTTTAGAGCTCTTAGGCTTTCTCATCAATTTAGCCCTTTTGGGCTCTTTTAGCCCTCTTGGGCTTTTCTTCATACTCAGATGATTGATCGCCCTCCAGCACGCCGCTAGTCGAGTTTGGGAGCTCACAAAAACCTCCTTTCCTTGCTTATTTATTCGGATCTCGCCCTTCCTGACCCATTCGGATCTCACCCTGCCTGACCCGGAATCCATCCTGATCTCTCATATGATGCCTGATCCATTTGGATCTCGCCTTGCCTGATCCATCTGGATCTCTCCTTCTCGTCTGATCCTTCTGGATCTCACCCTGCCTAATCCATCTGGATCTCGCCCAATGGAGCTCGTCGTCCTCTCGGACATTTGGAGCTCTCCAGGCCACCATCGATTGCAATCTGCTCCATCGACCAGCTCATCAAAAACCTCCTGTAAGTTTCGTGAGATTTTGTTCAAACTCGGTGTTGAATCTATTGTGTTTTGAGGGGTGTTAGATACTCTTATATTTAGATATGTTTATCCTATCTTTATCTTAGCTTATCTTACTACTCGTTTTCTTATCTATCTACTCTCTTTTGTGTGTGTATGTGTGTGTATATATGTTGATGTAATTGCTTTATGAATAAACATACAAAAATTTCTCTTCCTCTAAATTATCATGCACATTTAATTGATTAATCAAAGGAGAAGAAATGAGTAAAGAGGAATTTAAGGGAAATTGAGGATGGAGTGGGCTATTTTCCTCCAAATTACTTGGCCATAATAATTTTATATATCTTCTCTCCTTCTTTTTGCCTTATCTTCCTCATATTTTATTGTTCTAAGTTTTCTTCCTTTTTCACTCTTTTCTTTTTCCCCATATTCTTCCTCGTCCTCATCCATTTGGTCTTGCGAGATCATAGTCGAAGATGATTTTTTAATGTGTTTAGTCTCTAATAACGGTGGTCAGGCCACGATGATCCAGTTGAATGAGGGTTAATTCTTTGAATATCTTAAAAGTGAAATTTGTACATTACTTGAGTTTTCTCTTCTCTATCAAAGATTAAGATACAAATTTCACAATAGCAAAATATAGTTTTTCCCCATCATCAGCGACAAATACATAGACTACATGTAACACCTTGATTATTTACCCTAAATTAAAATTTTAATTATTCGATTATGTGAATATAAAGAATGATTAGAGGTGACAATTCAATTACTTAGTTAGTGAATAATTAATTATGTTCAAGTTTTAAGCGTAGTTTAATGTGTATGTAAATTAAAAAAAAATATAATAAAATATATACATATATACACACACATGAAATTATATAAATGAATGAAGAGACAAAGAAAGATTTCTATAGTATTGTTTTTAAATAAAAAATCACTTTGATGCTTATCTCTCTCCCTCATGTTAATAATTATTCAATCTCGCCACCTCTCTCTCATTTTCCCGAAGTGATGAAAAAATTTCTTCACCTCTCTCTCATTTCCCCTTAAGTGATGAACCCCAAAAAAATTCTCTTTCCTCTAAAATTCCTCTTTTTTCTTCATTATTCCTCTTCAAATAATTTCACTTTTCTTTCTCTTCTTCTCTTTCTTTCTTCCCTTTTTATATCCATTCAGAGCCGGGCAAGGCCGGAGGTGGCTCGAGCTCGACCCGAGGTGGACCTGAGCCTGACCCGAGCTCGGCCGAGTGCGCGTGAGATAGAAGAAGAGGAGTGAGTGTTTGTGATGTATTTGGTGATTAATTAATTACAAATTAATCACTTTTAGAGGTAAATTTTACACCTCTTTTGTTTTATTTAAATTTTTTTATTAATAGTTATATGCAAGCCCTAATTTATATATATGTATAATTAAATAGGAATTGTCACGACAATTACGTAAGCTTCATTGATATCGAGAAAATCACCGAATTGAGGGTGAGTAAAGTTTCCCTCTTGTTCTCGCTTAATTTACGTGGTTAGCCTTAATAATTTTGTTTCATATACACTATCGAAAACTTGATTAATTTTAGTATTAATTGTGAAATCTAGCTAATTATAATATTAATTGAGTATAGCTTGATAATCACGGTATAAATTGTGTAAACTCGTTAATTACAATATTGGAAAGCCCTCAACTCTTTTTATGATCTAGATTCCCAAAGTGATGTAAATTATATCGCTTATATATATATATATATATATATATATATATATATATATATATATATAATATATATATATATATTATATATATTGTGAAAATTGTGTCACTGGTGATGGGTTGAAATAATGCATCGATGTTGGTAAACGAAGAATTATGTGTCTATTACTGAATCATTCGTGAATCGAAAGCTTAAAAAGTAGAATTGAATACATTAATAAACCCAAAGGGAAAGTATGGTATAAGAACAATATTGGTAATCTATATATATAAAGCAAATATGGGTGTGAATTATGGAAAGTAAATTGATAAACCAGAAAAATATGGACTTGACTAATTGTTGATATTAATGTACTAAATGATGTGTTGATACGATATTCATGCGTACATTGCACAACATGGAGGTAGGCTGGCGGATGGGAGAATACGGGAAAGTTATATGTATGTGTGTGTATGTGTATTCGTATATGTATATGTGTGTGTGTGTGTATGGAGGAAAGGCTATGATGGTTGAGGACGGAGTAGTGTATGTGAATATATATGACACACATACAAATTGTTATACCTATTTTATGGTGGGTGGCACCGACTGGGGAAAATTTGGGTATTAGTATTATACATATGTATATTGGAGGAAGGTGGTTGAGGGAGGAGTAAGGAAGGAATTGCGCACACTTGAATTGCATGTTACATGTGTTGTGTTTGTGTGATATATGTATATAAATGTACTGATATGAATAGAACTCTATCATGAATTCAGTGAGATAAAAGATACTGGAACAACTATTTAATATGTCATGAGGTTCTATATGTAAAGTATTGAGATGAATCTAGGTAATACATACATTTGGTGAAATATGAGATAATATCACAAGAGACTAATAAAATAAATAATTGAGTGAATCGGTCTTTTTGATTTATGAATAAAATCACTGAAGTCTCTATTCTGGTTGCTTTATTTTTATTGTATCATCGAGCTCTTATTTATTCATGTTCTTGTTTATTGTCTGATGCACAAATTATACTTCGCATTGTTATTTGTATATCACTCCTAAGATTTCTTGCATGAATTACTCACTGACCTGATGAGTTCAACCTTTTATATTACTAACATTTAAAAGTCATGATAAGGGCCAAGACTCGACTTAAAACTTAGTGGGTGTTACTTTTGAAACTATATAGTGTGGCGCCCCGATCCTGGCGGGTACGGGGACGCCACTGCGACGTACATACGTAGGGCGATGGTACCATCACGTATGTACGCTAAGCATCAATACAACACAATATAGGGATCAAAGTGCGGAAATTACGTGGTGTTATACATTCCAACACAAATAGTAACAAGTACTTAGTCATCACAGATTGTGACATAATATCACATAAATATTACATCACCAGGTAGTACAAAAATAGACTGAATATGATACAAAAGATAAAGACTCACGAGCTAGAGAGGGAATCTCGCGAGCGGGGAAGACATGATGGAACTATGGCTGATCCGCCTGCTCCTCGAAGTAGGCCTGGTCGTCAGCTGAAGGGTCCACCTCGGTCTAACCTGCTAAATCTGAACATACAAATCTAGGGTTATTAGTGGGCAACCCAACGAGTGCGAAAAGAAGCCAAGTGACAAGTATAAATAAAAGTAAATGCATCAGGTCAAGTATAATGTACCCAAATCAATAAGCATGGAATAACCACAATAAATAGTGAAATATGGAAATGACATTAGAATTTATGTGGCATGAAATAAAGCAAGTGTAGCAGGTCAAATGTCATGTAATCAAATTAGCAAGCATGGACTAACTACAATAAATAGCAAGTATGAACACGACAATAAATTTATGTAGCATGAAGTGAATTATCAAGTTATTATTAAGACTCGTTCAATTTGTATGTTTCGTTATATGACCGGTGTCATATACTTCGCATATAAGTCTAGCGAGGTTGGTTATTAGAAATTGATGGGGAACGACGAAGCATGTTTAGAATGGTCCCGTCCATGCCCGGAACAACAGTCCAGGAGTATCCGGTACTAAGCCGGAACGTACCGCTAGGCACCGGGACTTACTATATGCCCGAAGGTGTTAGTATACGCACGAACAGGAATAGAGTGTCGCCGTTCCCCACAGGATATACCCAGGGATTATAGCACACCTGGTAGGCAGGCAAGGGGGTAGGGGTGCCAGTACACCCCTCGGAAACGCCTGGTGGCCTCCAGGTCGAATCCAACAGGAATAGTTGTACAACATATGTATGGCCACCATAACACAGAAGCTATATCGATACCCATCAATTTCCCCCATCCCGGTGTAAGTTGTTTAAATATAACATAGTCTCAAATAATAATGTCTACAGGGTATTCACAAAAGTACAATATCCATGGTTATCCTATTACGGGGGTCAACAGGAGTATCATATCAGGAGTAATGTCAGGAGTCTCCCTATTTCAGGGGTTCACGTATAAAAGAGTTCAGGAGTACAGGAGTTCAGGAGTACCAAATGTCTGATAATAATATATAATCATGCCAAGTCCCCGTAAAAGTGATAGTCATGAATATGTCATATAATACAGGTATCAGGGGTGGTAGTGTTCGGTTAAGGGTCACAATGTCAAGTCAATGTACTTGTACCACATGAAAGCATGTCATATACCGGGTATCAGGAGCAGGTGTCAAGTATGACATATATCAAATACCGTGTCTAAATATCAAGTGCTGGTGCAAATACTGAATACCAGTGTAAATACCGAGTGCCGGTGTCATAAATCATATATCAAGTGTAACATGGCAAGTGTCGGTGTAAATACCGAGTGCCGGTGTAAATCCCGAGTGCCGGTGTCATAAATCATATATCAAGTGTAACATGCCAAGTGTCGGTGTAAATACTGAGTGCCGTGTAAATACCAAGTGCCGGTGTCATAAATCATATATCAAGTGTAACATGCCAAGTTTCGGTGTAAATACTGAGTGCCGGTGTAAATACCGAGTGCCGTGTCATAAATCATATATCAAGTGTAACATGCCAAGTGTTGGTGTAAACACTGAGTACAACAACATATATTAACTTGTGTAGCGGGGTATCATGTACTAAAGATTACAGTAGCAAGTAAGGTATTAAACATTACGGTGGTAACAAGATGTCCCCATATTAATTAACATGCTATAAACATTTGAGTGATAGTTATTAAGTATAAAATAAACACTCGCCTAAAATCCGGGACGCAATACCGAGAAAAGTCTGGGGAGTCCGCTAACACGCGCCATCATGTTATTAGCCCATAAATATATTAAAATATATACATATATATATTATATATTATAAATATTAGAGAGGGAATGAGAAAGGAGAGAGAGAGGATAGAGAAAGTTGTAGGAAGAGGGGAGAGAGAGAGAGAGAGAGAGAGAGAGAAAATAGGGTATTTTAGAAAAGGGATATGAATTAAAGGGGAGGGGTAGGGTTGTAAATATAGGGTAGTAATTTGAGGGAGAGGGGATGGGTATTTTAGGAATGTGGAAAATGTGTGTTTTATTTAGGGAAAGAAATGAAAAGAAAGAATGAATGAATGAAAGAGAGAAAGAAGAAAGAAAGATAGAAAGAAAGAAAAATGGAGGGGAGGGAGAGGTGGCCGGCGACCGGCCACCGCCGGTGGCCTGGCGGCGGCGGCGGCGTCGCCGGGGAGGGGGGGGGCGCGGCGGTCGTAGGGGAGGGGAGGGAGGTGGAGTGGGGAGGAGTTTTTGAAGTTGGTGGAGGTGTGATGGTGGTTGGTGGTGTTGTGGTGGTGGTGTGATGATTGGTGGTGTTGGGGAGTTAGAGGAGGAGGAGGAGGATGATGATGGGGCGGTTGGAGTGGTGGAATTGGTGGAGGTGGTGGTAATTTTGGAGGAGGAAGGGAGGTGATGGAGGTGAGTTTTGTTGAAATTGGTGGTGTTTGTGTTGATGGAGGTTGAAGAAGGTGGTGGAGTGGAGAGGGGTGAAAAACACCTAGAGGGGGGGGAGTGAATAGGTGTAAATGCTAATCTAGAAACTAAATGCGCTAAATGCGAAAGCTTAAAGATAATTTGCAACACACTTAATACAACCACAAGTGTAGCCGAATTCCCCGTGAAGGGCTCTGGACTAACTCCTCTTGATTCCCCTAGATAAGGGTTGAGGTGCTATATGAAGCTCTTGTGGTTAAGTATAAGTGAGGCACACACACAAGCAAGCCAAGCATATAAGGATGAACAATATGAAATAATGCAAGGCACAACACAAGCAATATATGATATGAATGAATGAATGATGCTTTGCACAAATAAAGAGAGAGTTAGAGACAATGGATCAAACGCAATACAAAGATATGTTTCGAGGTTCGAGCCCCTAGCTCTACGTCCCCGCCTTCACCGAGAAGGATTTCTAATCCACTAAAGGAGTACCGAACTCCTCTCTCAACCTTACAATGCTACCGAGGCAATACAACCACAATCCACCTCTACCGAAGAGGGATAAGGCCCGTAGCCGACAAACAAACTCCACCTCTCACTAGAGGGAGCAAACACAAGCCTCAACCTCTACCGAAGAGGGAGCAACCCACCAATGAAAAGGGTTTACAACAAGTGATCCTAAAAGATCACAAACTCTATCTCTTTTCCCACAAACAAAATGATCCTATAGAATAGGATAGATGATAGGCTCAAGTGTGAAAAACTAGTGTTTTGATCAAAGAAATACTCTTGGGAAAATACCAAATAGATATTGAAATGAAGAACAATGAACCAATTTCCCAAAAACCTATTTCCTTTGAAAATAGCAAAACACTTAAACAACAAAATGAATCTTTTTGCTCTTTAAACTCTTTTGAAAACTTCTTTTTAAAACCAGAGAGTAGGGAAAAATTAGCTCTAAAAATCTTGGCCAAAATCCCAAAGAAATGGGTTTTATATAGGCCAAACAAAAACTAGCCGTTATGCTGATCTGGCAGCCTGACAGGCTGGCGGTCGACCGGCCGGTCGACCGCGCCCGGTCAACCGCTCAGATACAGAGAGCAAAGCTCTCTGGTCCGGTCGACCGGTCGGTCGACCGGCCCACTGTGCTGCCAGACGTGCACAGCTCTGTGCACGTCGGTCGACCACACGGTCGACCGGCCCTTGGTGCGGTCGACCGAGCGGTCGACCGACCTGGCCTGTCAGCCAGTTCTGGGTCAGAAAAACTTGTTAAAAATATTTCTAATAAATCCAATAAATCTTGTAAAAATCCCCAAAAATAGTTTTATCATTTTGCATTGATGTATAAACTTGTGATAAACATTTTAACTCAAATATCAAGCATATGAAACCATTTTTGTGTTTTAACATTTTTACCAAAACCAAAACATGTATTTTATCAAACTTGGATTTTTCAATACATGAATAGGATGGTCAAAAAAATTTGTCTAAGAAGTTTAAGCATGCATGTATAGAAAGAATACATCTACTATACATATAAACCATTTAAACTTGTTTGATCAATCTATTCATGAAAACAAATATCGGTTAAACTAAAAACCGAAAAACCATAAAACGTGTGTGTTGTGCACTTGAGCATATCAACTATTCTTATCTTTACACATGGATCTAAAACACACTAAACTAATATGATACCTAAGTCTTCTTGATGATCTTCCATCTTCAAGCTGACTCGATCCCAAACGTGATCCACCGAGTGCAAAGGTATGATCTTGATGCTAGGGCACTGGAATCACTTGTGAAAGGTTTCAAAACTCCTCTTTTTGAAGCAATCACCAACTAATATCTTGTTACAAGATCTGAAACTAAAATCACAAGATTATTAGTAAACATAACTACATGAGTTAATCATCATCAAAACTAGAGAGGAAAGCCTCCGGGCCAACAAGGGGTTGTGGGGGAGTGGGTGGCCGGCTAGGGCGGCCGGCGTTGGCGCTGGCGATGGTGGAGGAGACGGTGATGAGGAGATGAAGGAGTTGGGTTAGTTTGAAGTGGTTTGGAGTTAAATGAAATAGGAAATAGGAAGAGAAGGAAGAGGAAGGAGATTAAATGGAGAAGGAAGAGGGTGGTGATGATGAAAGGGGATGGGGGGAGATGGGCTGCTCAGCCCATCATGCCCTGCTCTCCTTGCTACGGCTGCGGCTGAGTTTGCAGGGTATGGAGGTTGGAGTGTGTGGGAAGAAAAGAAGAGAAGAAAAAGAAAGAAAAAGAAAGGAAAAAGGGGAAATTTAAAGGAAAAGAAAAGAAATAGTAAAATAATAATAAATAAATATTTTATTAAATAATAAAATTAATAAAATATTCTGGGTGTAATAAGTAGAGGAGTGAAGAAGGAAAAAGTAAGAAAAGAAAAGATCGGTAAATAATTTATTATTTTAATAGGGCGAAAATTCGACTGTTTCAGAAACGTTCCGAAAAATTCTCAAAAATAGCAAATATTATTTTAAGATACTTGATGAAATTGGATTCAAGAAATTCAATGTAATTTTCAAATTAAAAAAAACTTGGAATCTTCCAGCGATACCGGCCGACACCAGAATCGGTGAAATTTTGATAAATTTAGAAAAATCTCAAAAAATGTTTTTAGATAGAAAATGAAATTCTAAGAAGTAACATGAAAGCCATTTTTGAAAATTCTATCCCATATGAAAACTAAAAATTCGAGAATCAGTCAGCGATGCCGACCGACACAGGTTTTGAAGATTTTGCAAAAAATTTTGAAAAATTCTAGAAATTATGAAAAATCTAAAATATTAGAAAACAGTGTCTGAAACTGAAATCGGTCAAATCAGACTTCTAGAAAGTCAAATCAGGTTACAGGCTGGTATCGGGTTTCCGGTCCGGCTCAGGCTTACTTTAGGTCTGAAGATCCAGATCCGATACACAATAATATAAGTAATCACAACCCAAGAACACATACAGGAAAAAAATTGAACAATATGATTGAAAAAATTTTGAGATATGTATCTGGGTACGTATCCCGGGTACGGGGTGCTACATATAGAGAATCAGTCATGTGAAATTTGATTATGTTTTGCCACTTTTGAATAGTTCATGCTTGTATATATAAACACTAAACTTAATATGTATGCTGATAGGTAGTGAAAAATGCATAATTGTCATCATATATACCATCGCATTTGCACATTTATTCATATTATAATGCACATTTATTAATATTTCTTTATTTAATATGTGCAGGCCTCAAATTATCAAGTTAATAAAGAATAAAGCTTAAAGAGCCCAAAAGCCCAGATCCAAGCCCATGTTTGAAGCCCGGTGAAGAAGCGCAAATACAAAGATTCAAAATGCAAATACAAGGGCTAAAAGTTGCAAATATCAGAAATTAGGTTGGATAGACTTCTATCAAACCCTAAACACCTGCGGGATAAGGATAAAAAGCCAAGATAAAGAGGAATTTCGTGGAGAGAGGATTTGAAGAAATCTAGATTAAGAGTAACTTGATTACCAAGTTATCTCGAAAATCCAGATTAAAAGGTCAGGATCACAATTCTAGAAGGAGGCGCCCACTTGGACGGATCAGAAGAGGCCACGCGCCAAAACGCGTGGCCAGAAGACACCAAAGTGCCGCGCCCAAGCCGCGGGTCCGCGGCACTTTGGGCTTATCCAGAGCCCAGTTTTCGTGGGCAGATTCATCAGGGACTCCTCGGTCTTCTGCACTATAAATATCTGTGCACTCGCAACAGGAAGGGGGATCCAGAGACGAACTAGGGTTTTCTTTAGCTATTTTTAAATTTCTGCCAAAGTTGTAATTTTTATTTCAAGCGAGTTGTGGAAGAAGGAGCTTGTATTTGGGATCAGTTCATCGAATAAAGGTTACCTTTTTTCTAGTCAATTCTCTGTTATTTAATTTTGCATTTTCTTCGTGATTTCTTGAGTTTGGTTTGATCTGCGATCTCTTGATTCTTTTTATTTTCTTTCGTTCTTTGTTCATCTTCTTATATAAAAAAAAAAAGGGAAAATAATTAAAAGATGATTAACTAATATTCCTCTAGTGGTTTGCTGTGTTTCTTAAAGCACCCTAGAGCAGTTAGGCATTGGTTTGATGGATGACAACTCTTGAAACCCTAGGTTTAAAGTAGATACTTGAAGATTAAACAATAATTAGTATTCTAATCTAATATCACAACATTAATTAATTCTTCACATTTCATATCTAAGAACTTTGACAATGCAACCTCAAGGTAAGACTTCTTTTGTGTTGTGCTTAGATGTTAGGATGAAAAAGTGTTGGACTTTTTAGAGTGATGTTGGTAAGATTCTAAATATCTTCTCTTGCTTGCATATAAAAACCTAGGATAAAACTCCTATATTCCAATATGATGATCAATAGCCTTGACTTGCAATAGGGTTGTGGTAGAAGATCAGCAAAACCACGTTTTTAATCTCTTATATTCATCACAAATCTAATCTCTCTTTTCTTACTTGAAGCATACAAGGGAATCGGCCGAAAAGCTTGCATCGCATCCTTCCCTGAGGATCACGACCCGCTCGAGCCCTTGCTACAGCGGATTCGCATTGAGACTAAGCAAATCTGAACTTTATTTTTAATCTCAATCAAAATTTTGGCGCCGTTGCCGGGGAGGAACGCACGATTTCTCTTTCTAATCATTCTTTCTCTTCTGTTGCAGGTACAGAGAACAGGAAGCAGAATCAGAGTAGCAGAAGACACATATTGCTATCCAGTGCCTCTGCCCTAGAAGGCAGAGCACTTGGACCTACACTTTTGCCGCGTTTCCACGGCAAAAGCCGCGGGTCCGCGGCAATTGTAGCTGACTACTGACAGAATTTTCTGCAGGTTGCTCTGCAGTGCAAAAAATTATAATTCTGCTGTGATATTATTGCTCTGTGATCACACTGCAACTGTTAATAATTAACATTAACCTATTTGTTGGAAAAAAAATAAAAAAATATTTTTAGACTCTTGCATTTTAGGGCACGTGTCTATTTTTAATTCTTTAATTCTGTTGAAGAGTGCTGGCGACAAGGTACGTTTGCATAGCATATAGATTAGGAAGCACTCTTGTTTGTTTACCGCTTTCTTGAGTGATTACTTTTCTACCGCTTTACACGTACACTAATCCATTTTAAGGGCATAACCCATAACAAAGATAAGGTGGGGATTTCATCACCCTTCCTTGGCCCACAAATCATACCAGTCACACTCACAACCCTAACCCTAATTAAAACTTGACTAGACGTTGGCCCTAAGGTAACTCGGACTCAATAGGAGATTGACCGAAGAAGGAAAGTTGTTCGAAATTAACCCTTGCCAAATCGGTGTCTAGCGAAGGGATTGAGGGCCGAAAGCCCGAAGAACGGTGGTTATTTAATTAAGGAACGTCTCTGACGGAAAACCTCCCACCGGTCTTGCCCTGAACTGGCCGATTAGCTCGTGGTTGACGTCGACAATAGACCTCCTAAGGACAGTCTAAAGTTAGGAGTCGTCTAGGTCAAGGATAACCCTAGAATAGGATTTTTGTTTGTTTTTCTTTTTCTTTTTGATTGATTGGGTGAACTTGTTTGCTGATTGTGCATGACCGCTTGGTCGAGAGACCCACTCACATCCAGGCTAACTAGAACTAGTTCACCACCGAGCTCAAGCCCGACTCACACATGGCACAACAACAGTCACTCCAAGATAGGTTCTATCCTATTAGAACCTCTCTTCCTTCTTGCATCCAGCTCACTATCGAAAGTGTTGGCCCATATGAACTCAAGCCACAATACATCAACACTCTTCCCAAATTTCACGGACTTGAATCTGAGGATGCATACTTCTTCATAAGGGAATTTGAAGAAGTTTGTCAAATGATGAATACGCCTAAGTTAGGAGACGATGCTATCAAACTTAGGTTTATCCCCTTTGCTTTGAAGGATTTAGCAAAGAAATGGCTCTACAGTCTAGAGGCCGGTTCTATATCTTCTTGGGATAATTTCATTAAGGCCTTCTTAAAGAAATTTTATCCCGTTCACAAGACTGCACTGATTAGGAAGAATATCCTCCAGTTTAAGCAAACAGCCAATGAACCTTTTTGGAAATACTTCGAGCGTTTTAAGGATCTCCTTGCCCAATGTCCTCACCATGGATAGAGAAATGGCGACTTTGCCAAGTTCTCTATGATGGATTAGATTATTCTACTAAAACACTGTTAGAATCCATGTGTCAAGGAGGATTTCTGCAAAAGAATGAAGATGAAGGATGGACATTGTTTGAGGAATTAGCTGAAAAATCCATCCAATGGGACCCTACTCCTGAAAAATCTAGGACTAATGACCCTACTTCTTCTAAAGGAGGTATCCATTCCATTGAGGCCAACGTAGCAACCGATGCTAAGTTAGCTGCTGTTATGCGTAGATTAGAGGCTCTTGAAACGAAAGAGCCAGTCTCTGTGAACCAAGTCAGCCCAACATCTTCGGCGGGCTGTACTTATTGTCAAGATATGAACCATGTGTTCGAGGAATGTCCTGTTTTCATCGCGCATCAAAGCTTGCCCGAACATACGAGTGCGGCCTTCACAAGGCCCGCCAACAATCCTTATGCACCCATCTACAATCCCGGTTGGAGAAACCATCCCAATTTCTCATGGGGCCCAAGTAACAATGAGCAGATTAGGCCCAAATTCTCCAACAATTTCCAAAATCCGCCCTATCAGCAAGTTTTCCCAGTCAAAATCAGCCACCTTCTTTCCAATATACACAATGGAAACAAGGATGTCCAACATGGAAAGGAAGATGGACACCCTAGTTAAAAGCCAAGACACGCTGGCTCAAGCCTTAAGTAGGATAGAGCTCCAATTGAACCAGCAAGAGAGACAGAGGGGTACCCTACCGAGTCAACCATTGCCTAACCCTAGGAATCCTAGGCCAGCCAATGAGGCTCAAGACCCAAATCAGTGTCATATGGTCCATACACTCAGATCGGGGAAACAAGTTGATAATCAAGTATCCATGCCATCGGATCCATCCATGCCATCCATTCCATCTAGCTCCACTCCTTCTCCATCCAGTCCCGAGGAAACTGAAGCTGAAAAGTCAGCAGATCAGTTGCACCAGCCTATAGCTCCATTTCCAAATAGGCTTAGAAGCAACAACAATGCACACATGGAGAAATTATTAGAGGTGTTCAATCAAGTTAGGCTCAACATTCCACTTCTTGATGCAATCCAGCATGTCCCTAGTTATGCCAAATTCATTAAGGACATGTGCACCAAGAAAAGAAAGACTAATGTGCCTAAGAAGGTTTTTCTAGCCACTAACATTAGTGAGCTACTGTCCAACCAGATCCCTATCAAGTATGTAACGCCCCGATCCCGGTGATACGGGGACGTCACTGCAACGTATATACGTAGGTCAGAACTACCCTCCCGTATATACGCTAAGCATCAGTACAGACAAGAATCAGAGTACGGAAGCAAATGGTGCATTATACATTCCAACACATATATACAATTACAGAATTATCACCAGAGTGATAACAATATTACATGAATATCATATCACTAATATGCGCAAATGTGAGAGTACAAGGAATATACATAATATGAACGGTATAAAAGGAGCTCGCATACAAGTATACAAGGATGTACAAGTATGAAAAGTATAAAAGAGTACTCACGAGTTTGCTAAGGAAAAACTCGAGAGGCACAAAGGGGGTCTGGAAGGATGTGGCTCTGGACTGTCGTCTGGAGATTCACGCTACCGCTGCGCCACTCTGAGCAGTAACGGGGGAAATCCATACGCTCCGGGCTCCATGACCTGGACATAAGAATCCAGGGGAGTCAGTGAAACTCCCCAGGCGAGTATGATACAATGCCGGGTGGCGAGCCAGGATGAGTACGAGTGTCAAGTACAGAAGACAGGAGGGTTAGAACACAAATGAAGTATATGTGTAAACGAGTACAACAAAACCATCAGGAAACCGGAAATCCCAAGTAAAGCTGTATGCAAGATTGATTGTATATGCTTAGGTCACGGTCCCATGAGATTAGTACATCGAAGGAATAATCCAAACAAAGAAACCCTCATCTATATACTTTTATCTCATGCCACCGAATATCCAAGCATATAGAATCTGAGTTGCAAATCATATGAAAGTCATAGCAGGAATACATCTCGGAAATCATGACATGAAAATACAGGAGTCCATAATAAGAGTCCAAAACAGGCATCAAGACATGAACTTATTATTATTATTATTACTTGTCTTACTCATATATCTCGGTATGTGACCTGGTGTACGGCCAACCCACATACATCCATATATAAGCTAGCCAAGGTTGTTAACGGAAGCCGATGGAGAACTGATAGCCTTTCTTATAGTAGTTCCATACCCCTGGAACCGGTAGGTATAATCAGTAATATCATAACACTTTCGCCATTGTATATATATATATGTATATATATACTTTAATTCCGTCACTATAAGTAAGGTATCATTCCGGCATCCATCACTTCCTCCCATACCCATACAAGTTGTCCATTTTATCGCTTATTAACATAATTATCAGAGTTCGGGAATGAGTCATATCATAACAGTAATACATAACAGTGGTCAGTACATAACGGTAATCAGGTACTACATTCCCTTTATCATGATAATTATGAGAATCGGTGTATCATGCTTGGTGTCAAGAGATAGCATGATAAGCGGTGATGTATATCAAGTAACATGCATACCAAGAGATTGATAACAGTCAGGTAAGCCAGGTCATGACAAGAGGGTCTGGTCAAATAATAGCATGTCAGGTGGTCAGGTGGTAATATACCAGATGTCAGGTGATATACATGTGTTAAATGGAAACATGCAACTGATATGTCTGAGGCAATAACATGGCAATGATAACATAACAGAAAATCTAGAAGTCAACGACCACGAAGGGTCGGCCACGCATGGTATAAAAGCATCAAAAGATATATATAGACATGGAATCAAATACATGAAAATAGGAAATGAAATACTTATCGTTCCGACGAAACTGGAAACTCAAATAGAGACAAGAGAAGAGCGAGACTACTCGCATGCAAGAAAGTAGCGAGTGAGAATACTCGCCTAACCTCAAAGCGCCGAAAGATCCGAAATCCACGAAATCCGGGGCACGCCATAAACTATGATATATTATATGTAGAGTGAAGAGGAGAGAGAAAGAGAGAAGTGAAGATGATGTTAGTCAAGATACAAGTCAAGAAGTATAATATACAACATGTAAACCAAGTATAAGATCCAAGTTTGAGAAGGTAAATAACTGTAACAAACAGACAGAATTAGTCGACTAGGGTAGGATGAGTAGTCGACTAATAAAGGGGTTAGTCGACTAACAGTCTGGTATAGTCGACTAATACTGGGTTCCAGAGAGTTGGGTTTTGTTCCAGAGAAAAGTTAGTCGACTAGGGTCATATGGGTAGTCGACTAACAGACATGACAAGTCGACTGATAGTTAGGCTAAGTCGACTAAAACTGTGATACAGAGAGTTAAGGTTTTGGTTCAGGAAAAGTTAGTCGACTATGGTCAAGGGTGTAGTCGACTAAGGGCCTCTAGTCGACTAGGAACTAAGGTAAGTCGACTAATACTGTGTTTCCAGAAAAGGTTAAGTTTCAGCTAAGGGTTTCTAGTCGACTAATCTATAGGTCTAGTCGACTAATCGTCTGGAAACAGTAAACAGAACAGATTTCTAGGGTTTTGGTTTGATGACTAATTAATCATGGATTTGAAGACATATTTGTACAAGATATGAAAATACAAACATACTAAGAATAAATCAAGCCTAGATGAGGAAGATTACTCACCAAATTGATGATGGAGAGGAAGAGGAAAGGTAGAGTTGGTGATGATCCTTGAGGAAGAAGGAGATGGAGGAGTTGTTGTTGTTGGTGATGGAGGAGGTGGAGCTTGGCCGGAGTTCGGGGTCTCTCGCCGGCGTCGGGGTGGCCGGAGGCGCCGGTGGAGGTGCGGTGGTCACCAAGGGAGAGGAGGAAGAAGAAGTGAAGAGAAGTGATGAAGTGAAAAAAGAAATGAAAATGGAAAGGAAAGGTATATATGGGATTTGGATTTTGTAAAGGGGATGCAATTAAATAAAGGGGAGGGCTTAATGCAAAGTGGGGAGGTGAGGTGAGTGTCCTTCTCTTGGCACTTGGCCGGCCATGAAAGAGAGAGAAAAAGAGATGCATTTAATGGAGGAAGTAGGTGGAAGTGTGTGGTGTTGGAATTTTGGAGGAAGTGGGATTTTTGGAAAATAGAAAAGCTTGTGGTTGTGGAGGAAGGAAAAAGGAAAGGAAAAGAAGGAAATTACAATGAGGATATTTCTCTTTGACTTGAAAGATGAAAAATATTGAAAAGGCTGATTCCCGGGTTTAAATCATGGATGCGGAAAACATTTCGGAAAATGCCGGAATCGTCTGAAATTCAAGTATCTCGGACGACCCGAAATAATTACCAAAAATCAATAATAATATATAAAGACCAATAGTGAAATCCGTTTGAAGAAATACTTTATAGTTTTAAAACTAAAAATCCCGGAATCAGTTATCTACCGACTCCGGTGGAATTTTCATAAATTCATAAAATCCTCAGAAAAAGCATGTAGGTAAGAAATGTGATTCTAAGAAATAAAGTCTAAAGAATCATCATGAAATTCCAAACTGTTTGAGAATTAAAAATCCAGGAATCGGTCAGCGGCACTGGCCGACACACCGGTTTTGAAGACTTTCGTTTTAATTCCAGAAAAATCTAGAAAATCATAGAAAATATATAATAATGGAAAATGATATTTAAAACTAAAATCGGTCAAATCTAATCACTGGAAAGACCAAATCGAATAATATCTATAATCGAGTTCCTGGTTCGGACTGGGACTGACTCCGAGTCCACGAATCCAAATCCAAGACAAAAAATTATATAAAGAATTCATAATACAAAACAATTACAGGAAACAAATCGAAAAAATACGACCGAAAATCTGAATACGCAACTAAGTACGTATTCCGGGAACGGGGTATTACAATCCACCCACCTTACAAAAATTGCGTCCTCGCAATTTCGTTAAGGGGTAAATTGAATACAAAGGGGACAAAGGTGGAATTTATACCAATTAAGATATGAAGCACTAGAGGTAGGGCTCTCAAGTCAACTGAATAATAATCATACTCTGCATTTCCGGCTGATGATGTCGTGGCTGTGTAATAAATCTTTAGAATAATGCTGAATAATACTGATGATGTCGTGGCTGTGTAATAAAGAAAACCCCGAAAATCCTGAGCATAATAAAGAAGACCGATAATTAAGAATCCGACTGCTGTCCTCTGAAAGATAGCCAGATCAAGATCGATCTGGAGAATACCAAGCTTCATAGAATTGGCCGAAGAGATCACATAATAGCTTCATCCAGAACCAGCCACTACCTCTCTAGTCTAGTCATATCTTAAAATAGTATAAGGCTTCATAAAACCAAAACATAAAACCAAAACAGGGAAAGGATAGGAGTGATTAGGAATCAAGGGAAAGATATTCAAGGGGGATTAGAAATCAAAGGAAAGATAGCCAAGAAATAGATAACTCTGCACTTGCAGTTGGAATGTATAACCAAGACTCATGTATCCCAGTTGCAAATCTCTTTACCATTGATTTGCCTTCTGGACGTACTGAGGAGGTTAGAGCCTAAGCTGACCTAAGCTCTGACGAGCCTAAGTTGACCTAAGCTCTGATACCAACCTGTAACGCCCCGATCCCGGTGATACGGGGACGTCACTGCAACGTATATACGTAGGTCAGAACTACCCTCCCGTATATACGCTAAGCATCAGTACAGACAAGAATCAGAGTACGGAAGCAAATGGTGCATTATACATTCCAACACATATATACAATTACAGAATTATCACCAGAGTGATAACAATATTACATGAATATCATATCACTAATATGCGCAAATGTGAGAGTACAAGGAATATACATAATATGAACGGTATAAAAGGGAGCTCGCATACAAGTATACAAGGATGTACAAGTATGAAAAGTATAAAAGAGCACTCACGAGTTTGCTAAGGAAAACTCGAGAGGCACAAAGGGGGTCTGGAAGGATGTGGCTCTGGACTGTCGTCTGGAGATTCACGCTACCGCTGCGCCACTCTGAGCAGTAACGGGGGAAATCCATACGCTCCGGGCTCCATGACCTGGACATAAGAATCCAGGGGAGTCAGTGAAACTCCCCAGGCGAGTATGATACAATGCCGGGTGGCGAGCCAGGATGAGTACGAGTGTCAAGTACAGAAGACAGGAGGGTTAGAACACAAATGAAGTATATGTGTAAACGAGTACAACAAAACCATCAGGAAACCGGAAATCCAAGTAAAGCTGTATGCAAGATTGATTGTATATGCTTAGGTCACGGTCCCATGAGATTAGTACATCGAAGGAATAATCCAAACAGGAAACCCTCATCTATATACTTTTATCTCATGCCACCGAATATCCAAGCATATAGAATCTGAGTTGCAAATCATATGAAAGTCATAGCAGGAATACATCTCGGAAATCATGACATGAAAATACAGGAGTCCATAATAAGAGTCCAAAACAGGCATCAAGACATGAACTTATTATTATTATTATTATTATTACTTGTCTTACTCATATATCTCGTATGTGACCTGGTGTACGGCCAACCCACATACATCCATATATAAGCTAGCCAAGGTTGTTAACGGAAGCCGATGGAGAACTGATAGCCTTTCTTATAGTAGTTCCATACCCCTGGAACCGGTAGGTATAATCAGTAATATCATAACACTTTCGCCATTGTATATATATATATGTATATATATATATATACTTTAATTCCGTCACTATAAGTAAGGTATCATTCCGGCATCCATCACTTCCTCCCATACCCATACAAGTTGTCCATTTTATCGCTTATTAACATAATTATCAGAGTTCGGGAATGAGTCATATCATAACAGTAATACATAACAGTGGTCAGTACATAACGGTAATCAGGTACTACATTCCCTTTATCATGATAATTATGAGAATCGGTGTATCATGCTTGGTGTCAAGAGATAGCATGATAAGCGGTGATGTATATCAAGTAACATGCATACCAAGAGATTGATAACAGTCAGGTAAGCCAGGTCATGACAAGAGGGTCTGGTCAAATAATAGCATGTCAGGTGGTCAGGTGGTAATATACCAGATGTCAGGTGATATACATGTGTTAAATGGAAACATGCAACTGATATGTCTGAGGCAATAACATGGCAATGATAACATAACAGAAATCTAGAAGTCAACGACCACGAAGGGTCGGCCACGCATGGTATAAAAGCATCAAAAATATATATAGACATGGAATCAAATACATGAAAATAGGAAATGAAATACTTATCGTTCCGACGAAACTGGAAACTCAAATAGAGACAAGAGAAGAGCGAGACTACTCGCATGCAAGAAAGTAGCGAGTGAGAATACTCGCCTAAACCTCAAAGCGCCGAAAGATCCGAAATCCACGAAATCCGGGGCACGCCATAAACTATGATATATATATATGTAGAGTGAAGAGGGAGAGAGAAAGAGAGAAGTGAAGATGATGTTAGTCAAGATACAAGTCAAGAAGTATAATATACAACATGTAAACCAAGTATAAGATCCAAGTTTGAGAAGGTAAATAACTGTAACAAACAGACAGAATTAGTCGACTAGGGTAGGATGAGTAGTCGACTAATAAAGGGTTAGTCGACTAACAGTCTGGTATAGTCGACTAATACTGGGTTCCAGAGAGTTGGGTTTGGTTCCAGAGAAAAGTTAGTCGACTAGGGTCATATGGGTAGTCGACTAACAGACATGACAAGTCGACTGATAGTTAGGCTAAGTCGACTAAAACTGTGATACAGAGAGTTAAGGTTTTGGTTCAGGAAAAGTTAGTCGACTATGGTCAAGGGTGTAGTCGACTAAGGGCCTCTAGTCGACTAGGAACTAAGGTAAGTCGACTAATACTGTGTTTCCAGAAAAGGTTAAGTTTCAGCTAAGGGTTTCTAGTCGACTAATCTATAGGTCTAGTCGACTAATCGTCTGGAAACAGTAACAGAACAGATTTCTAGGGTTTTGGTTTGATGACTAATTAATCATGGATTTGAAGACATATTTGTACAAGATATGAAAATACAAACATACTAAGAATAAATCAAGCCTAGATGAGGAAGATTACTCACCAAATTGATGATGGAGAGGAAGAGGAAAGGTAGAGTTGGTGATGATCCTTGAGGAAGAAGGAGATGGAGGAGTTGTTGTTGTTGGTGATGGAGGAGGTGGAGCTTGGCCAGAGTTCGGGGTCTCTCGCCGGCGTCGGGGTGGCCGGAGGCGCCGGTGGAGGTGCGGTGGTCACCAAGGGAGAGGAGGAAGAAGAAGTGAAGAGAAGTGATGAAGTGAAAAAAAGAAATGAAATGGAAAGGAAAGGTATATATGGGATTTGGATTTTGTAAAGGGGATGCAATTAAATAAGGGGAGGGCTTAATTGCAAAGTGGGGAGGTGAGGTGAGTGTCCTTCTCTTGGCCACTTGGCCGGCCATGAAAGAGAGAGAAAAAGAGATGCATTTAATGGAGGAAGTAGGTGGAAGTGTGTGGTGTTGGAATTTTGGAGGAAGTGGGATTTTTGGAAAATAGAAAAGCTTGTGGTTGTGGAGGAAGGAAAAAGGAAAAGGAAAAAGAAAGGAAATTACAATGAGAAGATATTTCTCTTTGACTTGAAAGATGAAAAATATTGAAAAGGCTGATTCCCGGGTTTAAATCATGGATGCGGAAAACATTTCGGAAAATGCCGGAATCGTCCGAAATTCAAGTATCTCGGAACGACCCGAAATAATTACCAAAAATCAATAATAATATATAAAGACCAATAGTGAAATCCGTTTGAAGAAATACTTTATAGTTTTAAAACTAAAATCCCGGAATCAGTTATCTACCGACTCCGGTGGATTTTCATAAATTCATAAAATCCTCAGAAAAAGCATGTAGGTAAGAAATGTGATTCTAAGAAATAAAGTCTAAAGAATCATCATGAAATTCCAAACTGTTTGAGAATTAAAAAATCCAGGAATCGGTCAGCGGCACTGGCCGACACCGTTTTGAAGACTTTCGTTTTAATTCCAGAAAAATCTAGAAAATCATAGAAAATATATAATAATGGAAAATGATATTTAAAACTAAAATCGGTCAAATCTAATCACCGGAAAGACCAAATCGAATAATATACTATAATCGAGTTCCTGGTTCGGACTGGGACTGACTCCGAGTCCACGAATCCAATCCAAGACAAAACTTATATAAAGAATTCAAATTCATATACAACAATTACAGGAAACAAATCGAAAAAATACGACCGAAAATCTGAATACGCAACTAAGTACGTATTCCGGGAACGGGGTATTACAAAGTATAAGGACCCAGGTTGCCCCACCATTTCTTGCACCATAGGTCGAGCCGAAATCAATCGAGCACTCCTCGATTTAGGAGCCAGCATCAATTTGCTCCCTTTCTCCGTGTATCAACAACTTGGATTAGGTGAACTCAACCCGACCCAAGTTACTATTCAGTTGGCTGACCGCTCTATCAAAGTTCCAAAGGGAGAGATCAATGACGTTCTCATACGGGTTGGAGAATTCATTTACCCGGTCGATTTCATTGTCTTAGAGACACAACCTGTGTCTAATCCTAGGTCCCAAACTCCGTTATCTTAGGAAGACCATTCCTAGCAACCGCTAATGCAATTATAAATTGTAGAAAACGGTTCCATGAGACTGACTTTTGGGATATGACCAAGGAAGTCAATGTTTTCAACCTAGGTAAGCATCCCTACGATGTGACCGACCAACCCTTTGAGGTTAACTCCATTGAGAACATGACGAGTGAGCATAATGATGAGATCATATTTGAGTCAGAGGAGAGGAAGAGTTAGAAACAAGTGATATCAGTCTTGATGAGATCGAATGGGAATCAAATCTGAGTTCGATAGAAATGGGAGATTCTAGCATCACACCTCCACCCATCGAGCCAAACTCCTTCTTTGGAGTTAAAAGCCTTGCCCAAACATCTTAAGTATGCCTACCTAGGTGAACAAGAGACGTTACCGGTCATAGTTGCATCTAATTTGACCAATAGGCAAGAGGAGAACCTGCTGGCAACCTTAGGAGACATAGGGAAGCCATTGGTTGGACTATGGCAGATATTAAGGGACTGAGCCCTACGATAGTCCAGCATCGTATTCATCTTGAGGAAGGGACTAGACCGAAAAGGGATCCACAGCGTAGACTAAACCCACTTATGCAGGAGGCTGTACAAGCCGAGATAGTAAAACTGTTAGATAATGGGATAATTTATTCCATTTCCGATAGCGAATGGGTTAGCCCATGCACGTGGTCCCTAAGAAGTCTAGCTTTACGGTGGTAGAGAACGACAAACATGAGTTAGTGCAAACACGATTGCCTACCAAGGTGAGAGTATGCATAGACTACCGTAAGTTGAATGCAGCCACTAGGAAAGATCATTTTCCCCTCCCTTTCATCGATCAAATGTTGGAAAGATTAGCAGGTCATGAGTATTACTGCTTTTGGATGGGTATTCAGGGTATAACCAAATCCCTATAGCCCCGGAGGATCAAGAGAAAACAACGTTCACGTGTCCATTTGGGACATTTGCTTACCGTCGAATGCCTTTCGGCCTATGCAATGCCCCCGCCCACATTCCAACGTTGTATGTTAAGCTTGTTTTCTGATATGGTCGAGCGTTTCCTAGAGATTTTCATGGACGACTTCTCAGTCTATGGAAATTCATTTGACCAGTGTCTCCATCATTTGGAGCTAGTGCTGAGTAGGTGCACCGAGAAGAACTTGACCCTCAATTGGGAAAAGTGTCACTTCATGGTGCAACAAGGGATTGTCCTAGGTCATGAGATATCTAGGAAGGGATTAAGGTAGACAAGGCCAAAGTGGAAATCATTGCGAAACTTCCACTTCCTCGATGCGTGAAGGACATTCGATCCTTTTTAGGACACGCCGGATTTTATCGTAGGTTCATTAAGGACTTTAGCAAAATTGCTAGACCCCTTACAACCTTCTAGCTAAGGACGTGTCCTTCATCTTTGATGATAGGTGCCATAGTGCTTGGGAGAAATTGAAAGTGGAACTTATATCTGCCCCTATCATCTCACCTCCGGACTGGTCAAGCCTTTTGAGATCATGTGTGACGCTTCTGATTTTGCGATAGGTGCTGCTTAGGACAGCGTAAGGACAATAAGCAGCATGTGATCTACTATTCGAGTAGGACGCTTAATGAGGCCCAAATGAACTATACTACCACCGAGAAGGAATTCTTGGCAGTAGTGTTCGCTTTGGAGAAATTCCGTCCATACTTACTTGGGACTAAGACCACGATCTTCACTGACCATTCTGCTCTGCGATACCTTATGCTTAAGAAAGATGCGAAGGCCCGACTCATTCGTTGGATCCTTCTACTTCAAGAATTTGATCTCGAAATTCGAGATAAAAAAGGTGTCGAAAATGTCGTAGCTGACCATCTCTCTCGTGTGCCCAACGCACCTTCTGTCGAGCTGCCCATCAATGACAATTTCCCGATGAGCAACTTCTAGCCATCTCTAAGGAGCCATGGTTTGCTGACATAGTAAATTACTTAGTCACAAACCAAACACCACCTAGTTGGTCCAAACAGGATAGATACCGATTCTTGTCTCAAGTTCGGTATTACATGTGGGAAGATCCTTATCTTTTCAAATATTGTAGCGACCAAATCATTAGGAGATGTATCCCCGACGAGGAGACTAGAAGCGTGCTAGCTTTTTGTCATGAGTTCGCTTGCGGTGGACATTTTGGTCCCCGCAAAACTGCCGAGAAAATTCTGCAAAGTGGCTTTTATTGGCCAACTGTGTTTAGAGATGCATTTGAGTATTGCAAGACTTGCACAAGATGTCAAATGATAGGAAGAATTTCCAAACGAAATATGATGCCCCTAAATCCCCATTCTAGAAGTAGAACTTTTCGACGTATGGGGCATTGATTTTATGGGACCCTTCCCTAATTCGTTTGGGCACCAATACATCTTGTTGGCCGTAGACTATGTGTCGAAGTGGGTAGAAGCTGTCCCTTGCAAGACAAATGACAACAAAGTTGTTGTCAAATTCTTGAAAGATAATATCATCTCACGCTTTGGAATCCCTCGAGCCATCATTAGCGACAATGGCACACATTTTTGCAATAGAACTTTTGAAGCTCTTATGCGAAAATATGCCATTACTCACAAGTTGTCTACGCCCTACCATCCTCAAACTAGCGGGCAGGTAGAAGTTTCTAATAGACAAGTCAAGCTCATTTTGGAGAAGACTGTGAATCAGAATAGGAAGGACTGGTCCATCAAACTGGTGGATGCCCTATGGGCATATAGGACTGCCTACAAGACGATTCTAGGAATGTCTCCCTATAGACTAGTCTTTGGAAAGGCTTGCCACCTTCCTGTCGAGCTAGAGCACCGGGCCCTATGGGCAATTAAGCAGCTAAATTTCGATTTAGATAAAGCCGGTGAGTTTCGGAAATTACAAATTTCTGAACTAGAGGAGTTGAGGAATGATGCATACGAGAATGCGAAGATTGCGAAGGATAGAGTTAAGGTTTTTCACGATAAATTCATCACGAGAAAAACTTTTGTCCAAGGACAAAAAGTTTTACTTTACAACTCTAGACTTCATCTCTTTCCCGGCAAATTGAAGTCAAGATGGACAGGACCATTCATTGTTAAGACGGTGTTTCCACACGGAGCCATAGAGATCTACGATCCCAAAAATGGCAATTCATTCAAGGTAAATGGTCAACGTCTTAAAATCTTTTTGGAGTCTGTGCCGGAAGCTAATGCGGCGATGGGTCTTTTTTGACCCACTGTATCGGTGATTATATCTTTCTGCCAGTTCATGCATTCCATACATTTCATTCATACATTAGGGACAATGCATGAAACAAGTGTGGGGGAAGGGTATGTAATATATTTTAAAAAAAAAAAAAAAATTAAAAAAAAAAATTAAAAAAAATGTTATAAAAAGGAAATATTTTGACTTATTTTTTTGAAAGAAATCTAAGTTAGTTTTAAGGATTAGGAAAATCATGATTAGGATTTCTAAAACTTGGTCAAAATAAATAAATTGTTTAATTTTAGGTATAGGAGAGAAA